>JARWLC010000010.1:33171505-33771505 GCA_033318265.1 Phyllotis vaccarum | reverse complement strand
AAATAAGAATTGAGCTATGTAAATGGAGTAAGGTCACTGCCACTCTTTACCTTTGAAAATAAGAAATTCCCATCAGTTAAACACATTCCTTTCTGTGTAAAGACAAGGAACTTCTGAAAACATTAGTAAATAAATCAGTCTCTTAAAATTTATGAGCATGTATTTCCTCTGTTTCATCATGTTAATTATTTTATAATACAATATTTTAATATGAAACTAATAAGTTGACTTCATATGAGACCAAACTCAAGAAATATTTTTATGTCATAAAAATAAATTTCATATTTAGGCAAACTGATTAGTAAATATTGCACAGAATTCTTGTCATTACATTAGTGAATAACTGGAAGACTCTCCTACCACTATTCTATAGTAGCCAAACTCTTTCAGTTGTTAGTGAAAGTAGTTATGCTGATAATGATCACCATCACTAAGAAGTACTTTTAGGGTTAGACATGTTGGCTCAGTAGCTAAGTGAACTACTTCCCTTTGTTGAGAACCCAACATTGATGCGACACAGCCATCCATAGTTCAGGTCCTAGGAAATTTGACACACTCTTCTAACCTCTAAGGGCATCAGACATTCATGTGGCACATAAATACGTTCAGACAAAATACTCATACATTTAAAATAAAGATAAATTTTAAATTATCTTTTAAAAAATATGTAAGATAATAGCTTCTCATACACTTTAACTTCTTCTAATATATAAAATATTTATCTTTAAGATAGCCAAAATAGTTTCATGGGAAATAAGAGTAGGTATATCAGATCATATATATATTTATGATTGAAGATGATATTGTATAGATCAGGCTTATGTCCATTGTGATATATTAACACACACACACACACACACACACACACACACTGTGTGTGGAATTTTCTTCCTTTGATCAATGCTGTCACAAATAAAGAAGTACTACAGTTATAAGATAAACACCAATAAAACTTGTTTCTTTTCTTTTCTTTTTTTTTCATTCTATTCTCTCAGTCAGAACTTCCCAGAGGATGATTCTTGGTATAACTAGATCACCAAATCTGAGCATTTATTCAAAAATACATTCTTTGGCATTAAACCCTGAATCAGAAACCAGAGCACAAAGTCTAATAAGGTAAGTTCTTCAGGAGGTTCTGAAACGACTAAACCTTTAAACCACTGTGGCTATAAGAAGAATGAAGTTTAGCATCAGCATCTGCTCACACATTTTGCATAATCATGCTCCTGATTTTGTTTTTCTCACAAATGTATTTAGAAAATAAAATAAGCATACTTTATTTTTAAAGTGAAGCAAAGAAGCCCTAAAATCCTCTCCCTACTGAACACAGCATATTGCCTATTTTTTTAAATTGTCTGCTGACTATAATCAGGAAAGCTACAGTGCTATAGAAGTACTGATCCCTAAGACACGAGGTGGCTTTGAAGCCAATCCTTGCTGGATCTGTTCTTGCTGCAACATTAAGTGTGGGCTCCACAATGGGTACAGCTTTCAGTAACACATGTGTCCTGTATTGACTGGACAGAGTAGATAGTCCATTTACTTTATTTTCTTGTTGATCTAAGAATGTTCTGTTTGGTTTTGTGGTTCCAAACTTCACCCATAGGCTCCTCTTGAACTGACTGGGATTAATTATTTCCTCTTCATGGGCCAAAGAGTATTTCTAAATAAAGTTTCTCAAGTTCCTTCCCAAATTTCCAAGCTCTGTAGCCACAGAGGTCTTCTTTCTGGTGGTCAACTAGATACTATTTTTTTGGATGGGGAATTCAGCGATCTATATATAGGTACCTGAATTTAGATCGACAGTATCCACGGTAACAAACAACATAGAGATATGAGGATATTTTGTATTATAATAAAAACATTTGGAGATATCAGAGGGATCTACCCACAGTCAGTCTAGGAGGATCAGACAGTGGTAACTCACACCTTTAATCCTAGCACAGGGAATATCCCTATGACTTTAATCCAATCTGAGTTCCAGATCATCTTAGTTTACAGAAGGAATTCCAGGCTCCCTGGCAGGCAGTAGTGGGGCCACGCCTTAACTGAGTGAAGAGAGTATTATGGCGGACATAGAAGCAAGAGAATCTCTGTGAGTTCAAATCCAGCCTGGTCTTCAAAGCAAGTTACAGGACAGCCAGGACTGTTACACAGAAAGCTGTCTGGAAAAAAAAAAAAAGAAAGAAAAAAAGACAGAAAGAGACAGATCTGTCCTCTGATATCTCCGACTGCTTCTATTATATTACAAAATATTCCCACATAGAGGTTGTAGACATCTTCTCTTAAAAGAAGAAATATGAACATGAAAGTTCTAGTAACTTTAGGGACATCCCCACACCAACTAGTGAGTTCTATCTTTGTTTAAAAACTCATCTCAAAAATTAAGGTAAAATGATCAAGGAAGACTTGGTGTCAATTAACTTCTGGTCTCCACACATGTACACAGTTGTGAGTGAACCTGCACATACATACACACACATACACATACAAATGCAAGAATGTGTGTGCACAGAAAAGGCTATTTACCAGGTGTCTGTTCTTCCAATGCTTTTCAGCTGCCCAAAGACTATGTGCTGTAGTTCCTGTAGACTTTTTGCTACAGTATTCCAGGCATCCTCTCCACTACCTTTGTATTTATATGTGCAAAGTCCTTGGCTATCATCTAGCTATTTGGGCCTACTAAATTCTCAATATGTTACTACTAATTGATAAATTGATACATTTATTAATAGTCCAGACTTTATATGCACACCACAGTATTTTTTTCTGGCCCCAGGAATAACAATTTTTAAATGTCATAAAACAAAGAAACAACAAAAACTAGACAGTTGTAGGAGTTTTGTGGGGAACTCAGAATCAAAGAATGTATAATTTGCTATCATAAGCTAATTTTTAAAATCTAGCATTTTCTCAATAATGTTCTAGATATACTGTTAATCATCGTTCCATCTATGATAGTTGAAATAGAAACTTCATAATGACAAAATAATGCCAAAACTTAAATTAGTGGTGTCACCAATCTGAGCTGACCTACTCAATCTCTAGAGCGGTAGGAATGGCAAAGTCAGGTGTTTATGGGAACTAAATCTAAAAGGCTTTACCAAACGTGCAGGCAAGCTTTGGGTTTTGTTAAATGTAAATAATAACAATTTGCTGAAATAACATCAGTATTCTAAGAAATACATGCCATCTTTTCATGAAAATACCTCTTAAATAAATTTGTGGTGGTTGTTAACAGTACATGGGCCCTACACACTTTGCGAAGATAGAATTGTTTCTTACTCTCCTATTTCTTTCTTCTAGACTTCTACTCATGAGGAATTATGTCCTGAAAATAAAAAGTAAAAACAAAATAGAGGCTCAAAATGCCACAGAGGATCGAAATGACTTTTTTTGTGGTATAATTGGTTTACAAGCAGTTTGAAACATTGTCACACAAATCCTTTAAATTATAGAATTTTAGAGAAAAAAATAGTAACAGGTCATTTTGCATAATCTTCAAACCTCATGGACTGTTCACTAAGCATTTGCTATATTGAGAAATATACTCATTTCTGAGTCCTTGCATCCAAGAAAGCTTGGTATAACTAAGAAAATAAAAATTGTCTGAAACAAAAGCTCTGGAGTAAGAAAAGACTACATCATACCCACACCCTACATGAGGCTTCACAGTTTGCTGGGGTAGGGGTGAGGTAGTAGTGGAGGCCATTGCAGAGTGACTGAAGTCCAGGAAAGTCTCTGATATGGGACTTCAGGACAGACTCAGAGAGCTTCAGGGTTTTCAGAGTCCCCAGAAAAAGAGAGAAGGCAGCAGAGCTTCAAACACTTATGAGCAGGGATAGAGAGGCAATCTTACAGAGAAGCATGAGCAGCTTGAGGCAAAGGTTTTCTTATCAGAGTAGTCACGGTCATTGCCACGCCTATGCCACATCACAACCATGATAAATACTTTAAGCTCTGGTGAAAACTCGGACAACTGGTATTACCCAAATGCTGTAACATATAACTCAATAAACTAGATTTCAAAACATTCTGAAGATGTCTTATGCAGCTCTAATATTTCCAAAATAATCCCCAAACAAAAAACAAATGACTTCATAAACTGAAAATAAAACAATTGTTATTAAACCAAATAATATACTTTTTTCATAATAATATTTCCATTATATTTGTTAGTATGTGACTTCCAATTGTCCCCAAAGCATATTTGATTGATACATACTATGCAGGTGTCAACACACGACAGTGTACTCCTGGCACATTTCCTAATGACTTTTCTCTCCCAAATTTACCAATCCTCTCTCTTCTGTCTCCTTGTATTTTGTATTTGTATAGATTACAGAGGATCTAGTATTTTGGTTTGTTCAGTTATTGACCATTTACTAATCACCAAGTAGAATATATAGAATTTGGTACCCAAATAGGATTCCAAACATGAAACATTTTCACAAGAAGATGCACATTCAGAAAAGGGCAAAAATAAGCAAAAATTGACACAACTTATGAAAAGTATCAGAAGCAGAGCATTGGGGCTGAGACACAGTCAACTACTACAAAGCATCAGGTCTCAAAACATCCCTACTGGATCTGAGCTACTTGATTTGTTCACATCCCTACTGGACTTGAGCTACATATTTAGAACTGGGCAGAGCAACAAGTGAAGAAGTTTGTATTTTAATAGATTCAAGACCTCTCTGGTGAAGCCCCGTTTTCAGCTAAAAGTTAATGCTATTTTATCTTTCCAAATATACCTATCTGACAAGCCAATGAAAGTAATCAAATCTAAATTGAAATCCAGTTCTCCATTTGAAGTGAAAAAGTATTCTTGCAACCTTTTTCAGAAACCCATGTCATCAAGTAATAACAGCCTTATATTAATATTAATAGTGAAAGATTTCTGTGTCTGAAGCTGAAAGAGACCAGCTCATGTTCCAGGTACCTTCCGAATCAATTACATCACAATATGGTAAGTACATCTGCTATTAATGAAGAGCATAACTTCTGAGTGCCTTTAAATAGTTCACAAATACATGTTAGCCACAACTAAATTTTATCCATTTGGATATAGTTACCGTTCCATTTAATTATGAAAATACTATGATCAGAGGCTCTGATTAAGTGCTTGGTCCATGAGTTCACTGTTTATGGAAACATTACATGACACACACTCTCTTCATTAAACTTTAGTATTTATTCCAAGTAACTCAAACTAATGTCTAGAGCAAGACTCTTGAAAAGCATAGGGTTAGTAATGAAAAAAATTTCTAAATGTAAGTCTTTATGGAGGAAACTGAAAGAAATGTTCACCTTTTAGGAATATTATTCTCTGTATTAGCTGCTGTCATCCATATAAATATTAATAAAGTGAGGTTAATTCTGGAAAACTTGTACAGTGCCAGATCAGTGGACTGCAAAAAGAATATGTATTATGTTAATGTTAAATACTTGCATAGAAAATAGTCTGAATGCTTTAATATATACCATTTTGTTAAAATCTAAAGTAAAGGGAGCATGCGCCTTGTTCTTTAATATTAGAAAATAAATAATAAAATTATCAGTTATAGAGGTGCTGATACCTGTTTTTTTTTTATTATAATTGATTTCTTTTACAGTACTCACAAAGTTATAGTCCTGATTATCTTTCTCAGCCAAGATGAACATCAAACCCATAAAGATGTCTGATAGTTCAATGTGTCTACCTTCTCTCAGGTGATAACAATTACTGTGGATAACAGACACATCTTAATGATAATACTACAATGTCAGGATTCGGCATAACTTACATATTTGTGGTTTCTATTTCTAGAAGGACAATTTTTTAACTTGTGGTTGACTCACTTAGTTTTGCTCTGCTCTTCCATATTACTCTGTACCATTTGAATTTTATTGTCTTTTTAAATTATTGGCCCCTAAATGAATGAAAAGTTTTTATGGAGTTTTGGGGGTTGTTGTTGTGTTTGAGGTAATGGAGTGCCATGTAGTCCAGTAGCACCCTGAACTTGCTAACTGCTGGGATTAGAGGTATGTACTGTTGGATCTGGTTTTAAGGGGTGGTGGGGATCCAGTCATTAGGGCTTCATGTCTGCCAGGGAACTTCTCTACCAACTGAGATATATCTCTAGCCTGTGGAGGTGAATCTGCAGACAGAATAAAATAACGATATTGAAATGAGCAGAAATTAAATCTGTCTCTCAAGGGACCAGCATTGTCCTGCATTTCTGAGTCAGGAAATTATCTTAAATTGTAGCTCCAATGTCATAAAGAAAAGAAAAGTCAATGCCTATGCAAGCAAGTATAAAACAAGCCCAGCAGGCATTAGGAATACCAAGCATACATGGGATAGGCCTGTCAGGCAAAAGGGATGCCAGCATACATGGGATAGGCCTGTCAGGCAAAAGGGATGCTAAAACCCACCAGAACAGAAAGCTGAAGGCACCAAGATACTAATAAAATGTGTTTACTTTGAATAACTGTAGACTTCAGGGAACTATATGGTTGAAATATTATTTTTATAAGATTTTATCAAAAGAGGTTTGATATTTAAAGGTATCATTGCTTTTTATTTTATCATAGTTTTAACTTTTTATTTAAAAATTTTCTTACAATATATTTTATTCATATTCTTTCCTTTACTCTAACTCATTCCAGATTCTCCAAACATCTGTATTCACACAACTTCACATTCAAACACAGAATACTCAGAAAATTTCATGCTAATGCTGCTGCAGACACTATGCTAATCACTTTATTGTTCCAATTTTACTTTATATGATGTCAAAGTGAGTACTGAGTTATTTTCTTAAGGCACATACACTTCCTTCTTTGGGGTAGAGGGAGGAACATGTATCACTAATAGAATGAATATCAAGATAAATAGGTATAATAGAAAGCAACTTTTCCTGCTAGTTTTAAGAATTCCATTTGGCTCCAGAAGAAGGACCCCAGAGAGCCACTTAGCATAGCCTGTGATAAGGTAAAAATCAAACTCACTTTCATATCCTCCTATTTCTCCACCATCAGTATAGACTTAACACTCTTAGAAACAGAGATGTGCTTGGATCTGATACTTCCAAAATTGGTTTTGCCAACATGTCAAGCAATCCTGACTTTGCAGAAATATCATTGAGATGATACATGTCTAGAAAATATAGTGGTTTCTTTTTTCTAAAACACCATGAGTGCCAAATCAATAATTTTGTCATTTGCATTTCCTGAACATCAGGGCAAATATTAAACCTGCTAATGAGATGTGTCAATGCTCATAAGAAACTTTCCATGTTCAAAGCATCACACATTATCATTGTGCTTCGTACTGGTTGTGGCTGGTTTCAGAATTCATTTCTTTGGTTATACATATAAATACTTTGCCCCATTACTTGACTGTTTCTTCCACACTAACTTCCTGCTTTCTGACTCCCAGGAACTAAGATTACATGTATATGCCACCATAATACTGCTTATTGATTTTCGTTTGCTTAAAATAATATTAACTAATCGATAAGTGTATAAAACATTCTTTTATCATATTCGACCCTTCTCCCAACTCCTCCCAAATCCATCCCAGCTCCTCTGCAAAAGTAATTTCTAGTTCCTTTCATCATTGGATTTCATGTTGGATTTCTGACTTAGTATTGCACACAAGAAGGGAGTTTAAGAGTTCTTAAATAATGTTAATGATAGTGTGCTCTGATCCCTTGGTCTTGCCTGAAATATTCTGGTTATTTATAAGATTATCTTTAATAAGCTAAAAATAGTCTGGCTTAGAAAAAGTAAGGCAGGATGGTTCACTTGCTGCTTTCCTAGATGTACATCAGAAAGTCCACTATAATTCATAGAAACATTTCCTTGTGGCAAGATATTTAAATATGTAAAGACTATGGGGGACATATTCCTAATTTTCATGTAAGGATAGTTCATATATTTTGATTCAGTTCTTTAGTTTCTAAATGGCAAATTATAACAAATATCTATATTTGGAATATCACATTTTACAAGACAATTTTTAAGAATCTCTATTTTGTCATAGAAAACTGATGCATGTAATCATATATTTAAGAAATAATCTGAACGGAAGGAATCAAATGAGCATATCAAGTCTCAGTTCTGTGTGTTAAAGTGTGCATAATATACACTGAGCTAGTATAAATGAGGCATAGTGTGAGGACATGAAACATACCTTCCCCTAATAATAGATGCTATCTCTACAAAAATAATAAGGTCCATTATCTTTTCAATTTAAAGTATTTACGAGAATTTCAAATAGACAAGAAGATAATCTTACTTTATTGTTGGCAAACCCAAGAAACTGCATTGCTTCCAATCAAAAATATTGTATCACAAAACTAACCTTACTTTATTTCTCAACACTTATTCCACAATAATTGAAAAGAACTAATCTCCAGGTCTGTCTATGAAGAGATGTAGGTCAAATGTTACATACATACATACACACACACACATACACACACACACACACACACATATGCCTCCTAAATCCTGATTTGTCCTTCCATTAATTTATCCTATATTCTTTGCTATTTTTCATCATAGTTTGTACATTTTGTTAAATCTTGCACCAAACTTTGACAAGTCGTTAAACTTAATATTTCCAATAGCTCATTTTGAGAAAAAATAAATATATCATTAAAGCCACAGTATCTGTAAAATAAAATAGTAAACTGTACTTTATTTAATAATTTCCATTTGTTGAGGTCAATTTTAATATTAATCTTTTTGGAATAACCCAGATATGCCTTCAGGCGATGATCTGAGGAAGCTGAAGTCTGGAAGGATTACACTTCTTCAGTTACTTTTCCTCCAGGCTTAGTTTAGTTGTGAGCACAGAAATCTCAAGGATGACAATCAGAAGGCTAATGTTTCTAAGAGTGAGACTTACTCAGAGCAGTGACTGTTCCATGTATATCCTTTCAAATGAATGACAGGACTTCTGCTCCACTGTCTCAAATCAATGTGTTTGCAAGGACCACCTTTTTGCTCCCTTATCTCTTCACAAAGACATCTTTGATTTGCATATTCTCTTTTGATTTCTTTTGCTTTCATATATCTAGTTTTCTCTTGTTTCACATACAGGGTGTTGAGTTTCAGAGCAGAATGCTGGACATATCTGATTTTACTGAATGGTGTCTAATGTTCCCATATAAAATTTAAAACATACGATGAGTTAAAGAATTAAGTTGCCTCAAAAGAGCATACTTCCATAAATAGATGTGACATTAACAATTGTCTCCTCTCTCAACTTTCTACAACTATATTACTTCAGGTGCTGAGTGAGAGTGTGGTCAATTATCTTTCCCACACGAAAAGTTTTCATAACTGTGGTAACTGGGGATTTACATCCATTAACTATTTTTTATATATTTTAAGATAATTTATTTAGTTTGCTTATTGTAAAAAGGAATATACATTGGGAGGTGGAAATTGATATATAACCCAGAAATAAGTACCTAAAAATCGAAACAATAATATTAAATTATTTACTGTCAAATTTCAACTCGATCTCCTAGATGTAACTTCCTAAATGGAAAGTCAGTCTGTCTCTTGTCATTAAAGCTGAACTGTAGGGACTACAGTCTGACATATGCTGGTTACTCAGTACAAACTCATAAGCTTACACTGAGCAAATAATAAATATTTTCTCTACCCAAAGATTGATGTGGAAATGCCTTTCTGTATGCTGTGAATATCAATCTTTAAATAAAGGAGCTGTTTTGACCTATGACAGGCACCATAGAAAAAGTAGGAAGAGAAATCAGAGCATAGGTAGGAGAAGTAGGGCCGAGTGAAGCCACCCAAGGAGCAACATGTAAGGAATACAGGTGAGCCACGGGCCACATGGCAGACAGTTTAATAGAAATGGGTTGATTTAAGATGTAAGAGCTAGCTAGCAATGTGCCTGAGACATAGGCCAAACAGCATAAAGTTAATATAAGTATCTGAGTCATTTCTGGGGGCCTGAGCAGCAGCAGCAGATGGCTAAGGGGTCTGGTACGCAGGTCTGTGGGTCTGGGCCTCTGGACACCCAGGACAAAGAAACCCCATTGCAACAATAAAGTGTTCATTAATTTTTGTACCTATCAGTTGTATAAACCTACTTTCCAAGGTTTTGCTTTTCAATATTGGTGTCAACTTCAAAGTAGTTTTCAACGAGCTTATGTGAGGTTCCCCAGACACTGTTTACTTGCATGTAAAAATTGAGACAATGCCTATACTCTCATTCATTGTAATGTATTGACTTCTGCTAATGATTAGGATTTTACATTCCCTCAACAATACAGCTTCTGTGTTACAAACAGTTTTCGATAGGACCTTAGGACTTCAACTATTCACTTGAACAGATTTAAATAATTCTTATTACTGGCTTCCTCTTCTTAACCAGAATCTCATGGGAACAGAACAAGCAATTAGTCTTGCTTACTAAAGCTTCTCAAATATTTTAGTACTGTTAATATAACACATCAGTAAAATATATATTTCTGTACAATAATGTCTATAGTCATGTGCAGTTTATAAAAATTCTCCTCTGTATATAAAACTTAGATTTCCAAATTTATCAACTCTTGACTCCTTATAGTTTTCATATATATTTTTTAATAATCTGTGATGGTTTACAGAAAATAGTAAATATTTAAAAATTTATTCCTTATAATTTTGTTTTATAAAAATTTTATAAAAAGAAAATAAACTTTCCAAGTTCATCTAACATTTTTGTAATTACATTTTCTAAATTGATTTGGAAATAACATTTTTTTCTAAGAGACTCAAGGCTTCATTTTCTTATTTCCTTTCTATGGGTTAGGGATTATGAATGGATAATCTGTAATTATTTACTAAAAACTATACAGATAACATGTATTTCAAAGATGATAAAAGGGCAGACAACCCAAAGTATTGGCAACATGAGTTGGTAAGACACTGAAAATATCATTTATTTACAATACCTTGAGAAATGTAAAATCAATAGCCTTTAATTAGTAGGGCCATAGTGGATTTGTGATCCAAGAGAAGCACTTTAAAGGGGATGTCATTCTGTATTTGAAGAAGTTTAATTCTGGAACACAAACTACAAGAAACATGATAATAAAAATCTAGTCTCATTTAAATTGGTTCCATGACATATAACACTAAATTATGTTTTCACACATGAATATATTTTTATAGAGAAAATATCAGCACTGTTACTTAAATAAAACAAAAAGAAATTTAGCATATTGAGACAATTTAAAAATTTACCAAAACAATTGACAGCAATACTAAGAGAGATGTTGCCATGTACTTTTGGATCACACCTTTAATTGCAACATTTAGGAGGCAGAGGCAGGCAGATCTCTGAGTTGGAGGCCAGCCTGGTCTACAGAGTGAGACCTAGGACAGTCGGGGCTCTACAAAGCATCCTTGTGTGATAAGTTACTTACCTTTGTTAGGCATTGTGCCCTACTATTCCTGATTTTTTTTATTTTCATATGCAGCTGTTAAAGTATTTTCAATATCTCCAAAAGAGTTTGTCTACTCTGTATACTACTTTGTTTTGTTCCCTCTTCAGTCTCGATTTGGAATTTATTTAGAATCTATATAATTTTCTCAAGTCATTTTTTCCCATCTGTTCTTGTACAAGAACCAGGTCAACATCCTTGAGAGCAAACTCTTATCTTCCTGTGCTCTTTCTTGCTTTGCTAAAATTTGTTTCCATGAACAAACAACATAAAGTTGATTCCCTCACTAGACTTTTTGAGTTTTACATAATTTTTACAAGAAATTATTCTATTTTTGCAAATCTTTCTTAAATTTACTAATTTATTAAAAATAAAACCATATTAAATAAGCTTTCAAGAAATAGAGTATTGATTTATTTCTATTTAGTTGTTAAGTATTTTTATGTATGTATATCTGTGCATCATGTACATGCTTAATGCATGCCGAAGTCAGAAGAGGCCTTTAGATCCCTATATCTGGGGTTGTAAATGGTTATAAGTCACCATTTGAGTATTCAGAACTGAACACAGGTGCTCTAGAAGATCAGGCATTATGCTTAATCCCTGTACCATTTTCCCACTTTCTCCAAACCCTTCTTTATTTTTTTTTTCATTTCCCTCTCTAAACTCCAAGAGAATGTGTTAAATTACATGGCACAGTATAAGGAAGCATATCCTAGGGGGTCTATGTTGTTGGGAGAGTTGAATTTCTGAAAAACACTTCCTACTTTCTCATTCTCCAAAGTCCAGGAACCGAGGAAATGGCTGAAAGTACTGATATCTCCAGATTTTTAATGTATAACTACTGAGCTGATTAAAATAAATTACATCTCCTTAAATTTCCCAAACATTTCTCCATTGTTGATTTAAAGTATGTTCAGAGAGACTTTGTCTGTTGCATATGTTGAATAATGGTTGAGAACACAGCATGACATATTCTATTGTTTTTTTATAAAACAAATTACCTTTTTATTCATTTGTAACTATTTGACCTCCGACAAGTGCTTTCAACCTTGTCATGTACTTCAGATTTCTCAAATTTCTTCCAGGCAGGTGCTGTGGAGCTTGTGGTTCATTTGTGATTGCTCCACATAAATGCTTGATATCAACCTCCAGTTCCCCTTCTCTGTTTCAGTGCCTTCCAAACTAGACTTACATTGAAACCCTCTGAGATATCATTAGAAACGGTATGGTCTGGCCCTCAGGATTGCTGCCCCATTGGACTTAGAAGTGAAGCCTATGTATTTGCATTTCTGTGAGGCTATTCCAATGCTACTGTTTATAGAACTATGGATTCTGAGTCACTGTCCAATTTGTGACCAAAATGGTTATTGAGGTTCTAAATCTGATAGTCTAGTAACTCAGTTTGGATACAGTTGGAAGATAACTTACACACATACAAACAGTATTTGCTACCATTTAATTTTTGTTTACGCAGAGTAAGTGCTGGATATAATATATGGCTCATGACCATTTGTACTTTGACCATTTCTTTTTATTGTTTCTTAAGGCATATTCGGAATATGTGTGAGTATGAGCTGAGCTATACATTCAATACCACAATTTGTCTTAATCAACATAACCATTATAGATTGCCATGTATGCCCAGGGTTTAGTGGTGGGAATAGATTTGAACTTGGATCTGTGTTGAATATATATATATATATAAATTTTAACAAAAGTGTTAAAATGCCATTGTATAATGATAAACATTGTTTAAGATATCATTACTTTATTCATAACTCAATAACATAGAGAAACTGGATGGGGGACATTCTTGATAAGGCATTGTATTTCCATATGTGGAATACTTCAGAAATAAGACAAGGTATCACTTTCCAAAGGTGTAATTTATATTGAAGATATCTGGATGAAAGTAAAATATTCAACACAAAATGCTAACCGCCATGACAATACTATACATTAACACAATACTAGCTTTAAAACACATGATTAGAAACAATAAGACTAAATCTTCAATAAAACTGAATTGAATAGTTAGTTTTCACTTAACAGGTGAACTAGATGCGGAACACAGCCTTTAATGGTTATCATTCCCTATTCTTTCAGATAAGCCCAAAGCCATATTTAGCTTGGCATAGTGCTGCATGCCTTTAATAGCTATCAACCATGGAGAGGCAGAGGCAGGTAGAATCTGAGTTCAAGGCTAGCCTGGTCTCCAAAGCAAAGACCAGGACAACCAGCATTATACAGAGAAATTTTGTCTAAAAATAAATGAGAGTGAGGGAAAGAATTATGTGCAAAGGAAAACATATTCAGCAGACAACTCTACATTATATTTCAGAGGTCCTGACACATATTGACATTTTAATAATTCCAAGACTTGTAGTTTTAAAAACTAACTTTTCATGAAATTTTTATGACAGAAATTTATTATGTAAAATTATGCATTAAACTTTTAAGGCACTGATACAATAATACTTTTCTAAAGACATTTTTCATAGATTGTGGTCTTCTAGGAAAAACCTATGCTGGTGATGGTGATGTGCTTGGGAGATCCTCTGCAGAACCTTCCCTTTGCTCTCTGGTCCTGCTGTTCCACCACACTTTGGTCCTTCCCTTTTCTCTCCATACTATTGCACGGAAATTCTTCCCTTGTTTCTGTTCTTTACTGAAAAGCAGGATTAACCAAGACAAGCACAAACTAGAAAACTCTTTACACATATTTTCCCATCCAAATTTCTAGTAAATACATAGAGAAGAAACTTGAATACAACTTTATTTTGAACATGAAGTAAAATATATGTTCTGAAAAGTTTACACCCTAAATGAAGGTACATGTTCCTGTAATCAATGAATGATATTTCTATATTATTGATATGTAGGCAACCCTATAATTTCCTCAACTAATGATTGATCTTGGAGGGCCATCCCATTGTTGGTAGTATTATTCCTGGCATGGTGGTCCTGGGTTCTAAATAAAATAGATCACACATGCCACACATGGAGCAAGCTAGTAAGCAGCACTCCTCCAAGACCTCTACATCAGCTCCTGCTTCTAAGGTCCTGCATTGCTTGAGTTCCTGTCTTGGCTTCAATGAAGAACTGTTGTAGAATATTATTTTAAAATGCCTTACATTTGTTTATGCTGTGGGACGTGTTTAATGATACAAATGTGTGTTGCATTCTTTTATGTTGCACTTGTGTACGTCTGTGAAGTTGTGGTACTTTATCTAATACACATGATAGCATAATAAAGAACTGAATGGTCAATAGTGAGGCAGGAGAAAATATAGGTGGGGCTAGCAGACAGAAATAATAAACATAAGGATAAATCTGGGAGGAAAAGAAGCAGGAGCAAAAGAACAAGGAGAGGAGGCCACCAGGGCCACCACATAGCCACTCAGTCACCAGGCAGCCAATAGAAAAAGAGAAAGTTAGAAACACAGAAGTAAGAGAAGGTAAAAGACCAGAGTCAAATGGTAGATGGATTATCTAAGTTAAGAAAAGCTGACTGGCCACAGACAAAGCTAAGGCTGGACATCCATAAAAAAGAATAAGCCTCCTTATGTGATTCATTTGAGATATTGGTGGTGTGCCCCTCAAAAGAGCAAAAACAACCAACATTTTGGTGTACCAGAGTGAGGCTCTCAAATTTCCATAGTGCCTGAGAAGAGGGTAGATATGATTGCTTTAAGATTTATGCATGCTGGTGAGCTCTTGAGAAGCCAGTATATTAAGTCCAAAAACGAAGAAGAAGAAGAAGTAAAAATGCCTGCAACAGTGCAAGGTGCAAGCACCAGCATGTTCGAGCTCTAGGACACCTGGCTGTGAGATTTATGCTTGGCTCTCATGAACCAAGAAGCAGGAAGCAGGCGCCAGTTGAGAGCCATGTGGAGGATCCTGTGTAGATTAGCAGGTTAAATGTCAAAAAGTCTAAAAAGATACACAGTAAAAGAGGTCCAGATGAAAAAAAGAAAAAAAAAAAAACTCTAAACAGTTCCAGTATGTTTCACAGTATTCATTGGCTTAAGAAAGAAAAAAATATGGACATATACAGTCATTAAAAGAAATAAAAAACTTAAAAGTAAAAAACTTAAATAAAGAAGTTAAGTGATATATAAAAAAGTTAGCCATGCAGAGATGGGAAATATACAGGGAGTCTGGATCTTGCATGTTATTTTATTATTTAAATATTTTGGTTGTTGGTAAGCAAATGATAGATGCTAACAGATACGGGATTAAAATAGGGAGCTGACATAAACCACCCTATATAATTTAGGAATGCCTAAATTTTAAAATGGAACTAAAAAATTCTTGGAAGGAGAGGTTTTGTTTTTATTTCCACAGGAAACAAGACATTATGGATTCTTTCCAGGTTTATATAGATCACGTTGATCAAAGGAGGCATCCTGAACATTGACAGGTGTTATCTATTCAAAGAGGATATACTGGTCTTTTCAAGAGTTAGCCATTATCTTAATTATTTTTTTTTCCCTCTGGGATCCTAAAGCTACCTTGCCCACAAACAGCAGGAAGGAATTTGGTGAACACAATGCCTATATTCCTAGGAGAAGTATGGGGGGGTGGATTTTGTTTATTTGGTGGGCTATGGATTTTTATTACCATTTAGGGGAATATAGTTTATTGACACAAATTTAAAGTTACTTTTGTTACATTTTGTTTATCTTTCTACTCTTTCTACACCTGTGCAATTTATTTAAAATATAAGATAAAGTTTTAGTTTTTAAAAACTATTCTTATAAACTATATATGACAATCAAAAGTAGGTTCATAATTAGTCATCTATAACAATCAAATTTGTACATATGTTAGGTACGTTTTCTAGATCATACAGAGATATATTTTAAATAGACAAATGATCTTAAATACTTCAGAAACTTATAGAATATGGAATTTAAAATGTTTTGTTAACTTAGGACTTTTCATGGCAATGAGATATGTCTGTTCTTGGCAGCACCGATTTATTTAATAAACGGATCATGGGCATTGAAGAAACTCCATAGGAGTTTGCTTTAATCGTGACAACATTAGCAACAAGGCAAAGAAACTGTTCTTGCCTTTGACTGTTGACAATTTGCCAGTCAGACTGGACATGCATGACACACAGAAAGAAGACTGTTGAACTTTTCCAAACAAGGCAGGACAGTCCTTCAAAATTCATGCTTCACAGAATAGTCTGTTAGATATTGTGGAGGACACAGAGGAAAGTAATTGATAAATTTTGCCAAAATTTGGCAGAACAGTGCTTCAAATTTCCTGTCTGACTGAAAAGTTTGCCTGATATTCTAGGCCTGTACACTGAAGATAGATACCTGAACATTGCAAAGGAATTTGCCATGACTGTTCAGGCAGTCTGTTGTCTCTGTTTTTAGGTAATATTATATTCTTATGGGTCTTTGATATAGTTGAAGAGTAGATAGTTACAGTTGCAGTTTTCCTTAGTTATGACAGAAAATAATATATGTTTAAAACTTTGGATTTACTAATATAGGATAGATAATGGATTATTTTCTTTGAAAATGTTAACTACAAATAGATTATTATAAAAATAATTCATTCTTGGTAATAATTTTTTGTGTATACTGTTACAATGTTAGAGTTACAACTATTTTTTTACTTAGACAAAAGGGAGAAGAAATATTATAGAATATTATTTTAAGATTTTTGTGATATGTTATATACTTAATAAAACCAGTCTGGAATATCAGAGAAGAAATCCACCCATAATCAATCCAGGAGGATCGAGAGTGGTAAATCACACCTTTAATCCCAGCATGGGGAAAGAGAGGAGTGGTGACTTATGCCTTTAATCCCAGCAGATCTGAATTTGAGGCCATCTTAGTTTACAGAGGGAGTTCCAGGCTCCCAGGCAGGCAGTGCTGGTGCCATGCCTTTAATCCCATAACTCCAGAGACAGGGATCTTTCTGTGTTTCAGTGAGTTCAAGATTGACTACCAAAGTAGTAGCTCACATGTTTAATCTTAACCTGGTTGTGAAACAACTGGTCAAAGAAGGTATTTAAGGCATGCATAGGAAGACAGAGGAGGCAGTAGAAGTGATGAGGAGCAAGGCTGAGGAAGCTGAAAGACTGAGTGAGATTTGACTGTGGTCTGTTTCCTATATTTGATATTTCAGCCTTTCCTAGATTGATATCTGGCTCTGAGTTTCCTTTATTACAACCAGAGTTAGTGCAACATAAGATGTATTATATTTGTTTATGCTATGGAGCATTTGTTTAATGATAGAAAGATGTGTTGTATTCTTTATGTTGTATAAATAATGAACAACAAAGAACAGTAATGTGGAAGCCTAAGGAATAAAGCCTTTCCTTCCAATTTGATTTTTGGCCATGTTGTTTCATTATAGCAATAGAAACCCCAACTAAGATAATGATGAACCCAAAAGTATGTCTACAATAATCTTGTCAAGAGTCACCACTTTTGTCCAATGCATCTCTTAATCTCTCTTTTGGGTAATAAGACCAATCACAAGAAGATTCCACACATTAAGCAAAGACTCTCCCATTGCCACTGTCCTATTTTTGAGATAAGTTTTTCATTTAAACTGACAGATATTCTGACTGGCTAGTGCTCATGTTCTTCCATTCACTTAGTATTTTTAATATTTCCATGTCTTCAGGTCACACGTATCTTTCAAGTAAGATTAGTTAACCACTAACCAGTATGATTCCCCAAGTACTTCTCATTGCCTAGGATTGATTTAGGGTGCAGATAGCATAATGAAAGGAGAAAATGTAGTAGTCCTTTATTTATTACATTGATATTAATTAAAATGATTTAATTTTAAAAGGGAATGCCTTTTAATTATGCTGATAATTACTGTATATGTTATTTTGCCAAAACATTTCAAAGAAAATGTGTACATTACTCAGTATTGGTTACTGTTTGGAAAACAATGAAGAAATTTAGAACAAATTAATTTGGTTATTTTGATATTTACCCACTAGCATATAAGCATTTCTTCAAGTCTTTAAATCATTAACAGATCTGGCATGATACCACATTCTCTTTAAACCAGAACTCAGGAGGCAGAAGACGATGCCTGTCCAGTTCACTGGTTTTAACATTTTCTTGCTCTTTTACCTTATATCTCAGATATTTAACAAGACCTAACCACAATATTTATTATCTCTCAGTGTATGTCTGTCTATCTTGATATCTAAATATATATTATGTAATGTAAGTTAGTCAATATTATCTCTAATATATTTATATATATTTGAAAGCAATTTGATTTATGTCATATTATTTCACTTGCTTTTCTTAGGTATCTTTTAGGGCCCCAAGTTCTCTAGTCTGTAGATAAACCTGAGCTTAGGAGGACACATACTTATCTGAAGGCGATATCATTAGAATTTAAAGTAATACTCTTTTGTTTCTTTTAGAATAGTTCTCAGAGTTGTTGTAGACAAAACACAGAAGGAAGACAATGTATTCAAGGGAAAGCCAGAAGAAGAAATATTCTCTGTTCGTTCTCATCCTCCATAACAGTAAAGTATTTTCACTTGTAATATAGGAGGTACAGTGGTAAACTGTGATATCCAACTTGATTGCATTTAGAATCCTGTAGGGTATATGATCCTGGGTATGTCTGTGAGGGTGTTTCTACAGAGTAGGGAAGACCCATCCTAAACGTTGGCATCTCCATCTCACAATCTGCAGCACCAGACTGAATAAAAAGGGGAAGGGTGGGTGGAGTAGAAAAATTGATCTTGAATCAGGAAACAGAGAAGCTTAAACATTGGTGGTGAGATTGCTTTCCTACCCTTAGGGTCCTGCCATCATGCTTTCCCCACCATAATGGACACTCTCTGCACGACATGAGCCAAAATCACCCTTTCCTCACAGCACTTTGCTCAAAAATGCCATCGCAGGGATGAAGAAAGTCACTCCAGTGTGAGCGTGGAAATTCTGTGTGCTGCTCCGGGACTCCAGGAATGCTGTCACTTCCCAAGCTACGTATCCATTCACACACGATAATACTGTGATCATCGTCATTTACTTAGAACATAAGTCAGAGTTGGTACTGAGTTAGTTGATAGTGTTGTAGCTGACGTCCTCATCACAGTGGCTTTTCAGTTACTGCCAGAGGGCAAAGCAACCATTTGGAAAACAAAGAGAAGTAGAGATTAAAGCAATAGATTTTTAAAAAGAAGAGGAAGAATTGATGTAAAATGTGACAGGAATAGCAGTATGAGCAGTTCACTATGTGAAGAAGGTTTGCTTTTTAATTACTTATTTTTTTTTCAAGTTGTGTCTACAGTGACACATATGCCATTTTTACCATCATGAATCTTAATATTACTTAAAGGGGTGAGAAAATAAGTCAGAATTTCCTTTAATTAAAATTGGATTTAATGTAAACATAATGTATACTGCAGATGTTGCCCATTGAGGAGTGCTAGAAAAGCTTGTAGGAAGCCCTGGGATTAATCTCTGAAATACAGAAAACCTAGGTACAGTGTAAAATGTGTAAGCTCAGTATACCTTTCTTGACAAAAGAATCAAGAGTTTATTGGCTACACGATAGCTTTGAAATAGCCCTGACCTTTTTCCTGAAAAATCCAACAAACAACATACAAACAAAACAGAATGCTTTATGATCTCTGTTTGAATATATATTCATGGTATATATGCATACAAACCAGTTCATTAATATTCTCAAGGACAGGGAAGCTGCAGTGAAAGCACTCGGGATGCATCATGTTCTTGAGAGCCACTGGAAAAGTGTACTGAACATATAGATTCATATAGTTTGTTTTGTTTTTTTCTTACCCTTGTGGTATATTATTTTCCTACCTGGTTATATAGGCATGAAAACAAAAAGCATTATCAAATAACAGGGAAGATCAATTATTCATTTGAAAATGAGGAACATAACCCTGTGTTCCAGAAGCATCACGTTTTTTATCCAAGAAAAATCGTAAATAAGAACAGCAGTCACAATCTTAGCTCATACACAGAATTTTGCTCAGTCTGGAATTGCAATGGAAAAGCTTTGCCATTCCCTGCCCTCACTTACTTTGTGTCATTCACACAACAAGGATGAAACTGCATGCCAAGAGGATAGTAACACATATAGCCACCGTGGCAAAAGCTTGTGCATGGGCTGGCAACTTGGGGCCCATTCCCTGCTGAGAAACACCTAAACCAGCCTTGACTTTGGGATGAGTAAATCGGACTTGCCTGAAGTGGGTGTGCAAAGTTGAATTGACCCAAGGAGGGGGAGCAGGGGAATACATTGATAAAAATGACATCTTTTAAATAAAAAAATAACAAAAAAGTCTTGAAAACAGAAAGGACCGAGGGAAATCCAAGGGAAATGGTGCCTTTTAGGGACAAGTGAAAAACCCTCTTCACATTCCTTCAAACCTATCATATTAATAAATAAGGAATATAAAGCTTCTCCAATAACATATGATAAAGCACAGAGGGATGATTATAGAGCAACCATCAAGTCAACAACTTACATTGTATTCTTAGCCACAACATTAAAAACAAATGACAACCATCAAGTCAACATCGTACATTGTGTTCTGAGCTACAACATTAAAGACATTGACATGGTGTGTCTTACTTGGCACTCACAGTATTTCTCTTGCCTTTTGGCTCACAATTTAATGATGTCATTAAATTCAACAAATTAAAATTGCTTGTCTTTTCAGAACTGCTGCCCAGAAGATAATATAACTCAAATTATTTCTAAATGTATTTATTAGTTCTTCTCTAAAAGTTTTTTCAGTTGAAAAGAACTGTAAATACCATGGAGACAATACAGACATTAAGGTATTATTGACTTAAGCTAATTGGCATGCTTAGCCTTACATAGTGACATGTAAAACCCAGTCAGTCATTTCAAGTATATATTGTCTATGTTTACTGTCCAGATGCTACCAGACATATCTCCAGGGCTTGCCCCTTTCACCTGCTCAAACTGTGCCCTGTAATCAACACTTCCTCCTTCTTCTCTGAGCATCCCCACCTACAGTCCTTATTAACTATCATTTATTCCTATATCTATAACTTCAACTGTTTTAGATTGCATAGATATGTGAAGTCATGAAAAAATATTTTTCTTTGTATGGTTTCTGTTCACAGAGCAATTTCTCCTACAAGACTTCTGGTTTTTGTTTTTTTTTTTTTTTTTTTTTTGTTTGTTTTTGGGGTTTTTTGTTGTTGTTTTGTTTTTTGGGTATTTTTTGTTTTTTTTTGTTTTGTTTTGTTTTTGTTTGTTTCTTTTTACGCCCTTTAGGCATAGTGGGCCAGTGAAATCTCTATAAAATTGTCTAGCCTCTCTTAAATTGCTTGGTTGAGTTTTACAATAAAATGTTTCAGGAGAGCGGTGGCATCTTATTTGCTCTTGACCCAGCTGGAAGATGATGGTATTTCCAAACAAATTAAGTCACTATCTGAGATATTATGCTCTCTCTGAAGTCACATGATATTCAGGAGTTCAGAAGAACATAAGACATAAATGCTAGACATATTAAATTTCTACTGACGTCTACATGTCCATTGGGTCAGAAAAAGAGTTAAGGTGTTTCTGTATTTTATAGAAAACCAATCTGGTACACTAACAGCAATCTGCTGTGTTTAATTGCAGATTAAGTAAGCTGGTGGTACACCATTTGATGGTGGTTTCCCTATAATGGAGAGTGACTGGGGCTTCCTGACAGCAGAGCAGATCTAGCCAGCAGACACTCACAGTGATCAAGTTCGCACAGATGATCAGTCCTAAATTTGCACAGTTACTCTCATAAGTAAAGCAAACACAGAGGCAATACTGTCTCTTCACACCACTCTCCTAGAAGCAAAAAACATGTGCAACATGTAAATTGGAAGCCCATAAAGATAATTTTAAAAATGCATGGCCTTATAAGTATGTGTCCAAAATACACTATACAATTTCAATAGTGTGATTCACTATTTGACATCACTCCATAGAATATAAGAACAACATTCTCAAGGGGCAGGAAGACAATGAATTTGAATAAAGTCTGAGTTTTAGAAACTGACCCTGTCTCAAAAGCACAAGAACAACATTCTTTGTAAATTATAGTACCAAAGCCCAAGATAACTTTAAAAAATATGACTCACCATTTTGCAGATACATTTTGAGTTTTTGAAATTGCAAAAATACTCTGCATTGAATTAATCATGAAATTATAAGAATTCTTTTATCTGTTCTATTTGTAGATACAACTGTTATCTCTTCTTGCCAAACCTATTGTCACAGACTTAAACACTTAAGATGAGACAGATTTATCATCTCAGTTTTGATGAGTCAAAACAACTGAGTTTTGCTCAGCTTATCTCTCCTTCAGTACTCACAAATCTGTAGTCAAGGTGATCATTACTATCAGTATTTGGATAGATTATCCTCTTATGAGCTCATTCAGCTTGCTAGTCCTATTTAGTAGGTGGAACTGAGGTCCCTCTTTTTTTTTTTTTTTTGCTAGATCTTTTGTGGAAATTAAGGTGAACAAGTACAACCTGCTCAGGATCCCTCACCACAAAGCCATTATTGTTAGACTCAAGCTATAATCCTGGCAAGCATTACCAAAAACGGCATGTAATAAATCTTGAAATTTTAAAGTCTCTACAGCTTAAAGTCCAAAAATTACAATTCTAGAAGAATTAAGATTTCCTTTATTTACAATTATTTGTACTTTAAAGAAGATTTTGTAAAACATGAAAACACAAGAGGACTCTTTATAGGAAACATTGCCCAATAAAATAATAAAAACATATCACATAAACATGTACAAATCATAGTCAACAAATTATAATTTATAAATACATAAAAATATTCATTAAGAAATGGTAAAAATAAAATGTAAAAACATATTAAATTCTTAAGTTATTATGAGGTGTGTTAGCATACACCTTTTATCCCAGATCTCAGAAGACATAGGTAGTAGATCTCAGTGAGTTCCAGGCAGTCTGGTCTACAAAGCAAGCTCTAGACCAGCCAAGTTTTCAGAGTGAGATCCTGTCTCAGAGAGAGATTTAGGTTTTCCACTGTGGCATTTCAGATGGGCACAATGATAAAGATGATTACAAACTATTACAAAAAATCTGATAAGAGTAAGCAAACAATGAAAAGAGTCACTGTCAGATACATAACCACCCAAAGATCCTAGATCTTGAGAAATGTTACCTTCCACAAAAGCAAAAGTATAGTATGATATCTCTTTAGCTGCCCAAGATTTTCCAGAGTGCTAATGCATGTCTTATATATAGCCAATATTCTGGTAATGAACTTTCATAGTTTCAAGTGCAAATAAAAATGTACAAAATGAGCAAGAATTCTTCCAAAATCTTTGCAGGTTTATAATTCCAACATTGGAAAAGCCATACACAAATAAAATATAGCATAATTAATTTTAGAAAAAACTGCATTAGAAAACTGAAAATATTGGGAAAAAACCAAAATTTGACATATTAAACTGTATAACAAAAATAAATTGTGGGCAATTTCATACAGGTGGTTCTTAAGAGTTTGCCAGCTTTCAAGATCACTAATGATATTTCAAATTCAGTATCTCTTCTTGTCTTGGCTAAGTGGGAATAGATAGCTGTCCCCGGAGAATGCACTCCTGTGGCATTGCTCTCACTGTGGCTGTTCTTCCCTGTATATTCCACTACCACTCACACCAATCTCAGCTGTAAACAGTGTCCCATAAAAGCAATATCTCAGTATTTTCCTGGCTGGCACTACCTAGCATGGTACAGCTCTACCTGTGTCTGAAACCTCCAGGCAGCTCTCTCTGGGACAGTGTTAGGAGGCCTGAGCTGTGGCCTCAGCTGTGGTTTATGCTCCCTGCCAGTACCTGGCTTTTCAAGGCTGTTTGTAGATATTCTAGGTTGAACTAAATTACATTATGTAAAAAAATTCTGCCATTCCTAAAAGCTTCCAAAGTGTCAGGCCTTAGATCTCTGCCTTTGTTCTGAGGATTGGTCTGCAACTCCTCAGAAAGGACCTGATCAGGTCAAAGAGGTGAAGGCCCTTTGAAGGGGCTCTTCTCAACTCTCCTTGCCTCTCTCCCTCTCTATCTCTCACTCCCTTTCTTTCCTCCCCCACTTCTCCTCTTCTCCATCACCTTCCCTCTCTATTTTTATTTTATGTGTGTGGGTAAGTGGGACTTGCAGAAAACAGGAAAGGGTGGTGGATCCCTGTCACTGGTATTAGAAGAATGTAGGCTGTCTTGTGTCTGTTAAGCACAAAAGAGGTTCCTCGAGAGTAATACCGACCAGGGTTCTTTGGCTCCTTCTTTTCACTTTGAAAACTTCTCTCAAAGGTTTCATGGAGCTTCATCTTCCCTTTGAGGTAGTGCTATGCTACAGACATATGTTATACTCTTTTCTCTCTTTCCCTCCCCAAGGCCCAATTTTGTGCTTCCTTTCAATTAGTTCTCTGTGAGTAGTATTATGACTAAGTGTCCTTTGTGACTGACAGTTTTTTATAGGAATTTATATAACTAATAAACTGATAAAGTCTTTTGTAAAAATTTTCTTCTATTCCCTTTATATCCTCTTTTTCCAAGAAAAAAATAGAGTTTGGAAATTTCACGATTTTGTCACGTAGCATTTTAATTCCTGGGGACCATAATTTTGGGATTTGCATTGGCATTTCAAATTTTAGTTTTGGAATATGTCTTTAAGGACTATGCTAAACATTTTCCAGAGTTAGTTTTCCTTTAGAATGACAGTAAAACCATTCTCTGACATGGATTGTCTCTTCATATGATACAGTTACTTTGGTTTGCCGATCTTCATTATTCATAAGTAATGGCCTTGTTGTGGTAGTATCCATCCCATTATATTTGTAAGTTTTGGCCACAGTAGAAGGGAAATACTTAATCTAGGTCAGCATGGCAGGAAGTAGCAGTAAGGCAGTGTGATTTTCAGTGTGGCCAGGAATGCAGTACACCTGGACTTTAGGACTTCTGTCCATGGGATCTTAGATATAATAATATTATATCTAATAATAAATATAATATTTCATCAATAGTCATTGTTAGACCAATCTAATGATGGAAGCAGAAAAATCTCCTCAGCTTGAAGAAGCCTCTGAGTCATTCACAGAAGGAAGGAGAACAGGAAGGATCCAGTATGTTGGGGTGCTCTCTGTTTCCCTGGCTCTGCGCGATGACATCATTCTTATACTAATGAAGGACAGATGGTAACCTCATGCTACCAGCACTTTTGGAAGAAACTGGCAAATAGTTTCCTTTTAAAAGGCAACTAATTAATACCAAACGGTCAAGATGTTTCTATGATGTTCAAAGTTACTAAACTTTCAAAAACGAACTCTATTTTGAAGCTCAAACTTCTATTTTTTAATAGAAAAACCAATCCACTGTAACCTGAGAAATTAAGCATCTGGTCACATGAAACACATCCCAAGAAAAATACACTTCAAACTTTTTGCCTTTCTCTTTTCTTTCTTTATCTCTATCTATCTCCCTTACCAATTGCAGAAATGCTGAATTGTAGTACATTCATAATGTCCAGATGAGCAGCTGCTGCTCTCTAAACTACTTCATTACAAGAGTCAGAACCCAAAATTACACACAATAAAAGACACATTATTTGTGCTTGGAGAGACATATGATAACTAATGAATAAATTAACAGGTGAAAACGAAATAAATAAAGAAGTGATCTCTCTCTAAAAATCAAATATTTTCCCACACTACCTTGACAGAGACAACAGGTTCAGAACCCCTTCTTGTTGCCGATGCTACAAGCTCACATGCCCAGCAGGAGGTTTCTATGTGCATCTATGGAAAGCTGTTTCAGCAATCATCCTATCTTTGTGCATATGGGAGAGGGAAACATAAGGTACTGGATACCAGAGTGGCCCATAGTCACACTCCTAAGGCAATGCTTCGCATATAGCTTATATTTAAAAATAAAATAGCAATAGCAACAAAAAATCTGTCCCACATGTCTTCTTTCCTTTATGATTCAGTCAATTTGAAAAAATCCTCTGAAAATCTCTCTGGCAATGTTAGGCAGATGGCAATTCAAGTGTATCTTAATACTTATACATTTTTAACTTTGTTTTAATGGGTCATCCACTGAATCACTGGAGAAAATTCCTTGGGGTGTTAGCTCCTCTTCCATGTAAGTTACACATTTTGGTTTCTGGAGTTCAAAATGACAAACTTAAATTAGAAAAAAAATCAACTAAGAAAAAGAGATAGATTTTAATTTAGTAAAGCAACAATTTCCCTACAGATATCTTAAAAGTGATACAGAGTTCTAAAGTCTGTATCTTAATAAGAAATGTCAACTGAAGTAATAACATTAATGTTAACAACAGGCTATACAAAATGATATAAACACATGAAATTCACTGGAATGAGATAGTAACCTCAGTTTTAGTGATATTGGTAAAACTATATTATTTTCCCCTCAATACTTTAATCTTAACCATTATTATTTATTCAGAAATAAAAACAGTTTTTATGGTGAAATGCAAATAAAATATAGGGAAATCTTAAACTATATTGAAAATAATTTTTTGTCATGTAATTACTTAATTAAAATTGTTTTGTTTAGGAAACAGGAGCTATAAGTTCCCCCTAATGATATATAAGGCTTTATAATAAAACAAAGCAAGTATTTCAGTTACTAAGCCAAAAGACAGCACAGAGGTTAAAAAAAAATTGAGGTATTTGGAAATAGCTAGTCCAAATCGTTCGTTCAACAAGGTTTTCCTTCTGAACAGACCTGGATTTCTGTTTAAACACTAAAATTTAGGAAACATATCTGTGTGAATTGCATTTGGAGGTAGGCGCTTTAATGGGGCCTTTGAGAATAAAGAAGATAATAGATGTGTCCTCGCCCTACAAACTAGTGTCTCTCAAATAGAAAAAGAGTACAGCAAATGTAAAGCAGAGCCAGCCCGAGGGCCTAGACAAGGACCTTATCCAGAAAGAATAAGATTTGATTATAAGGGAAGTCCTGTTTAGTTACCCTCTTTACTATTGCTTGGAATCCTAGCCAGGGAGGTCTTATGGGTTCTTAGAGGTTTCCTTAGCACCAGGTTCCTTTCTAATCCCATAGTGGCTCCCACTATCAAGATATACACTTCTGTTCTTAATCCACTTCCTTGCTCCTTTCACTCAACCATCTCCTGTCATGATTTTCTCCCCTTTCTCTGAGGTATATCAACATCATCTTAATGTGTGCTCCTTACTACATCATATTCCCCCACTCCACTTACTTTTGTTTGTAGCCAAGTTTTATTCCTTAGTCTCCATACCCACACTGGTCCCATGTTTATGATGGTAGATAAAAACAGTTGGTGCTTTAATTCACTCTACAGTGGAAACAGACTATGAAACTCAAAACTTATTATTTTATATCTACTAAACCCATCATTATTTTTTGGCAATAATACTGAATGGGTTTGCTTACTTTCAGTGTCATCAGAGGATTTCCCACATTGCAAAGCTTCAATAGAATTAGAGGGTGGAGAGATAGAACAGGGCTTAAGAGTGGGTACTGCTCTTTTATCACCCTGTCTATGCCTGGAAACTACCTATGAATCCAGTTTCAGAGAACTGATGCTCTTCTCTGGTTTTAAAGGCACCTGCACATGTACTCACCACATGTACAAACATGCATACACACACACACACACACACACACACACACACACATAGATGGAAGATTATATTTTATAATACATATATATATAATTTTGTTACATGTTATTTTACATATGCTATATAATTATATATTGTATAATTCATGTGTATATATTTTATGATATATAAGCATATAATTTATTCATATGTTATATATAATATATAGGATTGGGAGGAGGGAAAGAGGCAGGAACGTGCTAACATGAGGTCATCTTGACTTGATTTAAAATGGTGTGATAGTTAGCTTGGGAAGTCATCTGTGAGAGAGTTTTCAGAGATAGTTAACTGAGATAGGAAGACTCACCTTGATGATGGTTGGTGTCTTAGTCACTATCCTATTGGTGTGAAGAGACACCATTGCACAGACAACTGTTACAAAAGAAATTGGATTGGGGCTTTTCTGCAGTTTAAGAGGTTAGTACATGAACAAGGCAGAAAGCATGGCCACAACATGGCACTGGAGGTTGAGATCATCCTGATCCACAAGCAACAGGAAAAGTAGGAACTGAGCCTAGAACTTGGGTTTTTGAAACCTCCAAGCCCACCCCAGTGACACACTTCTGATGTGGGAATGTCTTTCTGTATGCTGTGAATATCAATCTTTAAATAAAGGAGCTGTTTTGGCCCATGACAGGCACCACAGAAAAAGTAGGAGGAGAAATCAGAGCATAGGTAGGAGAAGTAGGGCGGAGTCAGGGAGACCAAGCCCAAAGCCCAAAGGAGCAACATGTAAGGAACACAGGTGAGCCATGGGCCACCAGACAGATTAATGAGAATGGGTTGAGTTAAGATGTAAGCTGAGCCATGGGCCAAACAGCATGAACTTAATCTAAGCATCTGAATCATTTCTGGGGGCCTGATCAGCAGCGGGTGGCTAAGGGGTCTGGGGCTGCAGGTCTGTGGGTCTAGATCTCAGGCCACCCCAGAGCAAGAAACCTCTTTATAACACACTTCCTCTAACAAGACCAGACCTTTTAATCCTTTTAAGAAGTGTCATTCCTTGGTGACTAAACATTTAAATATATGAGCCTAAACTGGTGATTCTTATTCAACGCCCCAAAGGTTACCACCTCAGAAACAGGGATCAGAGACAGAAGAAGACAAGGGAAGAAACCAGTTGACATCAGCACTTATCTCTCACTATCTCCAGCCTATGACTCAGAGCAAATTATAGATTTATTTGACCCCCGTGTTTTCTCTGCTGTAACAGACTCTATCCCCTCAAATAGAAGAAATAAACTTTTCTCTCTTAAATTGCTTCTGCTGAAATATTTGATCTTAGCCAAAAGAAAAGTAAGCAAAATAGCAAGCAATGACTACTCTGTCTTAAGGCCATTATGACTGTAACAACAGGAAGGGGATGAGATAGCTGTGTAGTTTTGAGACCTGCTGGAAGACAAGAAGAAATACCAGATGAAGGAGCTGGGAGTGTGGGAGTGGCGCTATGCTGCTGCTGTTTATAGAATGTAGGGATGTAAGGAATGTAGGCTAATGAGCAGGTGGAGGAAATAGAGAAAATTTGCATTTCTCTTCCTTTTTTATAGATAGCGACATCTTGAGGAGTCCAGAGTAACTTTGGGATGCTGTAACTCTGACTCTGCTGTTTGTCTAGCTGCAGGCTCCTACCAATTCACACCATTTAGAGTGTGCTAATGCCTAGCTCT
The DNA here is from genome assembly GCA_033318265.1 of Phyllotis vaccarum. Classification (NCBI taxonomy): domain Eukaryota; kingdom Metazoa; phylum Chordata; class Mammalia; order Rodentia; family Cricetidae; genus Phyllotis; species Phyllotis vaccarum. The sequence continues at coordinate 33,741,681 of JARWLC010000010.1, read as the reverse complement.
ATGTTAGAATATGTTGCTCACTGTATGTTTGCTTTACAGTTTTCACAAGTCATCTGTCAGAAATGCTCATCCTTATATTATGGCAGGAAGCTGAGGCAGGTTATGGTGTATTAAATACAATAAATGATTGTTAATGCTAGAGCAGTGATTTAGCTGGACCCCAATATAAGACCTCTGGATTTACTAATTTAGAGAGTACAGATAGTAACTGTCTTAGTCCATATAAAAGTGTAAAACTGAGATACACTACCCAGTATAACAATGTAGGAAAGGCTTTAATTTTCATATCAGTTAATGTTAATTAAACTATATAAAAGAAATTATCACACACCGTGAGTCTTGAAGTGAGTGCCAATACTAATAGAATCCAAGGTACCCTCCCCCCTCCGGTGGTGGCCGGTGGGATAATTGAGAGCTTCTTTTTATTTAGTGACTCCAATAAAGAAAGCATTATTAATGTAAACTTTTAAGATGTAGCATGTGGAATGAGATTCAGAAATTATATGATTAAGTATATGTAGAGCTTGATACGTGGGCAAAAGTCACAGCTCATCTATTAACTACACAATTAAAGGTGCTAAACAGCTCATTGCATTTGTGAATACAGTTTTTGATTCATACTTTTAAATTTCTTATAATCTACAGAGGAGAAAGCAAATAAATAGACATAGAATAAGCATTGATTAAAGTTTGATATGGACTCTGAAAAAACTCAGATAAAGACCATACAAGGGAGACATAATTTTGGCAGCCTAAATGATAAAACAAAGAAAAGGAATTTATTTTGACATCTGTAAGATACAAATAAAAATTTTAGGATACCATAAAAATGCAATGTTAAATTTGAAATTGCTTGTGTTTTTCACATCTTTAATTAACTAGTGTGATCTACAGGCTTTCTAGACTGCAAACTGGTAGACAAGGAATTCCTTGATTCTTTTCTAGTGTGTGTGGGGGGCTGTTACTATACTGAGACATCTAATTTTCAGTCTCATGGGTGACTGCCCCATAAATAGCACTGACTGAATATTTGAGAAATGGTTAAAGGTAATTAGACAAGATAAGTACGTATGATTTAGACTATACCACAGCAGTCACTTAAATTACGAGGTTAGTACATTCATTAACCAGTCCAAAGAACCATTAGCAATGGAAAATAGAGAGAAAATAAGAATTAAGGAACAACATATTACAATTAAATTAATGGAGTTTAGGGAGGACCCAGGAAAGTTCCCACAGCTTCTGCGGCTCCTTTATAATGTCACGGATCTAATTTACCTCATTTATATTAATGAGGAGAGGATTGCACAACTATTAGCATGATTGAAAATTACACTAATGCTCAGTAAATCTACCCTTAATTATTATGATGAACGAGAAATTGAGCATCTTGGACTAGATTAACAACCTAAAGCAACTGAAACAGAGAAAAAGGTTTTCCCTGCTAACCCAAGATTTAGTCTTTTTTATTTAATGAAACCCTGAGCAATTTACTCAATAATACTATATACTAATTCACTATAACCTCTCATTTACATAGATTTATATAGATTATATTTTCACATTTATGTATTTATTTGAAATAATTAATTCCAAATGCATTAAAATGTGGTCTTATGACTTGGTTTTATGCATGCTAATGTTCCAGCATAGAGCTGAGTAATGAAATCAGCCACATTTTGACTCTACCTGGCTCTAAGTCTACTCAAGAGTTACCTTTCTAAAGAGAAAATATTCATCTTAGTGGTCATTGTAACTAACAATCTGAGTATACAAGTCTTTTCTATTTACTGAAATACTACTTTTAGAAAGACTTCCAAGCTATGAATATCTAATAAGAATACCAAGATTATTTTAATAGTTTAATATTTGAGTTCCTTTTTTTTTTTAACTGGAGATAGAAGAGCTACTTTCCAAAGACTCAGTTTCAAGTAGGCTTAGTCTTCAGACTGTAAGAGTTAAAAATGCTTTCTTTTGTTACAGTTTATCTTATATCTTCTCCTACTGACAGTTGTTCAAGGAAATCACTATCTTGATTGCTACAATCTTTAATACAGTGGCCTAAAATGTGCTTTCTGACAACATAAGCAAAGAAATATGAGAGATATTTCTCTAGATACCAAGAAAGGCTTTCCATGAAGTATAATCCCATTGGGATTTGAGTTAGAGTCTGAGGCTTCTCAAATTGTCATTGTAGGTCCAGGGAAAATGGCTTACTATCTAGATTTGTGCATAAAGGCAGAGGTGGTAGCTGCCATAGAAGAAGGATACGGGGCTAAAATTAGGAAACACAGTTGACATAAAGAAAATCTCAAAGATGGGAGCTGGATAGTGCAATAGGAAGCTTGTTGCCAAGACTGAAAGCCTGAGTTCTTTTACTACGGCCCAAATGGTGGAACCTCCCAGAAGATATCTTCTAATCCCCATTTACATTCCATATTCGCACATGCACAAAATAAATAAATGAAAATTAAAATGAAAAATCTTCAAAAATAATGATCCTGTTGTATCTTTTTTTAAAGGAATAATGATACAAATATGTTTTTTCAACATTCACAACCGAAAATTTTAAGAGCATAAATTATCTTCAGATTTAGAACTAAAGGGTTTTGAAAGTTAGTTGAAAAAAAAATAGCTATTATGATAGTTGAAACTGTGCGACATATTTTAATCATTTATTGAATAGTAAATCACACTAGGTCTTAGTGTCCTCATCTATAAACTCTGGAGAAAATTGAACATAGGGCAGAGTATTTTTGAATAAGATGGAATACTGAAAGTCAAGGTCAGGAAGTATTCTTCACAAATATTCTATGTTCAACGTGATTAACTATCTCATAATGGACCAGCAATGATGAGAAGTAAAGAGCAGCACAGGGAGTAATGGATTATTTCTGCTTCAATCACACAAGTTGAGTGAACACACCAATTCTCCACACACTAAAATGGTATAATTACGGAGCTTAGACATAGTACAAAATAGACAAAAGCTTCGGATAGTTGCACTGTGATAAGAATGGGGTGTTCCTCTGCTGGTCTTGCCTGAGGTGCGGAAGCGTTTACAGTCACTATGCACTCAGATGGTCTTGCTGCTGTCTACATGTCCTGTTGATTACCTTCCAGGACCTGAAAGTCAGTAATAATGGAGACCCCTTCCCTTTTAAACCACTTTTCCCAACTACTGATTTACATTTAGGGTCTAATTTTTGAGGGGCAGTCTTATAGGGATTAATAGGCATAGATATCCTTCATTGTAAACTTTGGGAGTTACAATCAGGTCTATCCAGTTCTGCTACACGAAAGCTATTTGCTTCTGAGCAAAAGAATGGTCTCTTCTTTGTCCCTGGGTGGAGATGGGACATTCTGATATGCTTCAAAGATTAAACCATCACATACTACTGTCTCATTCTTTTTGAGTTTACGAGGCTGCTCCTGTCAATCTGATCCCCACAAAAACTTATTAACGTAGACTTGTTAAGGAACAGGAAGAAATAGTTATCACCTACTGAGATAATACACTTATTCCCTGAGAAGTCCTACCCCATGCAGTCACTTTTGGAGCTTCCCTAGTGGACCCCCAACTGAGTTTGCCAGCTTTCTAAGTTATAACTCCAGAAGCACATTCTTTTCTTTGTTTCTGTGTATTCTTCAGATACTAACCAAAGCCTATGAATGCTTATCTAGACACACTCTACTTTCTCCCTCTTTCAGAGTCCCAATCCCTTTATGCCTTGCAGTAGCTTGCTGATCTCTAATAGGAACAGGCCACATTCCCTGTACACTAACTCAAAAGGTATCAATTTCTCTCCTCTCAGTCTCAACTTTCACCCTCAAAACATCTACTGAACACCATCATGTTCTTTTTCTTTCAAATTCTAATAGAATGGTCCTTGAGCTTCCTTTATAGTGATGTTAAATAGTTGGAAATACCAGCTTTTTCTTGTCCATATTTTTGGTAATATAAATATTAGCAGACTTAGCAGTTTTAATGACTTTACATAACTACTTTATTTCTCCCACTTCTCTTTATATCATCTTTTTTACTAATCCTAGTGTTCTAATGCTATATATAATCCAAAATTATGATAATTAATCAATCTATTACTTAAATAGGAATGGTTATCAAATCTTGATTTCCTAATAAAATTTGTATACATAAACTTTTTTTTTAAATAAAATGCAGTTACAATTAGACCTGAGCTTATTCACATTCACTTGGATATTCTCAAAATTAATATGCATAGAATTTGACCACATTGTTGCCTCACTCTGTTATTTTTTTTTAGTTCTTTTTCACATAACTCTTGCAAGCAGATAAGTGAAAATTTTTCTTGTTACTTTAAGCCTCTCTCTCTAAATTTATCCTTATTGTTAAATGTCTTTCTATTCTGTCTTATTGTCCTTGGCTCATTACGCTTCAGTGTGAACGCCTGAGGCTATCATCCCACTTCTCTACAACAGCTTCCTTGTTGGCTTCCCTACTTTTTAATGTCCTTTGCTAATGAGAATTCACATGAGCATCTGGGTAAACATTCTAAAATACAAAGTATACAGTAGGCTATATGACTGTCTTACTGTTTTCCATGCTTGAAGAAACTAAGGTTATATTACAGACCTACAGAGCAAAAATCTAAAAATTTTGTCTTTTGACCAAGAGGAAACAATGAATATTTTCTTACCCAATGTTTAATTTATGTCTTAAGTGTTTTAAGAACATGGACGCAGCACTAACGAGAAAAATCCAGGGGAAGAAGGATTAGCTAGATAATGACTATAATACTCCTGGAACCCAGTAATTATGATCTAGTTGAAGGAAGTTATGACCCCACAAATGTGCTGAGTGCACTCACTTATATTTATGATCAAATGATCAAGACTCTCAAATGGGCACTCTCAAAAGCCAGACCATCATACTATAAATTATATAGGAAATTTTTGTGCTCTCGACATTAATGCCTCTATTTCATTTCCTCTCTGCTCAAATCTCTTAGCTAGGCCCCATTCTCTTCATTCTCAATTGCTGTGTTCACCTAATGCTTCCAAGGGAAAATAAGTTATGTTAGGGGAAATTGAACCATCTTCCCTCCATAAAATCTTCCACTCACTTTACTCTACCATGTGAGTTCTGTGAAAACAACTCCCTGCCCTTCCTTCCCAGTGGGTCCTTTTCCATACCATCATATGCCTTTGAGGAGGTATCTTTCTTCTTCCTTTATGCCAAGGTTTTATTGTTATTAAAGTAAAGTATACCTTAGTGTTATTAATCCTTAACAAAATATTTTTGGTTAACTTTTCATCTTTTTGCTACTCTTCTCTGAAGAAAATTATCAAATCATATACTAAGAAATGTCACTCTCTCCAGTAACATGATGACATACAATTAATTTACACATTTCTTGGCAGTAACTTCACAAGGAATAGCCTTGTTTTCTGTAGGAATCCCCTTGTGACACATATTTAATGAAAATTATGCAGAGCTGACAGTATTTCAACTGACCTTCAGAAAATAGGTCATAGAAACCCTTATGTGTCTCTCTCATTAGCTCTTGATTTCTGACTGTGTGGAAAGTCTGTACGGTTCACACCAGCCCTGTGGAAAGGGTTCAAGAAGTTGTCTTCCTGCCAACAGCATCTTTTACCCGCCCCCACAAACCTCCAAATATATGCACCTTACCTGCTGCTATGAAACCAAACCAGAAAACAACCTATGGAAAACATTTTCAATTACCATCAACAGTACGTGTAAAGTAACAAGTGGCTATTGGTACTGACATTTAGAATTATTTTCTTTTCCAATGAAAGTCATTAAATATTTTCAGTCATCACTCCAACAACATGTTCTTTATTCTTGAATTGCTTAATAACTGAAATACATGGGATGTGTTTGGCCTGAGAAGCATTTATACAATAGCAATTAAAATTGATATTACTGCTAAGAGTAGATATAGTCCTTGGAATGTATCCGTCATAGAGATTGCTATCTTGTTAAGTCTTTGTTTTGTTTACTTTGTATCCTAAACCCCCCATAGCATTAGATGCAAGAAATGACTTCCTTCCTGTTGAACTACACTTTTCTTTCAGGCTACTTGGTCTTATCCCTTCACTCATCTCATTCATGAATTATTTTGCTCTATCTATTAAATCTTTAAATATTGACATTCTTGTGGCTCTGAACTCTGCTGTCCTCTATGTGGTTTTTTATTTTTTTTTTTACAGATTCTCAATGGGTGATATTTTTCTCACTAAATACCAGGATTATGTATCTATTTAATATGCTGGATCTTTTTCTCAGGTTTGTTCTCTTAGATTTTCTTGTCAAAGTCAGCATAACAATGTTGACTAGTCTATTTGGCATGACTGAACAATAACTTAATTCTATGAGGATTTTTACTTTGTGTGCCCCATCACAAATGTAAGCTATATAAACAATGAAAATTTTCATTGCAACCATTGTATGTTTAAATCAGAGAAGAAACCTAAATAACTAGGCAAGACATCTGTGTCCATGTCTAAGAAGAAAAGACTGAGTTAAACCATTTGGACTATAATAAGAATGCAAACGACCATTTTAAGTCCCATTAAATATTTAAGTTGATTTTTCAAAAGATATAATGATAAGTGAAACAATAAAAAAAATAGCTTTGATGCTTTATTCCATACTTGGGTACATTTTGATACTTTTAAACTGTAAGTATCATGTATAATTGTATATACAATAAATTATTATATTTGTGCTTCAGATAAACACTTATGAAATATTAATGTCCAAATGATATGGTATTGCTTTTGTAGATATCTACCAAGGTAGATAGCTTCCAACAACATTACTATCTTAAACAAAGTTTTTGAACCAGTATCATTTCCAAAATTTTTTAAAAAAGTTTTTTACAGTTGACTAACATTTGCTAAATACTCCATATAAGAGTTATTTAAATACTATGGTACTAAGATAGATACCTTTAAATTCTTTTCTGGTCACAAAATCATACCAGAGACAGACATGAAACCAATTATCATAACACCACATAAAGTTTGAAGGCATGCATGTTGATAGAGTTGATAGAGGTGTCAAGGCAATCATATAGTTATGATAAGGAAATCCAGGAATACGTCAGACATGCAGTCTGACTCACCCAAATGGTGCAGCTACTTAAAGACCTATCCACGAAAGACAAAAAGATATCTATTTTAATTTTCAATTCTTCCTGATTTTTCTCTTTTTCCTACTTTAGCAAAGAACTGATATAGACTTGATATTTCAAGTATTTTCCAAGCTAATACCTTTGACACAAATTCTTAAATACTTTTTTCAAACAAAGTATAATTTTATTAAAGTCTTTATATCAACTCTATAAATACACGCCATCAATTAATCTGTAAAGTAACCTACCTGGATTTTATGCTAAAATCTAAATTGCACAAACACTTCCGATATTTTCATCGATTTAAACTTAATGTGTTTTATTTTCATAATCAGAATTATGCAAAGAAAATGCATTTATTCGAGGAAAGGTACTACATTTCCTAGCTCACTCAACTGTAAAACAAATAATATTCACATTATTAAAATGTTGAGTATTGAGTATCAGTTCTGCTTTAATCAAGAAAATAAGCTTCAGCTCCCAGTTTAACACAGAGAAACAATTATCTGTGTAAAATGAGGGTCCTTCTTCAGCCATCTTTTCAGTAAGTGCACCCCACTTTTTCTCCTTAATTATTTGTGCCAGTGGATTCTTCTCTACCTTGCCCACATCTTTCTTACATGTGAGACTTCCTAATTTTAAATTATACACAATAGTAAACCTTCTTCCATAGCTGACTATAAACTTTACATTTTAAAAGCTCTCCAAGAGTGAATCTCTTTATTGGTTTATTGATCATCCAATTCAGCATCATCAGTTTTGGAATCATAGGCATACAAACAATAAAAATGTCCTCAGCAAGTTGTAGTTACATATATTTGTGTACACACACACACACACACACACACACACACACACATATATATATATATATATATATATATATATAATCAAAGAAATAATAATAATTTAAAAAATGCTATCAATTTGAGAATTTGTGGTCCATGGGAGTCGTTCAAGGAAGGATGGCTGGAAAGCAGGGGAGGTAGGAAAGATAGAAGGGAAGGCAATATAATTTCTTTCAAATATATATATATATATATATATATAGTATATATATATATATATATATTTGTATATTTGTATATATATGTGTTTATATATATATATATATATATATATATATATATATATATTAAGAAAGGTGAATTAGTTAGAATTAGTGAAACATAATGACCAAGAACCAAGCTGGGTAGGAAAGGTTTATTTGGCATATGCTTCCACATCAAAGGTCATTGTCAAAGGAGGTCAGGATATGCTTTCAATGGAGGCAAGAGTGATAAAAAATGGCCATGGAGAGGTGCTGCTTCCTAGCTTGCTCATCCTGCTTGTTTAGACCAAGAACCACCAGTCCAGGGACGGCATCACCCACAATGGCATGCATGGTCCCTTCCTCATTAATCACTAATTATTAAAATGCCTTGCAGGCTTGCCTACAGCCCAGTCTTATGAAAGCAGTTTCTCAGTTGAGCCTCCTTCCTCTCTGATGACTCTAGCTCTGTCAAGTTAAAAAACAAACAAACAAAACAAAACAAAAAACTGAGCTGTTTGTAAAATGCCTCAAATGAAGAGGCCTGGCCCCTGACTTGGGGAGAAATAGTATATTTCTGATCTAATAAAGGCCTTGTAGGTGAATCTCCATATGCATATTTCTGAGCTGTTGTATCATCTTTTCTGTAAATTAAAATACTACTTCAATCAAGGAGAAGCAAAAAGAACTTCCAAATAATTTTGGTCAAAACCAAAAATAAATTTTATATATGTTATTGTCATTTGTTTTTCTCATTGTGGACAAGCTTTTAGAACTAGAGTGAGGCTTTAAATCTATCCCTTAGAAGCTCTTGTCTCAGGAAACCTTCTGAGATTCCACCTCTAAGCTCAACCACATGGTTTTTGGTCCTTCCTCATCACTATGCCTTTGGCATTTAGTACATAGCATGCATTCAGCCTCCGAGTGATTAGCCAAGAAACCTCCAGAGAGTATCCAGCTGAATACATGATAAAGGCAAAAGCTTCACATTGCTTTAGAATCTGACTGCAGTGTCATGAATGTGGTAAAAACAGAAGACCGTTACTCTATCAGTGTGTGAAACAGAATGTGAAGCATTGAGTCTGGTCCTAATAAACTGTACAGTCTATACATGCAGCATAATCATCACCATCAAAAAGACAGATTAGATGTAATGTACTAACTGAGCTGAAAGTGTCTCATAGATTTTAATGGGTAATAGTATAAAGAACAACAGTCTTAGCACTGACAGTAATTATGGAACCTGATTGTGTAATATGTTTCAATTTCCTCACCTTGAAGGAAGGTTGTGACAAGTAAAACAAAATCTACACACCCCCTTCTAGTTACCGGCACAGTATAAAATGCCTTCACATTTATCCTCCTGTCTAATGCTTGAAGAATTTAATGAGAACAACAAAAAATTCTCTATATACAACTCAGGCTTTTAATAAAATTGTCAATATATAATTTTGCAGTTTCTCTTGATAATCCTGCCTACGATATGGCTTTTAAGCAACATAAAAAGAATCCATGGGCTTGTATCTGAGTTTGCATATATAGACATAGTTTAAATTGTGTTTCCATGCAAAATTTTTCTTCATTTTTCAAAAATTTATATTTTCTATTACACTTTCTATAACAACTTGCTTATGCCCTTGACTACTGGTTTATTCTCATCTGTTAGGCCTAGCCAAGCATTATCAGTAAATTTTATTTCTATACTTATTTTTATGGTTTTCACAGTTTATCTTTTCTTAGTTTAATTAGCATATATTCTCATCATCTTCTGTTGCTGTCCACTGTAGATGCCAGTGGCTTTACAGAACTGAGAATATGTTCTTCTATCTTTGTTAAGCTCTGCTTCACAGTTAATAGATTCGTCAGTTAATTTCATATTAAGTCCCCTGCTTTGCCAACACTCTTGATGCACCACTGAATAAGTTACAACACATATTTATGAGGCTAAACACTGATTTCAGTGTTGAACTGATGCAGATGGACTTGATGTCTTTATAAGGCAGGGCCAATCTGAAGTTGCTTGGAGAAATTTTCAGCATGTTGTACTTTTGGTAGTGTTAAATATGTTAAATACTTTAGGACAGTAACTTTTGGAATAAGATAGTGTTTGATTTTCTCAATATTATAGAGATCACTCTTCTTAATCTCACTATCCACTAACTTTATTACGTCATAAATGCATCTAGATGTACAGTGCGTATTTCTTTGATTTTTTTAAAACCTGTTTTATTGTTGCTGCTGATGTTTTTTGCTTGCTTGGTTGTTTCCTAAAGAGAGAGTAGAAGAATGGGCTTGAGGATGGGTGTGTAAGGGAGGTGGGATGATCTTAGAGAAGTTGGAAAAAGTAAAACTGTGATTGCATAAAAATCTAATTTTCAATAAAAAGAATAATCCCTGTTAACATCTTCTTTATAATTATTCATAAGTTATGGGAAAAATTTAATTCACACCCTGAAAATTCATTGTTTCTTAGTCATATTGAATATAAGTTGAGGTTTCTTTATCAAATAGTACTTAAGATATCGCTGCAAAATCTATTCTTACTATCACATTCAATGCATGGAAAATAAGTCAGTCTTAACAATATTCTCAGAAAATTATCAATCAACTGGTAATACTGTGGAATTGTATATGCTAACCTTTTATCACAGAAAGATAGAATTTATTTAGCAACCTTCTTTCGTTTTATAGATTAGGAACCTGGTACTTGGAACAGAGAGGTAGTTAATAAAAATCAATAATATAATCATTGTCTGGGAGTATACCCAACTCATTGCATTCCAGATCTTGGAGACAAACCTATGTTTCAATGAGTAATCAAGGATAGAGTTAGTCTGACTATAGGAGCATGTCTCTACTGCTTAAGAGAAATAAGCACATTTACAAACAGAAATAACACCTGTTGCTGACTGGTAGAGAAAATTACTGACAATGAACAACAACATTTATGAACAATTAGCCTTTAGCAAAAATAAATAAATCCTGAGTCATGAAGTAGCATGAAACACTTCCACTGAGCTTAAGTTTGCATTTTAAAATAATATAATTGTCAGATGGGTTAGTAGGTAAGGACTAAAGACTTGTTGAGGATGGCTCGTGGGTGACCTGACTTTGAACCATGGAATACATACACACACACACACACACACACACACACACACACACACACACACACACACACACACACACACACACACACACACACTAAATTATAATCATAACAACAAAATAAAAAAATCTTAACTAAGCAGTGGATTTGTTAAGCCTTACATTCAATTACTCTGCTTTTCCTTATAATATGCCTCTAGCAAATGATCACTGAAATATAAAATTTCAGTTCTAAGTTCTTGTATAGCTTCACTTTGTGAAAAGATAATCAATTACCTGCCATGTAGCAGATATTCTTCTAGAAAGAGAGGGTGAACTCTTGGAGCCATTGTTTGCTCAGACTTTCATTCAACATAATCACCCTGCATACTTGGGTACCCTTGTCAGCAATCTTACTGATTCACCTGGCAGAAGGGCTTATTAATAAGCCACATCCAGAGAAGTTGAAAATGTTTGTGGAGTCAGCACAGGAACATCACTCACTGATAGAATTCTTTGAAATAATCATGTGTAGAACATCTCCTGACTTTGTGTGCATAGGCAACATGACGGCACAAGAGAATCTTCTTGCCCACATAACAACCTGCTCCAAAGTTAGGGTCTGCTCCTACATAATTTTAAGGTCTGTAATATCTACTTTCATGTAGTTTAAGCTGCTACAAGGTCTTGTGAATAGCTATCAGATGGTTTACCAAGAGCATCATCACGCCAGATGAGTGCCTAACAGTGCCCAACAAATGTACATGTCCCTGAAGAAGCAATAGGTTTATGGCCTGATTTCTACATACTAAAACATTTGAGATTGGAATGTCACTATGAACAGCACCAGGGGACAATGATAAAACTAGTATTGTTACATTTTCTTTCAGAAATTTATTTCATTACTTTTTGAATTTAACTAATTTTTTTCCAGCATCAAAACGCCAATAGCAGACAATTATATTTCAAGAGTACACACTGGCACTTTGAAAATAATTACTTTTTGAAAAATAGTTATTGCATAGACAATTGATGCACTAAGTGCTTACAAATACCTCATAAAACAAACCAAATACAAACATTCATATTATCTACAAGCAATACAGATATAATTAAATTTACTATGATGGTACAAGATAATCTTTCCTAACATCTGACTGATTAAATGTAAGCAGTCTAACCACTGACGGAACTCATCAAGGATTAAAATTTCTTCTAGATTTAACAAATAAATCATTCTACTTAAAATGCAAAAACAAGAAAGTGGGGACAAAAGAAATAGACAAATTATGGCTTTGTTAAATGAAAGATTTGCAGAGTAAAGATAAAGTGATAAATTAATAGATTTGATCTAAACATACCATCAATTAATGAAGCACATCTCTAAAATTTAAGAATTTTTAAATATCAAAGCATTGCCGAGTTACATCTGAAAATTCAGATTACCTATCAGCTTCACTCTCAACATGGGTGAAAGGGTGCTGTTTGAACATTTTCATTAATTGATTTAGTAAATGCCAACTAAGCATCTAGTATATTCTAAGCACAGTATTAACTTCTATAAATACATACAGAAAATTATCCAGGTCCTTCAAGGAGCTCAAGAAGTGATTAGAAAAGTATGAATAAACAGTTATTACAAAGCATTAAAGAACCTTTAAAAAAATATAGATACAGCTCAAGATGGAAGTAAGAGCAAAATGCTATGGATGGAGTAAGGGTGAGGGCCCCTTCCCTATGCTATGGATGGGATAAGGATGAAGGGCCCCTTCCCCATAGCATAGTGGATAGGGGCCCTCATCCTTATCCCATCCATAGCATAGGGAAGGGGCCCTCATCCTTATCCCATCCATAGCATAGGGAAGGGGGCCCTCATCCTTATCCCACCCATAGCTTAGGGGATAGGGCCCCTCACCCTATCCCATCCCTAGCATCGGTCAAGGGGTCCCCTCATCCTATTGGATAGGGGAGGGATAAGGATGAGGGCCCCTTCCCTATGCTATGGATGGGATAAGGGTGAGGGCCCCTTCCCTATGCTATGGGTGGGATAAGGATGAGGGCCCCTTCCCTATGCTATGGATGGGATAAGGATGAGGGCCCCTTCCCTATGCTATGGATGGGATAAGGATGAGGGCCCTTCCCTATGCTATGGGGAAGGGGCCTTCATCTCCAGGATGATGAGAACATTTAATGAATATGGATAGGATGAGCTATGTTGTAGGGAATAGTGATGTACAGGTCGAGGAGGTACAGTTTTTCTGTCAGGAGGGACGAGGCCCTGAGGAAAGCCATGATACCAGACTGCATTAAAAATGAAGGGAGACAGAAGCTTGCCAAGGTTGGTGCAGGTTTATGAGTCAGGGCATGAATTAATTATACGGAAATGAAGTTCTGGTAATGCTGTCAGATACATGTTTCCCCTTTGATCAAATGTAGACACACCAATTTTCAAAGCACGGTTGACTCAGTCTTTACATTTCTCATTCTTCCAAAATGTTAGTGAAATAAATTTACTAATCTGTTACCTCTTAGAAACTGAATATATTATTCATTAAAACAAAAATAAATCAAAGAACCAAATATTACAATGATAAATAGACCACTGGAGATATGGAGTCCACAAATAAAATCAGGAAATAACTTTGTCACCAGTTATATTTTTCTGCTGCTCTTCCATTTCCAGCCCTTGGATGCTCCCTTGAACAAAATCTCCAAGGTGAGCTCCCTACTTTCTCCTTGGAATTTCTGGTCTGACCAAGTCCCACAAGCAATAGCAACTCTCACCCATCCTTGCCTCAGGTCCAGGCCCAACTACCAATGCTAAAGGTGGAATAAATACCATTCCTTCACTCTGTCTCTCTCGGTCTCTCTCTGATTCTGTGGGCACAAGGGAGAATGCAAAGAGACCAACCAAGGACGTACAATAGCCCTTATAATTACTATTTTCATGGCAAGACACTTTACCACCAATTTTATTATCATTTCTGTGAAATAAATGGATGCACTAATGATGGTGAAGAATGAAATGATGGCATTTCTTTCCCTTCACAGGTGTTTCCAGCCTCTTAAGTTTAGACAATTTCAGATATAGGTAAGGTCACATTGAAGAATAGCCTCCCCAGCCACTGCCATTGCTGTTAGCTGTCTGACAGCACACAAGGAAGAACCTATTGCTGAAGACATCACTGTAGTCTGAAGTTTCTCTGTACTTCTGGCTGGTCGTGCAGTCAGTTAGTCCCAAATAATCACACAAAGGTTTATATTCATCATAAACTGTTTGGCCTATGGCTCAGGCATATTATTTGTTAACGCTTACTCTTAAACTAATCCATGATTCTTATCCATATTTAGCCACATGGCTTAGTATCTTATTCTCAGTGAAGCATTCTCTTCTTGCTTCCTTTGCATCTGTCAGGCATCTGCTCTTCTCTTCCTGATTCCAGAATTATCTCTGTCTTGTCTCCCTGCCTACACTGCCTATCTGTCTAGTCAGGCAAATCAGCATTTTATTTAACCAATATTTAGAGTGACAAATACTACAGTGTACAAAAGCATGGTCCCATAGTACATTGCATACTCCATTCATAGAACTTGGAGAAATCAAGCAGTACTGCTGCAGAAGCCAGTTTTCTGAGGTCCATCTCTTATTTTCTTGGACAGTACTATGCAAGCTACCAAGGAACAAAATTATTAAGAGTCCTATGCATATGGAACAGCTGTGAGCCACAATACAGAACTGTCAAAGAAGCTATTCCAAGTTATAAGTAGCACTTATGCCTTGGGGATTTGTAACTTGGGGATTACCACAACTCTATAGTTGCACTTGAAGCCTGCTCAATAGGAGGGAGCATGTGCATGACACCTTAAATCTAGTCAAGAACACATGACTAGAGATTTTAAAAACACTAAAAGAGAGCCTGTCTACTACTATCATTTTGTCAAATTAACATAATTTTAACTACTTCTAAATAATGATTTTTATACACATGATAAATGGCTGTTGTCCCTCACCAAACAATCTTATTTTGCAGCAAAAAGATGCTATTAGAGAGTTTCACAACTGCTCAAAATGCAGAGAAGAAATGACCTTGAATTGTCCAGCTCCAGCTGAAACACTTATAATAAAACCTGTCCAGTTCAAGAGTCATGGCAGAAGGGATCAGGGCCAGAAAGAGACTAAGAGGCAGAGGATGGGGGAAACTTCTGAGAGCTTATGTCTTCTGCACACAGCAGTAATTGGTCTCAAACTGCCAGCCAACTACCTGCACAAGCCCATAGCAAGTTACCTTCCAGCTCTGGTGGGAGGAAGTTTCATAGGATCTGTCTTATGATGAAGAATTACAGGCAGCAAAGAAAAATCGGTCTCTCTAGTGTTGAGTCCCCTGGCAATTTTTCAATCCTAAAAATGTATACGTATGGTAGACAAAAATTGAACTCAGTAGATGGGACATAAATATATGTGTCTATATAAAGGTATATACACACACCCATATATTAATAAATATGAAGAGGTCATAAGATAGGGTACAATGGAGGAGTTGATGAGTGAGAGGAAGTGTCACAAATAATGTAGAGACACGGAATTAACATATAGAATTCCCAAACCTTAAAATGGAAAGAAAATTTAAATGTCCAAAGTATAGTCTATACAAATACTCATCTCAGCTGGGATACTGAATTATTTCTTAATCAAGTCAAAAAAGCTTTCAATTACATTTCATAAAGGCAAGAAATTCTACTACCATTTGGATTACATTTATATTTGTTAAATATTGTTATAAAAGGGGCTTTGAAAAGATAATATTGTATTTTACTGAACAGATACAGAAATTACAGAAGGGTACCCCAAACACAATTGAAACTGCACTCACTAAACTGTCCAGAAGGTTCTGCTCAGCCCTTAAGAAAGAGGACATTTAATTATGTATATAAATGCTTTATGAGACTCTGTGGTATGTCTCTTAAGCCAACACAGACGTTTATGACAGAAGGATAATGACAGATCATTAGGGTCATCGAATTTCCCATTCACATTTCACTAACTTACTCTCCATGCCCATATCACCATAACATTTCAGCTGCACTATTGGATATGATTTTCATAGGACTTAAATTTTTCTCAAAGGATTATTTACTGAGCATAATAAACTGCATTACGATGGAGGAAAAAGACACAAATACCAAGCATACATTTTTCATGCTGGATCTCTATAATATATTCTCTTTCAATGGATCTATAATCATCCCTCCTCAGGTTGCATTTTTAGTAACATTTCCCAACTGGCTTTAAAGTAAAAACAAAGCCAGTAATTTTTTTTTTTAAAGTTCTTACTGTGTTCATGTGTGTGAGTGTGTGCAGAGATCAAAGGACAAATTGTTGGAGTTGGTTCCTTTTATTTTTTCCATATGGCTCCCAGGGATTAGACTCAGGTTTTTTCCAGGATTAGCAGCAATCCCGAGTCCTCAACATTTCATCTCAGGATAACACAAGTTCTCCAGAGCGCTATTGTTTTCCCATCAATACTCAAATTTCCTGAGTCAGACCTTAAAATTAAGCACTTCAGTGAATGTGAAAGAAAAAAAAAAAAAAAGACCTGTTAAGAGTATATCAGATAAATGAACTGTAAGTGATAGAGTCAAACTCCTCACCAAAGCACACCAAGGCCACATCTAAATAGAGTCCTAGGACTGGTGACATTAATATCTATCCAGCGATTTCCTGCACCCATCCAGAGAAATGAAAGACTTGTGATTTAGTTTACATATTCTAATTTTGTGAAATCTCATCAACACCAACTGAGAAACAGACAAACAGATAATGGTATGTTTTTCTGTATGTTTGATTTGGTAAAGAAAAATAGACCAACAAGTAGTTACTTGTTCATACTTGTTTGTTTGTATGATACTTAAATCTGATGAAATACAGAGCACTGAGACACATGTGTAGTGTTATAAGTAGAATGTCATAGCATGCTCAAGGGAAATGTCCCCACAGAGACTAGAACATAGAAGACAGATGACTAGTTTTCTGATTGAAATCCCTGGGGCCAAGACCCTGAGCAATGCATATGCGTTATATACTAACCTTCACCTTCCCACACTCCCACACTACTTACCCAGCCAAAGTTGTTCATGTTATTTTATATCAGTTTCCATCAAAATACTAAGGACTATCATATAGGTACACTACTTCATTAGTTTCTTGTTGGAGGGCTATTCCAGACAGGAGAAAAGACAGAGTACATATATGTGTATATACGTTTATCTGAATACAGTGATTTTATTCAGGAGGCAACATAGCATAAAAACTGTTGCTGTAACTTAATTTTGCCTCATTTACTTTTTAAACATATGAGTCTCACACATTTGTGGACTTTTTTTTCCCTCTTTTTGCTTAATGTTCTTCTTCTATAAAATTAATATCATGGCAATAATAGTAACTTCCCTCAGAACAATCATAAGAATTAAATATGAGAATGTACTTAATAGTCACAATAAATATTATTTCCTACTTCACTGACTCCCATTGTTAATTTCCCTTCAGGAGATGCCTCACCACTGATATGATGCATAATTTACCATTCTCATGCAGGGTAGGATACTTTAGGAGCAGAAGAGTAGGGCAGTCAAAAGATGTAGCCACAAGCTTTTGGCCTGGCCCAGTCCCCATGTTCAGACTTCCCCACAGCTGTTTATATTAATTACAAAATGGTTTGGTTATGGCTTAGGCTCATTATTTTCTATTCCTTTTAACTTAACCCATTTTTTTATTAATCTAGGTTTTTCCACATAGGTTTGTGGCTTACTTGTAATTTTATATCTTATTCTCTTGTTGGCAAATCCCAGCATCTCTGTCTGATTCTGCCCTCCTTTCCTTTATTTATGCTTGATTTTCCTACCTGCCTTTAAGATATCCCACATCACTTTTCCTTTTCTGTCTAATGAAAAAGGAAGATTTTAATTTTAACATAGCAAAATTATATATAACAAAACAGCTACCAAGCAAGAATTACAGCTACAATATGGGATGTCTTTCTGTATGCTGTGAATTACCATTGGAAGATAAAAGAATTGTTTTGGCCTATGGTGAAGCAGCTTATAGGCAGGTAGGAAATCCAAGCATACATAAATGGGAAAGTGGGCAAAGCCAGACAGAAAAGTTGCAAGTTGCTGCCCATGAAAGCAAGATAAAAACTAAACAAAACAGGTAAACCATGAGCCATGTGGAAAGATATAGATTAGTAAGAATGGAGTAAATTTTTATAAGAGCTAGCTGATAATGAGCTTGAGCCATAGGCCAAAGAGTTTGTAATTAATATAAGTATTTGTGTGATTATTTGGGGCTAAGCACCTGTGAGACTGCATGTTCAAACCTCGAGCCAGAAACTTTTGGCTACACAAGAATAGAAAATTACCAGTTCACCTACAAAAAGTGTATAATTGGAACACACCAAAAATGCACTGATAGTCTCTGCTCTTATTCTCCAAGTCAGTATTCAGACAAAGTTCCTTACATGAATATGTAGGTAAACATCTTTGGGGCAGACAATGATTTTTCTATCTCAGTTAAAATGACATCCAGGGCTCCAATTCAGACTTTTATACTGTGTATGTTAGGGATACATTGCTCTCAGAGATGAATACTTGTCAACTTTAGTTCATTGAGATACTTTAGTTAAATCTCTCTTCCATTACCAGAGTATGTCTGCCTTCTCCACTGGAAATGACGGGTGTGACCTCATCTCTATTGATAGGTGTTTCCAAGAAATGCATTGCAGTGATATTGCATATTGAGTACTGATACTCAGGAACAGATATTCTTGGCTTTATTCTTCAATCAATTACTCCTGTAATAATGCAGGAACTTCTGTCTTATACAATTCCTGTCTCAAATGGAGGACGGCAATATGTGTTTTCAGCTGCAGTCTGAAGATTATAAATTAGGTCGGAATGCTTAATAATGTTAAAAGAATTATGGAAGGAGATATCAATTTATTCATGAAACAACAACAAATATTTACTGGGTACTTACTATCTCTTGGGCACATGAATAAGTTTAAATATCAAGATGTAATTTCAAGAGTGTGGAGAGTTTGAATTACAAATGCAATGTACTCTCAGTGACACAGTAAGTTGGCTTCAGATTTTGTTTTGTTCAACATATAAAAGCGAAGTTGTACACAACCTTTTGTTTGAAGGAATTACTTTCGAAAAATATTATTAACTTAAAATGGTTTTTAAGATTGTATAAAAACTACTAGCAACTCAAAATAATATAAAAAATCATCAAAGCTCAAATTTATAAAGGTTCTTAGCTCAGATTTTGGTTTGAAAGAATACTCACTTTCCCATCCATTCATTTGTCATAATAACAAATCAAGATCCACTATACACAAAGCCATGTGTATGGCTTACATAGCAATTTATAATCCTTGAAATAATTCATTGGTTACATGATCTGATTCTAGTAACAGCACACATTTTGTGAATAAACAAATTTTATGTTTCTCAAGATGTATTAAACATGGTAGCAAAATTCAGGGAACTTCACAAAAAGAGAGAATTCTGACATCTCCTTTCCCACTCATGACTTCAGTTCTGTAGGTCTAACATCAGCTGAAGAATCTATATTCTTATTGAGTAGGAGATATTAAGGAGCCAGTTACATTATTCCTATAGAGTGTCAGCATTTTGTTATTCTTGCCTGTGTTGTAGTATTTTTTCTAATTTTTAAAAATTAAAAAACTAAACATTCTTCGCAACAGACAATAGGAAAAGAGCTCTAAGTAGGGTTTAATCTGTTAACTATTTATTGCAGAATTCCTGTCTTCCAAAAGTCTAACATAAATATATGCCTAACAAATTAAGAATTGCTTTTCAAAACTGAGGGACAAGAGGGAGCCCAGAAATCCTGTGCTGGACATAGCTCCATCATTATTGTTGTTCCATATGTTTGTGAAACAGTGAAGACACACAGTTCTTTGAAGTGCTCAGGTGCTCTTGCTAAGGGTGGCCTGCTGTTGCTGTTGTTTTGCCAAATCATAAAGGGACAAACTCATCTCTTGGGTAGAAATCAAACTCTACTTTTAGATCTAACTGTCTACTGTGTAGGGCACTGTCACAATTCTGTTCCAGTCGATAGTACAGTTGTTGGAGACTAGATTTTAGTCCTGTCTCTAAGATAGAGGTAGACTTAAAATAGTCCTGTTCAAAATATACTAACATTTTTTGATTATGACATTTGCATAGGACATTTTATTTTCTTCTAATCATGGCTTCAACAACTTTCTCATTTCCTATCACGTTAGAACGCAGCTTGTGACTTTGACCTTGCACATAATAAGAGGTGATACTATCAGTAATCATCTTTACCACTGGAAATTGGGAAGGCTAGTAGTATGGCAGAATTTACAGTGTATGACTTCTGACATTAGTTCAAAACGATAGGCAATGATGCTTTCAGATGGCTCTCTGGGGATACCAGTAGCTGTAAACCTAAACACTTATGATGCTACCAATGTCATTCATAGTTTAAAATCCTTTTGTTCAAGGTAAAGGTACTAGGAAGTGAGACACAAGGTGATTAGGCCATAGATTCAAGTCTTCCTACATAGTAATAACGACTTTATAAATGGGTCATCTGCAAGAGAGCCTTTGGTTTTTGTTTGTTTGTTTGTTTGTTTGTTTGTTTTATGCAGGTGAACTTAGAACAACAAAGAATGAGCCCCTGACAAACACTGAATGGCTTACATTTAGATCTTTGTTCCCTAGGACTGTGGGAAATACATTTAAATTACTCTACGGTATGGCATTTTGTTGTAATGTCTGATAAGAAGAAGGTGCAGCAACTGACACCTTGAGGACTCAGACCGAGGCAGTTGCAGCAAACAAACACACACAAGAGAATTTCCTGGACCGAGGTCATTTGAAGTAGCTTCAGAACAAACTACACCTTACTCCATTTAAACAGAAAGCTGTGATTTTTTTTTTATTATGTCGAATGATAGTTATTGCAATTATCTCAGGAAAGAAAGAAACTAATATTTTACAATATTGTTCCCAGTGATGCTTGGAAAATTTAATTTTAATTTAAAAAGCCATAATTCAATATGGGTTTCAACAAACATGGATATATGTGAACATACTCCAAAGACAGCTTAAGACACCATAAGATGATTACTATTTTGTTTTTAAAATAATTAAATTTAGCTGAGACTTTTGCTATAAAAATATAACAGCATTCCAATATTATATATCAATGTCTTAGATACCTAATTTAATAAAATGGAAAAATGACTTTTTATGAAATATATTGATATACAATGAATTTAGTTTCTAAAATGAAAGTTAGTGTCCTCAAATAAAATATGTTTGATGTTGGAAAATAAGAGAACATGAATCTTTAAAATAATAACTATGGGACTTACAGACCATACATATATATATAAACAGTATATGTCAATTACATGCATTCTTACTTCTCTAAAATGTTTCTGTTACAAATATATCTTGCAGCTAGAAGAATAAAAATAAATAAAGACTTTTTCAATGTTCACATGCACATGCTACTGAACTAATGCAAGTATAGATAGAAATTATACCAAAATGCCATTTTCATAGAGTATCACAAACTGCTTATATCTTTTCTTGAAGGAAACAGTAGCCCTTAGGTAATTTTTAAAAATTAAAATTTTAATATGAATACTCATAACTATTATCAGCATTTAAAGAGGGCATTGTTAATCTTAGAAATAGTTCATATACACATTCTGCCTATAAACTTGCTCAAAGTGAAACCATAAAGAAGCAATCTCCAACAAAGCCTTGTAAATTCTCCCTTGCGAAGGGTGAACTTATTTAACATGGAAGTGTGTTTAAAGATTTTTTTAAAAGCACCTGTGTTGCAACTGAAAGAAGATGATGCTCAGAGTTGCTTTTTAGCCTATGACCTGGTCAAAATAACTACAATATAGAAAAATAAGCATTACTCGGCAGTGAAATTATACATTTGACCCTTCTGAAGACAAATGTTCTGTAGATAAGTAATAATGCTTTCACTGAACAAAAGGCAATTACCCCATTTAAATACAGATTTACATCAGGGATTATTAAATTGATATCACGTTGAATGGAGGTGAGGGTTAGGGATGTGGTGAGTCTAGTCTCCCAATTTTGGAATGCTTATTTTTATTATCCTAAGTAAATGGCTCTTTTAAGCCCCTAAGCTGCAGTAGTAGTTGAATTTATATACAGAATATCTATGTGCTCAATATTAATAGTTGAAAGACTTTAGGAGCAAACTGAATTCTCACTGTTGGCCAAAATATAGGAACGTGGGAAGAGACATACATGTTCACCTCTGGGACTCAGGATTTACCCAACCACACCTAGTGCCTATCAGTTCCTTCCTCTACTCTACCTTGTGTAGTTCCTTCCACTCTCAGTATGCTATTACATTCATCTTATTTATCTATGTATATGTCCCTCTGTGTTCATGCCACAGAATCTAAAAAAGAAGGATGGACCCCTTGAGATGGAGTTATGGGTAGTTACGAGGCACCTGATGTGAGCACCTGAATTCTGGTCCTATAGAAGAGCAGTATTCCTCATTGGAACAACTGAGACATTTATCTAGTCCTATCTTCAATTTTTCTTATTTTATAATAAATTTTTTTATTTCATACTCATAGGCATTTTGCTTGCAAGTATGAATGTGTATCTTGTAGATGCCTGATTTGCAACAAGGCAGTAAATGACATTAGGGAATCACCTAAGATCTGACTTACAGATGGTTTGAAGTGTCACATAGGTTGACAGGCTTGAATTCTGGTCTTCTTAAGCCATACTCCATTTTAGTTTTTTGGGGTTTTTGTTTGTTTGTTTGTTTGTTTGTTTGTTTTTAGTTTGTCCAAGAGAGGTACAGACTGCAATTAGAAATTGAGAGCCTTGAGTGTGTTGATGAAAGCAGAACCATTCCTTACTATACTAAGAGAGTGGCGTAAAGGATTTTACATCTGTCTGATTTTTATCTTCACAATAATCACCTTAGGAGGTAGGTGATCACTACTTATCAGACAAGGAAAAAGGAAGCATTGATACTACCACTTGTCCAGAGGCATAGCTGTTCATCAGAGAAACACAGTTCAAATCCAGTAAGTGTGATCTTTACATCTGCTTCATAGTCTACATGTTTTATTACTAAAATTTTATCACAAACTTTAATTAAACTAGGTCACACATGTATTAGTGGAATAAGTTAAACAAACTAGCAACAATAACAAAAATATTTCATTGAAAATGCTAACCAAAGGAAAAATATATAAGATTTCAAGTTGGGAGTGGTAGCACACTTTAATCCCAGAACTCAGAGAGGTAGAGGCAGGCAGATCTCCTTGAGTTCTAGGCCAAAATGGTCTACATAGTGAGTTCCAGAAAAGTAAGGACTATTGCACAGAAGAAGTCTGTCTTGAAAAACCACTCTCCCCAAAAAGAGTGAGACGTTTGAAGCCAAAGAAGAATTGGAAAAACCTTACATAGAACTCAGCCAGAAAACATGTTAGACTTCTCATGATTTCATCATTGTGAAGAAGAACCTTGAGGGAAAGGGGGTGGCAAGCCCTCTAGTAGAGATTTCTATTTCATTCTTCTAATTAAATAAGTCTACAACATCATTAACTACAAATTTCAAGAATAAAAGACAGGGCTTTTATTTTTTAAATAATAACCGGCAGATCTGACCCACTTCCAGTTCCTCATCATTGGCTTTTATTGCATAGTAATTTTTGGAAAACCCCAAATATTCCAGAAAACTTAGCAGTTCTGACTTTTGGCCCCTAGGGTCTCTCTGTTTCTCTCTATGTCTCTCTTGGTCTCGCTCTCCAACTCTCTCTTATTCCCTCTTCTGTCTTCCTCTCTTGTTCTATTTATCAGTCACTTCTCTTCTCTCTGAATGGACACCCAAACTCTTGTATGCTAAACGCATTTTCTACCACCTAGCAACACTGGAACTCTAGTTTCAGAGAATGAGGTTGCTAATCTTATATGTTGGTCAGACCTCAGATAGCAGCCAATGTAATAATGAAGACAATGTAGCGGCAAACAGTGCCAAGTGAAGTGTCAAGTAAGGGTGGCCTTTACAAATCCAGTTTCAATATCTGTTAAGTCTAAGTGCTAGTATTAGCCTTTGAAATTAAGTTATAAGAGATTAAATTTGATGACAAAACAAAGGCTTTTGTAGTAGGAGGTTTCTGGCCTGAACTTTTGGGCCTAACCTCAAGGTCTAGGCCCACAGACCCACAGACCCACAGACCTGCAGATTTGCAGACTCGCAGAGACAGAGACACACAGATGCATAGGATAGTTTTTAGGCTGAATCAGCCAAAGGCCCAGGCATATCACTTGCTAGCTCTCTATTCTTCATCTAACCCATGATTCTTCCTGTTCAGCCATGGGGCTCGGTACTTTTCTTTAGAGCAGCATAGTTGTCCTTTGCTTCTTCTGGCTTCTCTCTGGCATTTTTCTCTGTGCTTCCTGTTCTCAGAGTTTTTAGTCTGGTAGGCCTGCCCACACTTCCTGCCTGCCTTTGGCCCATCAGCGCGTTTTATTAAACCAGTGGGTGGGACAATTATTTATCATGAAACAATACAATACCCCTACAGGCTTTTACTCAGAACCTGGAGTGTGGGTTCTCATTAATCTGGCTTAACTCATATTTCACAAATGAAGAAATGCAGATTTGTATCAACAGCTATTGCAGTTGGATATGTTTTTACTTTGTATACTCTATTATTGTGGAAACTACTATATGATCAGTAAATGTATCAAATATAAACGAATAAATAACTACTCTACATACAAACACATAAATATGAATATACATATATAACATATGTTATACATATATGCATGTATATACATATATAGGTGTTCTGGTTTCTCTTTCACAAGAGACATCTATATAAAAAAATACTTTTATGTGGCACAGAGATAACCTGAAAATTACAATATTCATATATAAATCGAAATTGCTATTGAAATTACTATTACAAATAGCTTCTTAAATATTAAATTAGCCTTTTTAATTAAATAGCTCACATATAAGCAAATGATTTCAATCCAGCCTTCAGACAGACCATGACAGACCATAAGCCAGCAAAAGACCAGCAAGAGTCACTAACTACTGTATTCTGGCAAGTTGCTTAGCAACTCTGCAACTGCAGATTTTTAGGTTCTTTATTTCAGCTAAGACATTTATTAAATGCCTATGTTTCCAAGAGACAGATACAAACAGAAGCATGAAGAGAATGTTCATTTTTATCATTTCTTTTTAAAAATACTCCTGGTTGTCTGCAGCTTCCTAACCTGCCTATATTTCTTGGAAGAAGGATATGAAAGAGACTGGCTTTGAAAATCAGCCTGATCGCTTGAGAGGCCCTTTCTATTCAATTTCTCTAACTACTGAAAGATTAAATTACCATAACTAGAAAACCATAACAGTTTCCTTGTTCTTTCTTTTTTTCTACTTATAGTTCTTTTTTTTTAATGTATGTGTATGTGTGATGTGCACATATGTGTGGATACATGTGGCTATACATGTTCACATGTATGCCTATATGTGGAAGGTTGAGAGAGACCTGAAAAGATTCCTCAGCCAATTCGACCTTATTCACTGAGGTAGGGTCTTCAGTTTAAACTAGAGCTCAGCAAAATAGTCAAGCAACTGAGCTAGCCAGTTACTGTAGGAATCTCCCGGCTTTGCTTCCTGAACGTTGGAATTATCAGCAGGCCTCCATGCACACATGACATGAGATTGGCCGTAGGTCTTCATGCTTACCAGTTGCCCTTTATCTCTGAGTCTTTCCCATACCCTGTCTTATTTTGTCCAGCTTATTACTAGTCGGGCAGTGCTATGAGATAGGAGTCAGGCACGATCTTAGTTTACTTTTATTTTTCTGGAGAAATGATGCTGAGAAAGTGCTGAGTGGGAAGCTGCTGGTGGAAGGTTCTTCAGAGTCTGCGGTTATATCTGACACTGCAAAAGACGTCTGGAGTGCCATGTCCATAGTGGCACATTTTAAATGCTAATTTGACAGAATAATTGCATATCTGTCCAACCTAATGAGGAATATCTCAGCATACCTTTTATTTGTTCTCTAAAACAGGATTTCTATTTCAGTATCTTCTATCGCATTTCAGCTGTGTTAGTATACATAAAACACACTATACTGCCAATATCTAAATAATCTGAATAATTCGACCAGTTGCGTATTATGGGAGCGCCCATGACATCCTCACTATATCAAGGTAGAAAAGTGTCCCATCAGCATCAACATGTTTCCTTTGTGTTGCCTTGCAATCTTGGCTCCAGCCCAACAGACAAGAAACAACAATGAATGCATCTCAATAAAACATGATTTCCAAATACTAATAGTGTCATTGACTTTGTTCATGGGTCAAAGTTTACTTTACTTTTTCCCATTTGGTCATTCTACCAATCATTAATGCTCATTTTGTAAAAGCAAAAAGTAATCTGTAAGTTCCTAAAATAATTAATTAATATAACTTAGATTTACAAGTACTTTGCTTTACTATCTTTAATTGTCACTAATCTTTTAACCATGTCTAATTTATCTGTTAACCCTTATCTGTGGTGTTCCTATGTTGAATATACACACTTTATATTGAGGTCAGTATTATAAGGTTTTAGAAACCCACTAAGAGTCTTAGAATGAGTCCCACCTAGTAAAAATTAATTACTCTAAAATCTTGTATTTTATTTGGAAGAAAATATTACCTCAGACCTTTGGCTTTATTATGTGATCTTTAGTAATATACTTTGTGAGTAATCAAGGAGAATTTCAGCACCAGGTCAATTTGTTTTCTTGTTTATACTCAAAACATAGGTACATTAAATAAAAGAAACTCTGCAGGGACTTTCATAAAGAAATATTTCACTTATATGTATTATGTAACAGATATAAATGAGGATCGATTTAAACAGATCAAGATCACATTAAAGAGGTTGAGCATATAGCTAAATTGACCAACTACTTTACATGAAAACATAATGATGTAAGTTTGATCCCCAAATTCACACAGAAGCCAGGTAAGTAGGAAACCCTTATTGTTCCAGATTCCAGGGGCTTAGTGAGTTCTAGGTCCTAGATGAGATGCCCTGTCTCAAAAGCCAGAATGAACAGTTCATGAGGAATGATGCCTGAGACAGACAGAGAGAGAGAGAGAGAGAGAGAGAGAGAGAGAGAGAGAGAGAGAGAGAGAGAGAGAGAGAGAGAGAGAGAGAAAGAGAGACAGACACAGAGAGAGAGAGAGAGCTGCATTCTGCATAAATTGTTCAGTATAGAATAATAATCTTTCAATATACATCTAGAATAACAATGTAAATACCTTTAAATTCTACCCTGGACTGGAAAATCATATAAAACCACAGTTAAAGGCACTACAACTCCATAGTGGAAAGCAGGCAGGCAGGATGCTTCACTCTGATTTTCTTACCTAGTACCCTGAATTTGCAAAGAGCAAACATTCATCTTGGACTTAATAGAAAACTGCTACTGATGTATTAATTAGATTCTTAACCATGAAGAACAATGCTTTGCTGACAAAATAAGTCATTAATCATAACAACATTATGTTGTGCAACATTGATTTTCTATATGTTGTTTTGCAAAATGAATAATCACTTTCTTTTCACAATTATGGGAAAAAGATGTAGAAGTTAGAAAGCAACAATACTAAGCCAATGATTCAGAATACCCATGCACTTTTAGTAAAGTGGGCTAGATCTATCATCAGGGGTTCTGGATCCCCTTTGATCTTATATAGAAACGTGCATAAACCTGTGACTAAAAGCACAGTCCTCTAATTCCAGTGACTCCAGAAGTCATGGCAAGACGACCAAAAGTCTAGTGACAGAAATTACAGAGGAAATTCATGATCATCCAAAATAATAGTGAAATCATGTTTCAAAATGCAAAGAAAATGATCTAGAGGTACAGCTAAAGGCTGGAGTCCTTGTCTGTTTTATGAAAACCAACATTCAATCTCAAGAACTTCTCAAAAGTCAATCATTTAAAAAAAATAAAAAACAAAAAGACACAGAAACGTATAAAAAGTGGCAATAAATCGTGAGACTTGCGTAATTTTATTGCTAACTTAAATTGTAAAATAGCTTCTCATTAACTAATTTGTGGATTAGAAGAAATTGATTACATGAGGATGGGATGAATTGAATTGGATGTGCCTGGAGTGTATGTGCTGCCATAGGCTGGCTCACCCTGGGACTTCTTGACCTTTTTGGGGGAGGAGATGGGTGGATTGGGAGGAGGGAGACTGAAGGCTGACTGGGAGGGACTGGGAAGGGGGAGGGGAGGGGGAGCAAGGGATACATTGATGGGGATGACATTTTTAATAAAAATAAAATAAAATATGTTACAAAAGAAACATAGAAAGATATTCTTAAATAAACTTAAAAGTTGACAGCACATGAAAACTTCCAAGTTTTGCAGTCACAAAAGCTTCAATTTAAACAGGTTAGCCTAAATATTTGAAGCTAGATTTCACACGTGAGAAAGAACTCGCAATGTGAGATCTTCTCAGGATTGGAGCTGTCATCATTTCATTATGCAAGGAGAGAAGATGTACTCATGAGGTCATGCCACCCAGAGAGTATGGACAATTGTTGGGTGCTGTGGGAGGGATGTAGTCACTAGTAAGCAACCATATTCTAGTGAATAAACCCCACCGATGTTCATGCAAGCAAACGTAGTTAAATTCAGTAGACTATTTCCATAAAGGACATTAAATAGAAGGGTGCTTGTGGGTAAGAAAGTTTCCACAGGAGTAGGGGAGAATGAAGGTGTTTCAAGTATCAACATTCAGTAAACAGACATATGAAGTTACCAAAGTATAAAACATAAATGTGTTCTTAAATTTTCCATTTTATTAAAAATGGTTTTCTTTTCATATACTATATCCTAGTTATTGTTTCCCTCTCTCTACCTCCAAGTTCCTTCCACCTACTCTGCCATTCAGATCCACTCCATTTCTGTCTCTCCTTAAAAAAAAAAAAAAAAAAAAACTGGTTTCTAAGACATATAAACAAAACATGACTGGCTGCAACATCTGGCAAACCATTAATTTCTAGGTATGATTTGACTGATCTAGTTGGCCAGGTGGGTGTCCCTTCACTCACTCTCCATGTACATTACACTCACACCTGCAAGATTCATCAGAGGACAACCTTTACTGGATAGAGGAGGGCTGGTCCTGGACACATGTGTAGCTAGCTTGCCTGCTAGCACTTCCTAACAAGCTTTCTGAAGATGTTTGTTGTTTTTTTGTTGTTGTTGTTGTTTTCATGTTTATTTTATTTTTAGAGACAGGATTTCTCTGTGTAGCCTCAGTTATCCAGGAACTTACTGTGGAGGTCAGGGAGTTCTCATTTTTCTAAGAGAAATTTTCCTAGTGTTACTTTCACCTGTCCTGTCCACCATTACTCATCAGTTGTGGAGCTTCGTGGGAGAATGCAAAGCCGAAGGCATCAAATGCTGCCATGACGGTGTGAACTAAGAACACCATTGAGGTCTGTTTTTATTTTCTTCTTTACTGGTAACAGTTGTGCCAAAAATGCTATAAACCAGAATTTTAAGTAACTTTCTTGAAAGTTTGATGCACCAGTCAATAGCTTGTAACAGCTCTGAAGAACACTCAGGAAACTCCATGATAGTCCCACCTTAACGCTGACTTGGAGCCCAGCCATGGCTAGATTGTTTGTTCAATTAGAACATTAAACATGAAAATGAACAGCTTCTTCTCTTGGTTTGCTGACCTTCAGGTGAACAGCTGCTTCAGGCTCATGTTACAGTAGGCTTCTGAGTATGCAGATGTCTTCACTTTGAGAGCTATGTGGAAGTGGATGAGTACAATAGAGAAGCTCAGCTTCCTCTAGGTAGAACATTGTGTTTATAGCAGTCATGGGAGCACAATATATGATTCTAGCACCGTAAAGTATACAGTAGGCAGATGCTTCACACACCCTGTCCACTATAAGGAACACTTATAGATGGGAAAGAATGCGGGGGAGGGAAACTGGGGGAGGACTGGGGAGAGGGGAGGAGGGGCTACAGTGATAGGGTATGTCAAAAAATAGTAAAAAATAAATGTAAAAAAAAATCCGTGAAAGTTCCACACTCCAGTATGTAAATAAACTAAGTATATAGATACAAGACTACAGAACCTTCAAAAACCTGTAAATATCAAATTATCAAATTCAAATATTGTTAATTAAATGTTTAGATCAGAATAAATACTCTGATTTTCAATTTCTTGTTTTGCCGCTGTAAACAAATGTATTCATAGAATGTGGATGTTCTTTATTCTTTAAAAGTGAAGGAGGCTTTTGAATACAGTGAGTGCCCTTCAGCAATACCACAATTTTTATCTCACATGATAAAAAAAAGGACATCTCTAGGAAGGTAAAAATCATTAACCAAGCTTTAACTAAAGTGATTTTAAATGTATCTTCCTAAAGTTTAACCATCATATTTATCCAAAGAAACAAGCTTCTGAGGAAGCTTCGTACAGGAATTCCTCAGCTGACTGAAAATCCATGAGTGCTGGGCTGGAGAAATGGCTCAGCAATTAAGATCTGTTCTTCCAGAGGGCATAAGAACATCCCCAGAGCCCAGGCTCTGCATCTCACTTCTGTGTATAATTCAAACTCCAGGGTGATCCATAACCCTTCTGGCCTCCATGGGCATCCAAACATGTATGAATATAGATACATGGATAAAACATAAACATAAGTCTTTAAAAATCTGTGTATACTTATTGTCAACATCTAAAACCCTGTGAAAAAGTTTATCGCTTCAAAACTTGAGTGAAATAATTGAATACTCCTGAGTTCCTGAAGGTATTTTCAGAAGTAACTTGAAGATTCATTTATAACCATAGCTCATGCAACAAACAGTAATTTAAAACAGAGAAAAAATTCACCCCTACTCTCAGGTACTCAAAATGTAAAATAAATTATAGTAAGAGAGGAAGCTCCTTGCAACAGAGAGGTTGACTTCTCTGGTGGCCACATCTTTTCTTTAAATAAATACTTTCTAGAATCCCCCATTCTGCTCCAAAACACAAATTCACATTGTACAAATGTTTTCTAAACTTCTGTAGCTCAATCTATAAAAAGAAACAAGGCTGGTGAGTTTAGCAGCCTTTTTTTGACCTCCAGCCACCAATCATGATGCAGAGACTTACTATCAATTATGAAGGCTCAGCCTTAGCTTAGGCTTCCTCCACTAGCTCTTGTAACTTATTAACCCATTTCTCTTCAGCTACATTTTGCCTCGAGGCTTTTGACCTTTTTTTCAGTCAGTATATCCTACTTTCCTGCTTCCTCCACATCTAGCGTCCTGGGGTTTCCTCATTGGCTGGTCCCATGCAGCCCCCCCCCCCCCGCGCTTTCTTCCCCCACCTTTCTCCTCCCTTATTCTCTCTCCCTCCCCTTCTTTCTCCCTCCCCTCCCTTCCCCTCTCTCTCTCCTTCCCTTCCCTTCCTCTCTCCCCCTCCCTTTCTCTCTCTCTCCCTTCCTATTTCTCTACCCTCTCTTGTCCCCCTTCCTTCCTCCCCCTCCTCTCTCCCTCCCTCCCTCCCTCTCCCGCCTTCTTTCCCTCTCTCTCTTCCTCCCTTTCTATCTCTCTCCCTTCCCCCTATCTTTCTCTCTCTCTCCTAGATTCCTCCTCCTACTTAACCTCTCTGCCCACCATCTCTGCCTATCCCTCTACTGCCTAGCTATTGGCCATTCAGCATTTTGTAATACTAAACAGGTGCTTTAGGCAGGCAAAGTAAAACAAATGCAATACACCTGTACATATTTAAAGTAATATTCTGAAACATAAACTAATGCACCACATCTGTACATACTTAAAGTAATATCCCACGTAAGTTAGATACTTTAGGGCATAAAGGTAATTGTCCTCAAAAACTTGGCAACTTGAGTTTGATTCTAGAAAGCCCTATATAGGTGGAAGGAAGGAACCTACACCACAAATGTTCCCTCTGAGTTTGACATCAGTGCCCTGTCATATGTCACCTCTCCACAAGCCACGCACAAACCTATATAAATAATAATAGTAATAATAAATAAAATATAAAAATAATAAATATAAACCAGTCCATAAATGACAGTTATAAGAGAATCTACTATAAGGGCTCCTTGACTACTGTTCATTTTATGGGTTTGAAAGTAACACACAGAGATGTTAGTTGATTTCTTCTGTGTCTCAAAGATTTTGAGTATGTGGTTCCAGGCATCACAAGCAGGTGAAGGGTCCTAATGGTTTACTCCACAATGCATGCCACATTACGTTTTATGAATATCTGTTTTCAAACTTCATGGATTTTCACTGACTGTATGATGATTACAGATTATTGTATAAACATAGTACATGGTTTTTAGGTAGGAGCCAAACATGGGATTATAATTAAAATATGTTGGGATTGATTTAGCTACATAACCATCTTAATGCAAAAAGCCTTTGTCTTCCCCTGAAAATTATAGAATAGTTTAGTAAGAATTTCTCTAAATAAAATACTTCTGTTTATTTCAAACATAAATGAAATGCATGCAGAGGAGAATTTCAAATACTCCTTTATTTAGTGGCCATCCCTGTGATCCTTTTTAGTTTGTAACGTTTGTTCCTTTTTAAAGCTATTTGAGAGGTGGACATGGTGGCTCACACCTGTAGTTCTCGTATTCACAAGACTCAGGCAAGTCCAGCCTAGGCCTCATACAGAAAAAGGACCTGCATTATAAACATCAAAACAAAGAAAAATCACATGTAGTTTGCTCAAATAAATTTAAGTAAGTTAAACCTATAAATAACAATAACTACATCTATCAATACTAGCAATAATTACTCAAAATCAGTCACAGTCAAGAATAGTAATATGATACAAAAAAACCTCTATTTATTTTTCAGAGAATAAAAATCAAGAAACTAAACCTTCCCTAGTTGTAAAATGTCAGGAATCTTTGCTCTTGACCACACTGCAATTTTTTAAATTAGGCACTGCAGTCACTGTTAAATCTTTGCCTTCCTTCCCATTGGCTGTCCTGGAAACTGCATGCACATCTTCCTTGGAGTCTGTGCTCTGTACGGTGAGCAGTAGGAAGGGTGATGGTTAAAGTAATGCACTATGCCAATCTACGAAGATTTTAAGAGGAAATGTCCAATGAATTCTGCGGTTGGCTGTTAATTGTCTACATATACTATAGTATTTATTCTTCACTGAAAGCCTAAGAGACACAGTCTTTCAGATAAATCAGAAAGGTTTTAAGGAACTAACTGAATTGACCAAGACTGCACAGCTAGTAAGACAGAGGGTAACAATTCCCACACTGGCTTACTAATTTGCATGTGTATAAATGTTTTGAAAAGTAAGGGAATAAATAAAACCAAGAAGAATATCTTAAAATTTATTCATAGGCAAAAGTGTTATATTAAAGGACTATTGAAAACAATCTAAGAATTCATATGTTTAAAGATTTTTCAACATATGCTATTATAATAAACACATTTATCATAACTACAATACCAGTTATATGCATACAGCATGCCTATGTTAATATATAGTTCTTTAAAAGATTATATCAAGCCATTTAATTATTTGATCATAATTTTATGAACACAATATTATAATTTTTATAAAATGAGTTTATAAAGGAAGCACAAGGATTAAAGTGATGAAAACAACAAATTTCCTGTCATTTTTAATTATTCTCAACAAAAAAAAAATGAAAAGTCCTTATTTTAAAACATAAAGCCAATAGTTTGGCTCAGCCAATAAAGCATTTGCCTTTTAAGTAAGAGGACCTGAACTTCATTTCCAGAATTGGCAGTAAAAGCTGGGCAAAAGACATGTCATGTCATCTCAGTGTTCAGGAAGTAGAGACAAAAAGAAACCCAGAGCATGTTGATCAACCTGACTAGTCTACATCACGGCCCAGTGAATGGAAAGAATGTGGACAGTATCTGAAGGTGACACCTGGTGTTGTTCTCTGGCCTCCACATACATGTGCACACATAGACTTTGTATTTTGCATGCACTCACACCATGCAGATTTCCATATGAAATGAAGAAAACCAAAAATTACAAAGCAGTCTCTGTACTATGTACACTAAAGTTTACCAAATAAAATTCTATGTAAGAAAATCAAAACCAGCCTTCCTACCTTGGTGTTTCACAGCTCAGACCTCTGCTATTCACACTGACCATGTTCTTACAAAGTTATCCTTCAAGCCTCCATGCTTCCAAAGGCCTCCTCAAAGGGCCCAGAATCTTCAAATGGTTTCCATCTGTGTTTTCAATAATCTCAGTTTATACACTGTAGGGGGATTATGTTGTTCCATTGTAAATAATTGTACAACCAATGATTTAATAAAAAGGCAGGAAGTGTGGATGGGGCTACCAGACTAAGAAGACTCTAGGAACATGCAGAACAGAGCAGAATGCCAGAGAGAATCCAGAAGAAACAGAGGACAACTGTGCTGCTCTGAGAAAAGGTACTGAGCCCCATGGCTAAACAGGATAAGAGTCATGGGTTAAATTAAGGGTAAAGAGCTAGCAAGTTATATGCCTGGGCCTTAGCTGATCAGCCTAAAACTATTGTAAGCATCTGTGTCTCTGCGGGTCTGTGGGTCTGTGGGCCTAAACCTTGAGGCTAGGCCCAAACGTCGAGGAAAGAAACTTCATACTACAATATACCATGTCTTAAAACACACATCCCCCTCATATAACTTCTAAAATCAATGTTAAATATCAAAAGCTCATTTATTGTTACTTTTCCTCCATTTGACTTCATGCTCTATACAGAGTGCAGCACTGTTTCATTATTCATTTTTAAATATTTTACAATAAGCAATTAATGTTATAACCTATGTTTTATAATTTTATGAGCTAAATATTAAAATTGGTGGTGTTGAGATTATTATTAATCTTGGTAATTTATGTTTGCTAATAACACATTCTTTCTTAAACAAGTAAATACTATAGTTAAGATTTAACCACCATATAAAGAAAATAATTGTCATAGGAGAAACGAAGAATTTTCCTAAATTCTCAAGGCCAATTAATGAAATCTGGCCAACTACAAAAATGAAAAAGGATTAGATCGCAATAAACTTTATGAAAACATGAGATCATGTAAAGTTGAGAAAATTCTCTGTGTTTTGCTGGACCTTCACGGCTGTCTAAGAAAGACATCAGGTGAATGACTCCCCAGCCCAGTAGATTTATATCATTGCCTCTCTCACTTACCTTCCTAACCTTACATCTTTAATTGCATTTTACCCACTTACCTGTAAAAATTCATGAAGAAAACTAAGATGATGGCTACAGTTATCCAATATATTTATTCAGGGTATTTCTTTCTACTTAATACAGACACTATGGTATAGACTGGAGAATATTCTGGAGTGTGATTTCATGTTCTTTTCTCCATTTTCTACTATTTTCACAAATCAAATCCCACACTTCCATGTCATGCACGGATCCTTTGATTTTCTCATGCCATGACAGCAAACTCTAATAATCATTGTGCAGGCACATAGAGCATGGTCCTCAGTACTGACCCACTTCTGAAAAGATGCACAAATTGAAGTTTTAGATTCTATATCTACAATGCCATGCTATCAAAAGTTTAGAAGACATTATCAAAAATTTCAGGAGAACATAGTAATTTTTATTTTATATTTCTGTGTTTGGTACAAACTAAATGCATTTCTGTACAGTTTGAATGGTTTTTAGCTCCTTATTTGAGAAGAAGATTTTGATAAATGATGCCCATTTAGATGTGATAAGAAACTATAAGGTGAATAAACAGTGACAGGTATTAGAGCATCATTTTTTCTAGCCCCACTTTCATTCCTAGAAACATTTTTCTGTAAATTTTCAACCTCTTGTTTGGGTTACCCACAGTCCACTGGCATCTATAGAAAATTTCTAAAATAAAACCATTTATAATTTTCAAATTGAACACTGCTCTGGCTAGGGGTCTGCTTGGAACAAGAATTCTCTCTTTGTTCAGATTTTCTACATGATTCATCTGTTAGTTAATAGCCACATTGCATTTAGGTAGCCATGGTTTTATTCATAAATGGAACCAAAGTAGTGATATTCCAAGGAAAAGCCAAAGAGTGCAAAGAAGGAAGATTGACACATGCCAAAGCCAAGAGAATTCTGAAATTGCTAAGGTCCTGACAGGAATCAGGCTTCAGGCTCTGAAATTGTAGAGAAGGAAATAGAAATCCATGCTAATCTCCTGTTTAGTCACAACTGGAAATGTTATATCCACAGTATAACTTAGCGTTGTATTTAGATATACATGCTTTATTGAGGTAAAAAGGCATTAAGTTTAAATGTGTTGTATGAGGACTTTTTATATAGGGGTTGATTCTGTATGAGAATTCATTCAGACATCTATTTTGGGTATTAGAACACATCTTACAACTAAAATCTGATTACTGTATTGTTATGCAAGTCAAAGGTAACATTTTAATTCTACTTCTCTTCAAACACATATATTCTAAATTTAAGACCCATCAATAAACAAACATTGCTATCTATGCCCATGGTCTGATGATTTTCATATTCTAGTTCTTCATAGACAATTACAATAATTCTTATAAAAATAAAATGTTGTTACATTTATTAATTCAGATTTAAAAAATGTTTTAGTTGGCTAATTTTAGTAGATTTAAAAACTTGCAAAAACTGTTAAGTAATTATATAAAATTCTATAACAAGGAAAAGCAGGAAAGAATACTTTAGAAGAGTTAAATAACTTACTTTTAAATCAATCAAGCTAATTAGCTTTAATGAGCACATAATTTTCTTGCCACATATTCTCCTAGACATAGGTGATGGTTCATCTTCATTGTCAAATTGACAGGGGATTTGCAATCACCATGGAAACACATCTATGGATTTGTCTATCTGGGTGTTTATAGAGTGCTTTTCTGAGGAGGGTAAATCTATCGTGAAAGTGGGGATTCCCACTCTACGATCTGGGGGCAGATTATACAAGAAGTAGAAAGCAGGAAGTGCTCAGGGCATTACTGTTCACGAATCTTTGCCTGTTGGATGAATTTGTTTGCCATCCTAACCCCTGCTACCATGCTTCCCTTGTTCTAATGGATTGTGCTCTTTCTTGTATAGTTATTCAAAATTAATTCACTTACCTTAAATTTCTCCATCAGGCATTTTGCAGTAGAAGTGGGAAAAGTAACTAGTACAACCTAACATGAACTCATAGAGAGAGTTTTAGCAGATTGCAAAAACTGGCACAATCCTTACTTCTTCCCTTTCCACACAGTTTGAAACTCCCCAACTCCTGACAGGTAGTGTGTTCTTCATTCTTGAACTTGACTTAGTTTTATTACTTCATCTTATAGAAAACATCAGAGCTGCTAGCACACCAGTTCAGAGGTCATACTTGTGAAAATGAAGAGTAATGAAATGTAAGAGAGTATGTTCGCTCTCTTAAGAGATCACAAGTAATCACATGTAAAAGATAGTTTGCTTTCTTAAGAAAAACAAGAGCATTTCAGACTAAGTATCAGCTAGTGATACATTGGGTCCTATATAAGAGAATCAACTAAAAACGGTAGAGTCTTGCCACCAGCTGCAGATGCAATGGGCTCCCTGGTCTTTGGGCTGACAGGAACAGAACACCTGAGTTCATCAAGCCACTCAGCTTGGCTAACACTTATCAATCCATTAAAATAATCACCTGATAAGGGCTTTTTGTAGTTATTCATTGTTGTAGTTTTCTATATGGGGCAAAATGAAATGGAATCCGTTATACAGAAGTGAAATTACATATCCACCTCATTCAAAATTTATGTGATCATCTTGCTATACTGGGCTCAATTTGAAATCCTCCAGTATTGACTAACTGAACACCTGGGATTGTAAAGACAGTCTCAATGCCTGGACTCATATATTGTCTCCTAATGGCAGTTATAACTCTCAAATCTTATTCTTGTTTTTTTTAAACAGCCTTGATTCAACTTATAAAATTATTACATCCAATTATAACAAAACAATAGCATTTATTATATTTGATAAACTTTAATAAGCATTCTTAAGGCTCCCAATAATGTGTTTTTAATGGAAAAAATATGTGCCCAAAACAAATTAGAATGGATGCATTAAAATATGGTTCTTAATATTTAATAGCATATTTCCTTTCATTATAAGTATTAAATATAAATTTACAATATAGCAATGTATATAAATTTTTTAAAATTTTGACATTTTCTATTAAACATCAGAGATTCATTTTTAATTGTATTCATGTGTGTGTGCTTTAATATGTACATATAAGTGAGTGCAAGTGACTGTGGGCCAAGGGCACTGGTGCCTCTGATTCTCTGTGAGAGCAGCATACACTCTTAACTGCTGAGTCATCTCTCCAGCCTCTTCCTAGTTTTAAAGTAAACAAAATGAGATATCAATTTATCTTGAGAAATTACTGGAAAATCTTCATTTCAAAAATCTTCCAGGAACAAATACATTTGTTTTCAGATAGCAGTAAATGCTTAAAAGACAAAGTATGTTCTACTGTATGAGGCTCCCCTCTAACCCTCAATCCTTCTAATTCCTTCCACTTCTGCAGTCCCTGGCCCCGAGTTTACATGAATGAGAAACCACACCCAGATTTACTTTACTATGTTTCCTATAAAGTAGTAGATCTAAAAGTGCAGCTGACGGCAACTGCTTTTTAATTAAAGCATAATACACAGGCCCCAAAAAGTTAGTCATATGTGATAAAGGAAAAGGGTTCATGTAATAAAATAAAATGGAAATAACAAGATAATTGTATGGTCTGTCTATAAACAGGGTCCTGTTGCATATTTTCTTTTATATAAGGAGCTCATAATATTCTGGCGCATCTAAAGTGAAAACCAGATGAATATTTTTATAGACCATGTTAGTAAAATGAAAAAAATATCTTAAACAATATGAAAGATATAGTTTGCCATATTTACTTCCAAGTTTTCATTCAGTTCATTGAACTATAGTTTGACTTAGCATTTTAATCAGGCTTTTTATGTATATTGTATAATGTATTTTAGCTAAAGTGAAATGATACAAATATTTTCCCTTTGATTTTTTTTGACTTTTCTCATCATTAGGTTCCTGTTTAAATTCAAGGCTAGTAGAGAAATGAAGGATAAATTTAAGACACAGAAATAATCTTTCTCTGAAGTAGACTAAAGAAAAATTCAATCTTCTTTTCTCCCCTTATAGAATTATATTAATTTACATTTTGAAGGAAATTGGAAGTAGTTGCTAAAATAAAATTAAGTCAAATTCCTAATTTTTAAAAGAGCTTCCAACATACAAGCGAGAAAATTTCAAATGAAGACTATCGCCTGTAACCCTTCCCAGTCACAGACAGACAGGGTGGCCAAGAGGCTGAAACAGTCTTTAAAATGTTAAGCAGAACTCAACACCAAAGAAGATTCATGAGATATTATGAGATATGTATGAGATATTATAAATATATTTTGCATTTCCCCTCCCCTTTTCTTTCTTCTGTGTCTCCCTACTTGCCTCCTTTCTTCTTCCACAATCAAGTACACTTTATACATTTAACTTGTTAGTGATAGGATTTCAGTCATGCATCATAAGGGCCACTTATTTAAGATTTATTTTTATTTGTGTGTGTGTCCCCTGTAGGTCTGTCTGTGTGCCTGTCTGTGTCTGTCATCTGTCTATCTATCTGTTGATCTGTCTGGCCATGTATGAGAATGTTTTGTGCATGTAGGTGCCTGTGGAGGCCAGGAAAATAAAGTGAGCTTATAGACTGTTAAAATCCCCCTGGTGTGGCTGGGCACTGAGTGTGGTCCTTGTGGGAGAAGAGCAGGTGCTCTTTCTGTTGAGTCATTTCTCTAGACACGAGGCCCTTTGCTTTTAAATTCAAATCTTTGTTTTTAAAATGATTACAATATCACATATAGAAAAAAACAAAAATCATAGGACTATAGTTGGAATTGGGCCACAGTTCTGATAATATTTTTTCTTAAATGCACTAAAATATTATATGTTACAATTCAATTGTTAATCAGTTGAAATGATTGATTTGTCATCTTATCCATATTCTAGTAAAATGAGCTGAATATAACATTTTAAACGAGATATTTCCAGGTGGTTATTTGGATGAGAATGGAACCTATAGAACAAATATTTGAATATTTGGTTCCCAGCTGGTGGAACAGTTTGGGAAGATTTAGGAGGTCTGACCTTGTAGGAGGAGGTGTACCACTGGGTATGGGATTAAAGGTTTCAAAAGACTCACTCCATTCCAGGTTTGTTTTCTCTGCCTTCTACCTGGCAATCAAGATATGTCCTACCATGCATAATACCATTTAATTTTTTAATGCTGCAGCAAACTACAAACCCAGAAGAAAAAACACACACAAATAAAATGCATAATCTCTTGCCATTGAGATTCTATAATTATTGTAAAATTAATTCTAGAATTTTAATTTCCTCATCTGATTTTTCCCTGTGAACTGTTCTAGTTTTTTTTAAAATACATAATCTAGTGAGATTAAGATCTTCTAATTAAATATTTTAAAAATATTCTGGAGGATATAAAGAATGATAACCTTTAATTATAACACATAAAAAGCATGTATTTATTTTTACTAATTTGTCACAAAAGAAATGGTAACTTAATTGGAAAATATAATGAAAGTGGAAAAAACATGACATTTATTGAGTAGCAGTTATGTTATAGCATTTCATGTGGTTTCAGCTTCAAATAAACTAACATCTTAACCCATTTTACAGATAATGATTCAAAATTTAGAGAAGAGAGCCTAAGTGTCAGAGAAAACAGCAATGCACTCCAGAGCCCACGATGGCCTAGAACATCTCTGAAGCCTGTGTATCTGGTAAATCAGCACTAGATGTCCAGAAACAAAACTAAGGAGAGAGCAATTACAAGCAGATGAATGTGGTTCATTCTCCATAATGTACAAATGGTCTTGTTACCAGCATTGTCTGAAGCATTTTTTTTTTCATGAAAGGATGTTAAAGAATGACTGACACCTGAATAAAGCCACATAAAGAATCATAAGGGACAAGACTTAGGAAACAACACTTTTAAGATAGGATTTGGGATATGGTTTTCTTTTGGAACCATATGGTTAATTGGAATTGTGGTGGTTATTGAATTGAGACACAGTTAAATAATCCCTTTAGAAAGTTCTTCCAAATCTATTCACATGTGCAAGCCATACCTACTCTTATATGGCAAAAGTGCAGTTGATTATGAGATTATGAGACAAGACACCTTGACATGTGCAGTATCTAGGAGGAATTATGAATTGGATGATATATACTAAGTTTAAGAATTTTAAAATTTGGAGCCAGGCATGTTATGACATATACTGTTTCTCAGTAGTCAAGAAGTTAAGTCAGGAAAACTGCTATAAATTTGTGCCCGGCCTAGTTTAAATAATAATTATCAGTCCAGCCAGAGTTATATAATGTGAGAAAATTAATAAATAATATAATAAATAATAAAATAAAAATAATAAAATACCTGATTTTTGACAAAGAGGACAAAAATATTCAATGGAAAAAAGATAGTATCTTTAACAAAGGGTGTTGGCATAACTGGATGGGAGTGTGTAGAAGAATGCAAATAGATCCAAACCTATCACCCTACACAAAACTCAAATCCAAGTGGATGAAAGATCTTAATATAAACTGAGCTACACTGAGCTTGACAGAAAATAAAGTGGGAAATACCCTGCAAAGTATTGCCACTGGTGACCACATACTAAATATAACACCAGTAGCACAGACACTAAGAACAACAGTCAATAAGTGGGACCTTCTGAAACTAGGAAGCTTCTGTAAGGCAAAGGACACAGTCAATAAGACAAAAGGACAGCCTACAGAATGGAAAAAGATCTTCACCAACCCTACAACTGACAGAGGATTGATCTTTAATATATAGAGAGAACTAAAAAAAACTTGAGCCAAAAAACTTAAATAACCCAATTTAAAAATGGGGTTCAGAGCTCAAAAGAGAATTCTTAACAGAAGAATTACAAGTGGCTGAAAGGCACTTAAAAAGTTGCTCAGCATCTTTAGTCATCAGAGAAATGCAAATAAAAACAACTCTGAGATATCATCTTACACCTGTCAGAATGGCTAAGATCAAAAATACAGATGATAGCCTATACTGGAGAGGATGTGGAGCAAGGGGAACACTCCTCCACTGTTGATGGGAATGTAAACTTGTACATCCATCTGGATGTCAGTATGGCAGTTTCTCAGAGAACTGGGAATCAATCTCCCCAAGGATCCAGCAATGCCCTTGGGCATATACACAAAGGAGGCACATTCTTACCCCAAAGGTATTAGCTCAACTATGTTCATTGCAGCATTATTCATAATAGAAAGAACCTGGAAACAACCTAGCTTCCCCTCAACTGAAGAATGGACTAACAAATTGTGGTACATCTATACAATGGAGTACTACTCAGCAGAAAAAAATGACATTCTAAAATTTGCAGGCAAATGGATGGATGTGGAGAATATCCTCCTGAAAGAGGTATCACAAGTCCAGGAAGATAGGCATGGGGTGTACCCACTCATAAGTAAGTAGACTTTAGACAAACTTAAAAGAATACCCAAGCTGCAAGCCACTACCCCTGAACATCTTGGGATCAGAAGAAAATTAAGAGAGGCACACAGAGATTCTTCTAGGAAGATAAAATAGAGAGTATCTTAGCAAATTGTGATCATAACAAGTTGTGTCCAAGAAGATGTGGGAATAACTCTTGAGAGAAGGAGATGGTTGAGTGAGAGGAGCAACAAGGTGGGAGGGGAAAAAAAAGATGGATATCTTGATAAAGGAAATCAATGTGGGGTTGGAAAGAGACTCATGCTAGGAAAACCTCCAAGAACTCACAGGATGTCCCTGGTTTGGTCTCCAACCAATAGTGAAGGGGGTGCCTGAACAGGACTTCCCCTATAATCAAATGAGTAAACACCCTAAGTGTCATCACAGAACCTACATCCAACAATGAGTAGAGGTGGAGGCAGAGATCCATGGCTGAGCTCTGGGCCAAGCTCCTCATCCAGTTGATAGCAGGGTGAGGAGAGTCTGTATGAGCAAAGGGATAGGGATTACGAGGAAAATTCCCACAGTCATGACTAGCTGGAGCTCTGGGGAATTCATTGACTCGAGAAGAGTCATTGGGGAAGCATTAAGAATAGGAGCTAGGCTCTCCAAGGGTAGGCAACTGTTGATTGGCATGGACAGTATGTGGAGCCTCGAGGGGTGGGATCAGACTGTGTCCCAGTACATGTGCTGGTACCATGAAGCCTATTCCCTGCACAGGAACACCCAATCCAGTCTTTATATTTGAATGAGGAAATCAGATTTGTCTGGAGTGGATGTGCCATGCTGAGTTGACCCACCATGGGACTTCTTGCCCTCTTGGTGAAGTGATGGAGGGATGGGAAGGGGGAGGCTATAGGTTGACTTGGACAGGTTGGGAAGAAGGAACAGAGGGGGATTTAGGATAATACATGTATAAAAATAAAGACATTTTATATAAATCAAAAAGAAAGAAAGGTAACCAGGAAACTGCATAAAATCAACAAGAGAAAAAAAAAAAAAAGAGGGGCCACTATCATTTCACTTATTTGCATTAGATTGTTAAAGAATGAGATCAAACCAACAGCTATAGTTTTGATTACGTGGCCCATATACTATGTTGGTTGCCTAGGACTCCAGTGAAATATTTACCTATGAGTATCTTAGGACACCCATGGATCAATAATTTTAAGACGTTTTGGAGGGTTTCTTTGTTTTTACTTAATTTGTTGTGCTATTCTTAAGTAGGAAAAGAACAGTTATCTTAGCAACTTGAAGGTTATATTTTATCTGGAAACTCAAGAACTTTTTGAAATAATAATAGTAATAAAATTTGGGAAGTGTGCCAGTGCTGACTGCCATTCCATCTAGGTCAAATGCTGGTTCTGATTGTCAGATGAGAATGATGTGCAGACTTCTCTGTCTCCTGCTGCTCCACCTCCAGAGCGCTTCCGAAACACTGAGCATCCACATTTATTTTCCTTTAAGGAAAATGAGAGAATTGCCAATACCACATATGAAAGCAAAGAAATAGAGAGGCTTCAGAGTGTGTAGTTCATCTCAGCTGACCTTCATTATTTCTGGGAGAAGAGAAATTGGTGGGGCAATTGACAATTGTTGTAACAGGAAAATAAACATCCTGTCAAGTGTCAGTGGCTAAAAAGTCAATTTTCGGCCCTAATGGAAGATAGCTGTAAGCCTGTCTGCAGGAGAATAGATTTTTCTGAA
Organism: Phyllotis vaccarum; assembly: GCA_033318265.1. Lineage (NCBI taxonomy): Eukaryota > Metazoa > Chordata > Mammalia > Rodentia > Cricetidae > Phyllotis > Phyllotis vaccarum. The sequence goes on along the minus strand of JARWLC010000010.1, from coordinate 33,696,983 downwards.
AGTACTACGTTAAAAACACATCTTAACAATTTAATTGAAAAAAATCCCTTTCAAGGCTGAGATGCTCGCAGCCAACATTTCCAGGGCCACATCGTAAAGGAGCTTGTCAGGAATTCACATGGGATTTCGTTGCCTGAAGTATGTTCGTTCAGTTGACTTTAAAAAGGAATGGGGAATGAATAGGAGCAGGGGGCGGGGCCAGAAAGAAAAGTAAGGTCTTTTTTTTTTCTGAATAATGACTAAAATGGCTGAATCCCAAATTGAAACAGTTTAACAATGAAAGGGTATAACTGTGGTGACCTTGGCTTCTGTAAGCCCAGTAATGTCTCCTAATAGTTGGGACACCCGGCTCTGCCTGACCTGCCCAAGCCATGGCCCAGAGTCTCTCTCCAGGAAGGTCAGGTGTGTGCACCTGGCTCCAGTTTCCAGAGATTACTCTCACTCACGGACCAGTGTCAAGGTCTTGCTAGTTTCACATCCTGTATACAGTTTTCATTACTTTCAATGGGGAAGTAAATCAAGTTCTAGCGATTCTGCCTTAAATCATGGTGTATGGCTCTAGCGCATCCATTGAAGGCAAAGGTCAATAATATATGTGTGAGTCTCCAAACTGATAGCAATATTTTCTTCAGAAAACATATGTCCTGTTTATAGGAAAAACAATAGAATGGTAGAGAAATGCTAATTCCCGGAACTTGGCTTTTTATTTATTATTTGTTTATGTTTGCTCATTTTTGAGACAGGGTCTTCTTATCTCCTGTATAATCCAGACTGACTTCCCGCTGGTGATCATTCGCTCTCAGCTTCACAAACTGCAGGACTACAGGACTATGCGCAGTACACACGGTTTTAATTGTGTGTGTACTTCTGATTTTTGTTTTGTTTGTTTGTTTTTAAATCCTGCATTAAGCACCCTCAGCCAGGGCTTGTTCCTAATGACGTTAAAGACTTGAAAACAGGAAGATGAGAGAGATGAAAATGTAGCTAAGACCTGTGTGTTCTCACACACTGTCGGTCAATCTTCTGAAAGCACTCACTGAATTTACCCTTTGGATTACACTGAAGACCAAGACGAGATTTGGCTCTGGGTGTTACATTACTGCTTGGAACCAATTTCAGAATGTCTCTATTTTGAGACAAAACCAAAGCAAACAAAAGCAAAAGGCGATAAATGGGGAGTCACACAGGTCCAAGTGTAAAACTCTATTAAACTTGACTTTGCTGGATAAGGAAATGTTACAGAATATTGATGTGGTTAATGTTAACTGAAAAGAGGACCCCCAACCTCCAGAACTCTCCACTACCCACAGTATTATCCTCCCCAGACTGAGTATGTATGTGGAATTCCTTGCCTGCGGTTTCCAAAACAGAAAGTGCCACATTGTTCACTGAATCAAGCTCACATAATGTTTTCTTTTCTTCACTGACAATACCTAAGTCCCTCTAGAAAGGATAAGCAATACCTTCTTTTCAGCTTGCTTTAAATGCCATATTTTTAGCAACTGAAATTTTCTTCATAAAGTCATGGTGTAATGGTAAATCTCAATTGTTAGCTTGACTGGTTTGAAATGACCTTGGCGACACATTTTGAGGTGTGTCCAAGAAATATCTCCAGAGAGGTTTAACTGAACAGAAGAGACTTATCTTGAAAGAGGTTCCAACAACATCCCCTTGGCTATAAACTGGGTTTGAAATCAAATCTGTGTGTTTCAGGTAAACTAAATAGAGACTGGCATTCCTCTCCTCATAACTCTGTGATCAGCTGCTTCCACACAAGCAATTAAGTCTTCCTTCCAGGATGGACAATATGGACAGGTGGACATATCCCATCAAAGTGTGAGACCAAATACTAATCCTCCTTTACTCTTGTTCCAAAATATGACAAAGCAGTGAATAAAGTAACCAACATTAATGGTGAATGGAAAACCTTCACACAATAAACTGATGGAAAATTATTTGAAAATGGTAGGCATGTACAAATAGAATAATATGATAAAACGCTGATACTTTGAAAATAACCTAGGTTACTAATTTTAAGTTTATCTTATTTTAGTGCACAAACTTTTTTTCAAAAGTTTTGACTTTTTATATGACATTTTATTTGAAATTTTTATAAAATAAGAAAAATAAAGCTCCTAACCACCCCTGGCAAAATAAATAAATAAATAAATAAATAACCATTCTAATATAATCCTCTGCTTCCTGATGAAAACTTTCTGAGATTAAGTTAATAAAATAAATTGCTAGCTCTTTATTTTTGCTGTGGTATATTGCATTGCTGCTTGTGAATATGTTAGCATAATGTGTGAGTGGTCATTGCTCCAATTTGAATTTTATTGTATTTAAGGTGGAAAATTTTAACGTTACTTACTCAGCAAAAGACATTAACCCTATGACTTTCAAAACAGTACCAGTAATTTAAAGATGAGAATAATAAAGATGCAGCTTACTCTGTTTAAATTGTGTTCATTCCTAGACAAACAAAATTTGTGTATCATTTACTCTCCTTCATTAGTTCAACTTATAAATAGAGTAATTTAAAATATAGAGAGAACTTTTGTCAAAGGTTGAGACCTAGAAGTAATATAATTAAGTATTTGAAACAAAGATGACTCTCAAGTCTATAACCTGAACAGTTGGGTGGAAATGACCCAAGTTCATGACCACCTTCTTCAAAAAGCAAAACAGTAACCATTAAAAGTACATCACAGTATTTGTGCAAACCACTCCATAAGAAACAGCTCATACTTTCAAATATTAAAAACCTCCAGGCTCAGCACTTGCCTGTGGCATGCATCTCCCACAAAACATACAACAAGAAAATATTAGAAAAAATATCACTGGGAAATAAGGATGACGAGAAGTTGTTTGTACTTTTTTTATATATATAACTTTTATAAGAATAACAAAACGTATCTATTCCAAAGGCTATTTTAAAATTTACTTACATGATTGTTATGGTAACAACAAAAGTTAAGGTTAAAAGGAATGTTAAAATTACTGAGTTAAGTACCAAGAGTGAGAAATGAAAAAATGCAGCTGAGCATAAGGCAGCTAAGCTTGATGAAAGCAGCCCTGGCAAACTCTAATTAGCACCCATGGAAGCTGTCCCAAATCTTCGTCTGCAGAAATGGGATATTTTTTAAAGAACATTTTCTAAAAAGTGTTCCAGCCAACTTCAGAGAGGAGACCACTCAGACCATCCCTACACAGACACTACATATGAGTTAGCAAAGGAAAGATGAAGCTACATCTTAGTAACTGTATCTTCAGAGAATAGTCATCCCTCTGAGTGGTTAAACATCATAAAGCTGCAGAGAAGCTGTTTCAACTACTCATAACCTAAGGCATCTATGTCTTCAACCACATACTGTACAAACAAAAGGTCATATGGCGTTCTAAATAATATTGCCCTACACACACATATTCGAACACTTGGGCTTCTGTTGGTAGAGGTATTTGGGAAGATATAGGCTGTGTGGACTTGGTGGAAGAGGTATGTCACAAGGAGAGGGTTTAAGGCCCACATTTAATTGTTTTATATCTTTCTTCCCCACGTTTGCAAAATAAGTTGTAATTCTCAGCTTATGCCTGCTGCCATCCCTTCTATGATGGTCATGAACTCTAACTCTATGAAAATCTCAGACCAAAATTAAATGCTTTCTTTTGTATATTGCCTTGGTCATAGTGTTTCTTCATGGCAAGAGAAAAGTCACTAGCAGTCTGCATCCTCAAAAGACATGGTATCATTATAATATCATTTGCACAGTAGTTTTAAAACTACCCCTTTTTATGTTTATGCTTTATGCTGTAAAGTGGTTGATATTTCAAAACACATCTTTCATACATTATATCTTTACATATTCATTTATAACAACACTGGGAATAAATAAAACAATTTACTGTGTTTTAAAGTAGACAACTATTAAAGATTTGGTATTTTGTCAGGAAGCTGCATGAACTCTTTTTCAATCTTCTTTTGATTGTATCAACTTAAAAATAAATCTGTCTGTATAATCCACCCAATATGCAATTGTATCCATGTGGATTGTTAATGGCATTAATGATCTGCTCATGTAGGCTGGCAGCATAACACAGTTGTGGATGGCATCATAGAAAAATCAGACACTTGTTGCCAAAGGTTGTCTATTAGTGAGAAATATCCATTTAAGATTATCTTTTGCAGAAATTTGTATCTAAACCTCAATATTTATATGTATAATTATTTAGAATTACGTTTACATATATGTGTATTTACATATATTATATATATAATACATGTATTACATATGCATAGAGAGAGAAACAAAAGGTTTTCAAAGACTAGTACAAATGGACAGCCTGTATTTTCTAGGTATACAGAATAATATTCAAGCCCAATGCTAGTTATCTCTAAAGGCTATACTACATCTTGCTTAAATATTTAGTTGGTTTATGTTCAAAGAAGCAGCAGAAAACTGCCCCAGTTTCAGCTCAAGTGATTGTTTCATTGTGGCTAAGTTTCTTTTTTACTCCCCCCCCCCCCCCAAGCTTACTGCTAAATAAAACAGAAGTTAAGGACTCCAAAATACTTAACATTTCTTCAGGTGCTAGTGTCCTGTGATGCCACATTATAGTTTCACAAAAGACTAGAAAGGTAATTCTGATTAAAATAAAAGAATATGTGTTTGCAATTGTGATTCAAACTAATGTTAACAACTATGACTGTGATGTTGTCTCCATAAACATAAAGTGCTTGAGGTGGGGATTTTTTTCCACTACTAGCAACATTCTTATTCCAAAAATAATTTGAAGTAGCTTATAATAACACCAGTGACAATTTAAATAAAATTATTTCAGAAATATGAGCTATTCACATGGAAATTAAGTTATGGTTCTAGAAGCCTAGGTGATTTATTCTGGAGTTCAGGCTTATCATCTGTCATGAGGTTTGTTTGGGATATTACTGCGATAAGTGGTCTTTTGCAATAATGGACTACTACTAAGTTTATCTACTGCCAGGCTCAGTATATGCCTGTGTGCATTGGTCATTGCTATGTCAGTTGTGGGAATGGGGGCCTCAGTCCTTCACTAACTGCTCAGTGATAACAGTCCTTACTTCTTTGACAAACAGACCACCTTAGAGAGCAGATAAAGACAGGACACTGTCGTCAAGTAGGGCAAGAGACAGAGAGCACTCAAACTGTAGGCAAATGTTTTATACCTCAGTCTCAGAAGTGGCATTCTTTTATACATTGCATCTTCTACTAAAGGCAACCTAGCAAGACCAGCCTATACTAATGAAGCAGTATTATGGGTTGCCTATTACAATGCTATGATCAAATCTGAATGGCAGTAAATGCATAACTATCCTCCACATAAAAAAGTGAGAAATTCATTCTTTAGGAAAACACTGCTGTTTCTATATTTTTCATTTGTGTTTGAATATGAGACCAATAGGAAATAGTTTACAATTTCCTGAGCAGTTATTTTACAATGTATTCTTAAATGTTATTTCAGGGTTATGTTACAGTTATAATCTGAGTGAATGAGCATAGACATAACATTGCCTTCTAGGTATTTAATGTAAAAAATATGATGAAAATGGAAGACTGATATGTCAGTGTAATTCTAAGCTTAGCATGCTTTATAATACCAATGTGTATTCAAAAGTAAATCTCTAGCTACATTTCAGTTGTATATCAAGTCTCTGAGTAACAAGCATGTATGTATTTATTTTTCTTTACTGATTGTATAATAAATAACCTAAATACTTATGATTATCAGATCCAAAATCTTCATGTCCTCATGTGCATCAAGCTTTCTTCCAGAATTTGGAGAGATGGAAAATTTGACCCCACACCCTCAGGCACTCATCATTTAACACGCTCTCCCACAAATCAGTATCATGTAGACAAATGCCTAGAATGTAAAATACAGGGCTAAAATGTTTTCCTTTTAAAAATAAAAGTCAGTTATAAAAATATAATCAGAAACAAAATAAAAGCTTTATGCTTTTGAACTCCACATATTCACATCTTAAAGACATGCTTTTCATAAGTCTGTGAAATTTTCATTTCTATTTAAAAGTTTACTCATAAATATCATTTTTAGTATGTTACCATTTCACAATGCACATGCCAACTAATTTTAAACATTAATTAGAGAAAACATACAAATAAGAAATTTTGTTTGTAAAGTTCTTACTTATAACACGCTTTAAATATTCATATATATATATGAATTTTCCCTCTCCCTCCCGCCTTCCCAGTTATCACAGAGCTTCCCCACCTCATCCCCAAATCCATTCCTCAGAGAGGGTACGGATTCCAAGTCAATGCATTCTGGGATATCCATTTGAGTTAGGTCCAAGCCCATCTCTTTTTAAATATTTGTTTTTTATAATACTGGGCTACTGAAGGACATTTTTATGTAAACATACACTTTGAACATACTCCTCCACATCCACTACTTGCTCTTATGAGCACCCACCCCACTTCCATTCATCTCCTTTGTCACCCAGGAAGGGCTGTGCAGACATTCCTGTCATAAGCATAGATGTGAGTTTATACACTGATAACATTTTTAAGGGCAGAGAGAACCTGAAAATAAACACTCAATAACAGCTTTTATTCCTTGAAAACAATATGTCAGTAATGGGTTATAATGGTATCAAGTAGCATTCGGATACGAAATTAAGTAACACAGCATATGGATAGCCATTACACAGGTATCCATATTGTCAGATATGTAGATCTTTATAATTTGAAGTATTTAACATGGTTTTGAAAATGAATCAGAATTGAAAATAAATTCAGTTGGAATAATCATAATTATGATTTATATTTGTTAGAAATGCAGAGCACTTACCACTGGAATAATTAAAAATAGGTCATTCCAAACAGGAAACTGCTATAGAATTATAACAACTGCAAAATGCCCACACAGCAGTCCCTTAAGACGTGTACATGTGTATGCCATACCAGAAATTTAGATATACTGAAATTACTTTTATTCTACATACAGTAGACAAAAGATGTTTAAATTTTAAGAAAAAAATTAAAAGTTAAAACAATTTTTCTAAAATTGTAAAATATATTGAAAAGCAAGAGTGATGATGTAACTGTTTAAATTAAATGAATTGTTTCCTCAAGCTATAGAGTCTGAGAACACCGAATATGTGTAGTGGAAACTCCAGCTGTGAAAACCCACAGAAATGGAGAGCTACCATTTGTTACAGAATGGGACACTTTTGTTTTCCAGTCTTTATCTGAGAAAGTATGTGATATTCTCTCCCACTTAGATATTTACAATCTATAAAGTTGACTATGACGAGTTAGATTAATAGAACATTCTTCATGATTCTGGCTTTAGTGGTCTTTCTACTTGATTAATTAAATAAGGCAGAATTGCTAGTAATCTACCTAGCTTTGAGGAAAATGGTGGGCTGTGGTGCTTATCTGCCCAGCTGACAGTGCCTGGTCCCAGTCAAACATATTAACAAAACTATATAGATTTCTGCAAATGGAGAAATCTGGGTCTTAGGAACACATCAAAAACATGTTTAAATCTCAATAAGAATAACCTGATTTAGATTCTTAATATGTTGGTCACATAAAGTTCCCTGAGTGACATTTCAACACCATTCAAAAAGTACAGCATGTCATTTCCATGTTTCTTGGAAAATCTAAAGGAATCATTTTAATGTTGTTTTTAACTAAATTGCCCTGCACTCACAAGCCTCTCCCCTTTTTTTTTTTAAAAAAAAATCATACATTAATATGGTAATTTGGATTCACCCACTGAAGAACTAATAATTAAACATCTGTCATTGCACTATAATACTATATCCCCTATTAATTTCATCTAACTTTTGAAAATAATAGAACATTTCTTTGGAAAAATAAAAAATAGAAATATTCCTAATTTAAATAAACAACGGCATACTTTCTAATTTATGCCACTAGGATTTCACCATAAATGGTTCGTAGTTTGTGAGTATAAAATACATATTCTATTTGAATTTTAAGTCTTCATATAACACAATCAAGTCCAAGCATGCTTATGTGTATATTGTCCAAGCATGCTTATGTGCATATTCATAGCCACAGGAATATTTACATTTATCTACTTATATGTTAGCCATCTTATCGTTAATTCTTAGTTTGAAGGTTTATTTATGTGTAGAGTGTTTGCCTGAATGCATGTAAGTACTTAGAGTACATACCAGGTACCTTCATCATCATCGAGAAGAGAGCATCAGATACCCAGGACTGGAATTATGGAAGCTGTTTTGGTGCCATTAGGATACTGAGAACTAAAACCTGGTCATCGACAAGGGCAGCAATTGCCCTTAATCTTGAGCTAAATCTTCAGAAACTTAATAGTTATTGAGATAACCAAATTATTTTCCAATTAGTAAAGTACGCATGAATTCTGTCATATCATTTTCAGTCTAATCTGTAACAGTAATGAACATATATTCATCGCCCAAAATTTTAAGAAATTTAGGTAAATTTCCAAAAATTAGAACGCTGAGTGAAAAAAGAACATGATTGTTAGATCAATGTATTTTCAAATTGCTAGCAAAGGATTGTTCTGGGTATCTTTGACAGGCACACTTAACTTTTCCTACTAGCATTTGAGTTTATTATTTTGATCTCTTTGAAAATATGAAATGTGACACTCTTGCTGACATAATTTGTATTAACTTGACAGTATCTGTGTGGAGATATTACCATGCTCTTCTCCTGTCAATGTCCTCTCTATCTCCATCCCTCCTCCCCTCCCTTCCTTCCCCCTATCTTTATTTTAATAAGCCAAGCACTCGCTGCTTATTAACTGAACAGATTGCCTCATACAGTATACAGTTTCACATTCCGCAGCATGTAAGTTGCAACCATGTTGACCTTAACAAAGATGGGGTGAATAGTTGAATATCTGACACAAGCAAAGATATAATGCCTTATATACCCCCCTCTCTCTCACACACACACACACAGACACACACACTCTCACACACACTCTCCTCCTCTCTCTCCCTCTCCCGCCTCTCTCTCTCTCACACATACTCTTTCTTTCTCACACATATTCTCACACACACACTCTCTCTCTTACACACACACACTCTCTCTCTCCTCTCAAACACACACACACACATTCTCTCCCCCATCTCTCCCCCCCCCACACACACACTTTTTCTTTCTCTCATACCACACATTCTCTTTCTCTCACACATTGTCTCTATGTCTCACACACTCTCTCACACACATATAAACTCTCCTCTCAGACGCACACATACCCTTACACACACACACACACTCCCTCCTTCTTTCTCTCTCCCTCCTTCTGTTTCTCTCTCTCTCTCTCTCTCTCTCTCTCTCTCTCTCTCTCTCTCTCTCTCACACACACACACACACACACACACACACACACTCACTAATAAATAAGATAGGATCTCCATGTATAACTCTGCTGTCCTAGAACCAGCACTGATGACCAGGCTGGCCTCAAACTCAGGACTGTCTCTGCCTTCTGAGTGCTGGAATTAAAGGTATGAGCCACCAATACCACCAGGCTACAAAATTAATTTTATTTTGATTTCTTTACAAGATATTCATCATATATAAGAATATAGGAATATAATCTTTATTACATTACACATAATTTTCTGATTTATAAATGATAATACAGTTAATATAACTGTTATTTTTAAATTACGATCTGCTGTGTGGAAATGGCTGGTCAACTCTGACATACAACATTAATAACTGTTTTTGATATCACTTTAAAAATCACTGTGAAATTTGTTCATCTTTTTTTTTTTAAAAAAAAAAAAAAACTTTGGTAAATCAATACCTTTGTTGAGTGTGGGTTTTGTTTTTGTTTTTGTTTTTTTTTTTTTTTTTTTTGTATCTGTATATAATACTAAAACTGACCAATACCTTATAAGTAAAATAAAATACATAAAACATGAGTTTAAAATTATCTTTATAAGATTCACATTTATATTGCAGGGTTTATTTCTCAATTATTAGCTCTTGTATTATGTTTTGAAAAGAATATTTTTACCACATATACATCAAGAATGTATAAATGGCTTAAATATTTCTTTTTCTTTTTCTTGAGGTTACCTTTTATGATTATGTATTTTCTAGGGAAAAATATGTTTGATGGAAAGTGATCATACACCTGACACTTTTATTCCAACAAGTGATCCATTTCTCTTTTATATCCTGCTTCCTACAAAACTTTAAAATATTTTGTTATTAATAGTGAGTTCCCAATTTGCATCTTTTACTTTGTACGGCAGATCTTTACAGCTTTAATATTACTGCAACTTTAGTTTGCGTCTTAATACAATAAAGTATTTTGTCACTCTAATAGTAGGAATATTAATATCAATAAATTTTCCCAACTAGTGAGACATTGTAGTACTATGGCACTACTTAATAAACTTTATTCATTTTGAAGCTATCCTTTTATTTCTGAGTACAATCTTTGGTGGTATTAGCATGCATACATAATATCTCTGGTTTCTAGGTAGAACTGTTTTTTTTCAGTTAAATAATATTTAAATAGAACATTTTTATGGTAGTATAATTAGTCATTTTCTTATTGATAACCCTTTATTCACTGGCATAGTATCAACTAAGTAATGACCAAAAAGCACCACTGAATTTATTTGCTTATTTCTTTGTTTTCTTATTTTGTAGAGGACAGCACACGTCACCATGCATGTGCCAAGGTCAAAGGAAAACTTTCAGGAGTCATTTATCACCTCTATCATATACGACTGGGAACTGACTGAGCCCAAGCACACCTACCTTATGAGGCAGCTATCTGGCAGAAATTTCACAGTGGTAGATTTCAAAATGTGAAAACCTCACTCTGTAAATAAACTTATCCCAAGTTTGTTTAATAATCCACAGAAGCAAGATTAAGATGGAACTAGTTAATGCATAACCACATATACCAGTTCAGTGGCACATAAACAATACTACTTCGAGGCTTAGTAGCTACAACCACTAATTAAATGAAGGCTTTGAGATACTTATGTAGGATGTCTTTCTGTATCCTGGGAATATGCTTCATTATTGGTTAATAAAGAACTGTTTGAACTGTGTCAAGGCATCTTAAAAGCATGCAAGAAGTCCAAGCATAGATAAAGGTGGGAAAAAGGCAGAATCAGACAGAGATGAGGCAGGCTGCCACCAAGAGAACAAGATATAAAAGTACAGGTAAAGAAGCCTAATGTGGGAATGTCTTTCTGTATGCTGTGATTATTGATTTTTAGATAAAGGAGCTGTTTTGGCTTTTGGTGAGCACCATAGAAGAAGTAGGTGGGGAATCGGAATAGGCAGAAAAAGAAGGGCAGAGTCAGATGAGATTGAGTCAGGCTCCCAAAGAAGAAACATGTAAGGATTACAAAAGAGCCACAGGCCATGTGGCAGAACAGATTAATAAAAATGGGTTGCATTAAAATGACAAAGCTAGCTAGCAATGAGCCTAAGTCATAGGCCACACAGCATGAACTTAATATAAGTGTCTGAGTCATTTTGGGGGGAGCCTAAGCAGCAGCGGGCAGCAAACCACCATTGCCAAGCCTTTAATTCTTGCCATACCTTAGCAGATTAGAGATGTGGTCAGAAACAGAAAAAGATAAGATATATTCAGTAAAGACAGATTAAAACAAAACAAAACAAACAAACAAACAAAAAAAACCCCAAAAACCTTTAAAAGGTTTACAGTGTGTTTAAAATATACATAGGCTCAGGGGAGAAAAGATGAAAGAGGATAGAAAAAGTCATTTAAAGAAAAAATAAGATTTAAAGAAGAAATAATACATACGCACATAGAAGCTACATAAAGATATAAAAAACACAGTATCTGGATACTATATGTTATTATATTGTTTTGTGGTTTTTTGACTGCAAAGAAAGTAGCAAGTTCTACTAAGAGGCATATGATTATAAATGCTGCTGGATTAATCCAACTGATGTATTTTGCATAATACTTTAAAACTGAAATCAAAAGTCATACTACTTTAGAGAAGAAGATTTCTTCTTTGTTTACACAAAAAAATAAAGGGCTGTGGATTTATTTTGGATAATAGAAAATAAGATTTGATCAAGAAAGACCCCCTTGAAAAATCTCTGATAGGAAGAGTATGGCACATCAACTTCAAGACTGACTACTAAAATAATGCAGCCTCAGGACCCCCGTAAGACTGCCAGTGCCCTTAAACAGCAGGAAGCAGTAATAGAAAGCGAAGCCCAAATTCCCAAACTATTGTTTATAAATGGTTAATCTTCATAGTTAGTCTCTTCCTAGAGAAAAAGGGGGGCACAGTATAGAAATGGCTAGAAAAAAAATAATTGACTACTTTCATCTGAAAAACAAGTGTTAATCTCAAAATGTTGAACATTGGTATGGATTTTAGTTTATTGTTACAAATTTAAGGTTAATTTTGTTATACTGTATGTATATTTCTACTCTTGTTTAAGGCATTAATTATGTTTATGTAGCTAACTTAAAGTTGTAATGTATAATTAAGAAATACAGATTAATAATTAGTCATATATGACAAACTTATAATCATGTCAGATTTTTTACATATACAAAAATATATTTCAGTGAGATAGGTAATCTTCAAATACTTTAAGACCTATAGAATATGGCATTTAAACTATTGTAAAAACTTAGACATTTCTGGACAGTTAGGTCTGCTCCTGGCAGCACCAATCTACTTAAATAGGATGATGGGCATGGAAGAAACTCCATGTGGAGTTTACTTTCTTTGTGCACAAAGGTTAGCCACTGAGAAAGAAATTGTTCTTGCCTTGACTGCTTGACAATATGCTGTATAAACTGGACATGCAGGATCCATAGGACAATAAGTTCTGAATCTTTGCCAGAACAAGCTAAGATGATCGTTCAGGTTCCTGCTTCACAGAAAATTGCCAGATATTTTGGAGGACACAGGGAGAAGTGACTGACAAACTATGCTAGAATGGGCAGGACAGTCCTTCAGACTCCCTGTTTCACAAAAGGCTATGCTAGAGACTGTAGGCCTGTAGGCTGAAGAGGGATACTCTGAAGTTACAGAGGAACTTTGGGTGACTGTCAAGGCAGCCAGATATCTCTGTTATTTCCAACATTTGGAAGTTGCTTGCAATGTACTTCCTGTTTAAGCAGGTAATATTATGTCCTTCTCTTGTTTGTTGGAGTTTAAGATTAGATAGTTATAATTCTAGTTTTTATTAGTTATAATAAAAAGTAAATTAGATATGAAACAGACTTACAGAATAGATAGATAATAGAATATTTTCTTAAATTTTGTTAAATACAAAGAGACTAGATATTGTAACTGTAATTCTTGCTTGATAAATGTTTTGATATATATAATTTTACTATGTTAAAATTGAAATCTTCCTTTTTGATTAGACGGGAAAGGGGAAGTCTCCATTTCAAATGGAGACATGCATGAGTCTCCAGTTCAAATTTTCTCAGTTCCATATAATTTTAAATGTTTCATAACTTCAAATATAGATAAGGTAAATTTGTTACCTTTGTTTTTATAAATTCTGCTTAGCAACCATGTATACTATCCATAATATTTCATTATCATAATGGTCATAGGCAGCATTCCAGGTTGTCCCCACTGATAGCGTCTAAAGACATAATTCAGGCTCATCAGCACCAAAATCTATGGTATAAATCCATGCGCAGTATCCTCTCTATTTACTTCCTTCCAGAAACATTAAGGGGAGATTCACAGACTGACATATGTATTCCCAGTTTCCAGGGAGACCTGCTTTAAAAGTATATCATAGTTGCTTTTTTTAATCTTGAAAAAAGTATTTTTAACCATTATAGTTATCATAGAATTCTCATAAAATCACAAAGATGTTCACTGTAACTGCATGTAAATATCAGGAGGGAAGAAAAATAGAAAACAAAAGAATTAATTGACTTCTTGGGAGCATTCTTCCACAGAAATGGAAGGCAATTCAACCTATCATGTCAATTATTACTGTTATGTTCCTTAGTGCATTGACTAGAAAATGAGATATTCTGAGTCATCTGGCTCTTAGTGTTGAAGCTGATTTAAGATTGACCTTTTCCATTCACAAGAAACAGTAAGTCAGGGCAGAAGTGGAGGAGATACAAAACCTCATACAGAGCAACATTGCAGCTGGGCAGTCACAGCAGGTGTGGCCATCAGGAGAGGAAGCAGGAAAATAAAGGCAGATGGTAGACCCTCCCATGGTTAAATGGACATACGTATAATTCCCACACTCTTTGGTTTGTTTTTATTTACAGTCCTGAAGAAAAAAGAAAAAGATAGTTTTTTAAAAAATAAATAAATAAACACTATAATGTAACATGATGTGACAAATTTCTCACCTAATATGCTAACAACCTTTACATGTGTTTCCATTACCTATAAAAATATAAGGTAAGAAAACAGCACAAGGAATTCTAACCTTGTAATATAAAAACACCAAACCTTTCAAAAGACAAATGTTGTTAAGTTTATGTTGGAATGATGACAGCTTATGCAAAAAGGAATGTGGTTTGAAACTTAACAGAAGTTAACAACTAGGCCATCAATTACTGTGAGAATTCTAAGCTGTATTTAAATTATTATAAAGGGGCTTCATATTATTCAAAAGAATATACCAGTGAGAGCTCCAGTAAACCATACTGAAAACTTATAAGAATTTTAAAGTCAAGTTTGAACAGAAAGAATCCAACGATTTTAATGTCACACAACATTTTAAAGCTGATGACACTGTATAACTTGGATTCACATTAAGCCATGAAAACAATTCAGTTTAATATATATGTTTTTGTTGACATAGTGAATATAATTCAAGTAGCACCAAAATAATAGAGCATCTTGAAGTCTGTTACCAACAAAGCAAAGCATATAATTATATACTTATGCTGGTTATTCCAGACAATAGAACATAAGTACAGAATACAAATACTCAGAGATCAAGGTTGGAAAGCATTATAAAATAAAATCTCCAAATGACCATGGTCAGCACATCAGGCTCCTTGGAAATGAGCTCTCTCTCTCATCACAAAGGAAGCAAGTCAATCATGCCTCATACATGAAATAGAAGCTTTGGTTTCAACAAAAATAGCTGAGGAGCAACTTTGCAAGATGTGAGAGGAAAGTGTAAGAGACTTTCAGGGTAGGGAGAGTCTGCAGTGAACCGAGGACCACTGCACTTGCCAATGAATTTGTGAGCTGGTCAGCGTCATATCCAAGTGACACAAGCTAGAGTCATTGTGGAAGAGTAAACTTCAGTTATGAAAGTGTCCCACCAGATTGGCCTGTGGACAAGCCAGTGAAGCGGTTTCTTGATTGAATGTATTTATCAACGAAGACTACATGAGTAAAATTAACATCACTGTGTCAGATGAGAAGAAGAACACCAGAATTTTCACATGCAAATGATAAACAGATGTACTAAAGAAGATGACAGTGATTACGACATGGGTCAAAAAATCACAGATAAAATTCTTTTAAATCTTTTACAGTTTAAATATTGAAGAATAGTAAAGTCAAAGAAAAGGGTAAAGTACTAAAAGACAAAAATTAAGCTCATCTAATTTTGTTATAAAGTAAGGGAGGCAAGTGAATTGAGGTACAGTGGACAATGAGTCTGGGCTGTCCCTTAGAACAGAATGTGCTGAATTCAACTGAATTCTTCAAGAACAGTTCTTCAGCTCCACATGTTGGGATCATATTTGATCTGGCATGATAACACAATAAGGCTTTACCCAGGTAGAGGGTGGCAGGTATCTATGAATGGAGAGGCCTTGTCCTCTATGTAGGGGGTATGGTGAGAGGCAGAAGCAGGCAGGAGACACTTAGAAGCTGTTTTTATGTAGAAGGGCTTTATTATTATAACAGAGAGATATCGTAATAATAACAGGGGTAAGGGAGGGAGAAAGAGAGTGAGTGAGAGAGAGACAGAGAGAAAGAGTGGGGAGTGTGGCAGTGGATTTGGGGCTTGACATCAGAACTCAGGGCAAGGCATGGCTTCTATTGCTAGAGCAGAACCCTAATACCACACGTTATCTTTCTGTTATTATTTCAAATTCCTTGTCCCAAGTTTTGAAGATTTTCACACCACCCACTCTCTGCCATTGTGAAGGTTATAAAGTGGAGACAGGTAAGACTTGAATGTGTAGGTTTTAATTTATCTACTCATTTATTTTTATTCTTTTGTAAAAAAAAAAAAAAAAAAAAAAGTCTCTATTTTGCTATTTTGTGACCTCTAAAGTCTTCCTGGGTCTAAGCCTAGGACACGCTGTACTGGCGAGAAGGGCTGGTTGTTCCGGATGTCTTTACTGTTGATTTTGTGACATTGTTTTGTTTTTGTTTAGATTTTAATTACATTTTTGTACAGTTGGTAATTTTGAGGAGCTCTGATCACAGTGTTCTAATAGTCTGATGAGGAAGAGGTGGCTTATTTCTCAAGCTACCAGGCAGAAGATAGTTCTTCTTGACCCATGGAATGTTATTGCCAAGATGAGAATGGAGACTGTCAGCCAAGCTTCCTTTCATTGTTTTTGCACCGAATTTAGGATACGAAACTTTTTGTTTTTGGCCAAGCACTGTCTTTCCATCTTGTTGGCATAAATGTAACAGAAAGAGGGCTGGCCAATTGGGCCAGAAGCAATAAAATGACAATATACAAGCATACAAGGACAAAGCCTGTGTCTATAAAGGTCAGCTGGATAGCAATTGAGGCCCTAATTTGGAATTACAGGGTAAGTTTGCACCATTTATTTTTACTGTAGGCAACGTTATTTAGAAACGCTTGCCTTTTCTAAACAGCCCACCTAAAACATATGTTTAAAAAAACAATGCAGATTTCAAATAGGTATCAAATTTTCCAGTCCAGAGGAAATGCATGGCTATGTCGCCATATAGCATTAATAAAGTCACCACCTTCAGTTGTCTTTCCCTTCTCACCATCAAGGAACTTTGACACATATGCTTTTCCAAATTAAGCCATTATTTTCTTTTTAATAATTCTTCAAGAGCATAGTGTTAGGAAAAAAAACATGTTTTTCTGATGTAAGTCACCACACCACTTTTATAAAGATCTTCATAATATTTTTGTTTTTAATTAAGAGACCACCACATAGACTAAAGAGAATACTTTACATATTATGAGACTTAGGGTCATGCTATGAGGTTTAAATATTCAAATAATTTGAATATAAATAGAATATATGGTTTGTATATAGACTGTTATGTCATACTCTTAATAGAAGTACAAAATGATTCTTTGTTAAATTATTACTAAAAACCATCTAAAGAGAAGAATGTTTTTATAACTAAAAGAATTCACTCAAAATAAATACAAATTACTATATAATTAATGCATTTTCTTTACAGATCATCATTAACCAGATATCATATCTGAAACCCAGGCATCTGAAATGAGGTATAGGGGAAAATCCTAATGTTATGTGACATTCTCTTTATAAATATCATGTGCTTATCAAATGATCTTCTTTGTATTCAATTTCTGAAGAACATTCATGAGGGTATAAAGACCAGCAGAATTTGTAAAGCAGAAATGATTCTCGAGCTGTGTGTACCAGCTAGACTCTACCAAAGACTCAGCCCTCATAGATTTAAAACTAAATTGCTCTCTAGTTATTAAAATACTAAGCCATAGATGGAGCAAATAGGTAAATGATTATCTTAGAAAACATTTGTTTCAAAGTTGTTTGTAAATATGACACAAAATATGGAAGTAAACCTGACTTTACATGAACTAAACCTGTTTTTATACTGTATTTTGCTTATGCTGTGAGCAATTCACCAAAAACACTGAGATTTGATAACTTTTCCTGTTCTCCACAGACTTCTGTATATAATCTGTAGTTTCGACATATAATTGTTATAAAACCTAAAAGATTCTAATTCTCAAGAGTAAAGCTTAAACTCTGTATCATGTTTTTTAAAAGGTAATGGTGATAGACTTAGCATTAATGGACTAGTTAATAGAGACTGTACTTGTAAATACAGGTGAGGATCAGACTAATGATAGATTAAACCATGGCTACCACTTTGAAAGATGTATTTACATAGTACCTATAGCGAATCTTGTCATTTAAGGATCTTGAGAGTAAACTCATCCTGTATTTGAAGTGAAACATTAATCCAATATGAGATGCTCTTAGAAGTGGACAAGAACACAATATTCTGCCTCTAACAAAGAAGCTATTTGCAAGTGATACCTGCTCAGAAGGGGAAAGTCAGTTTTTCTAAATGGAGTGTCACTGTGTATATCAACCACACTTCAGGACAAGCCCCATGGCAAGGATGTAGTGGCTAACACAAAAACCCATGCCAACACCAAGTTTGTTGTGCCAGAGGGTGGGGACAGTGAAGGGTAAGCTTTCGGTTTTCTCCCCACCCCCACATTTGTTTAGTTTTCATTTTAAATGATGGTTTGATTATTATTTTAAGTTTCTTCTTTTTTAATGAAAGAGAGAAGAACAAAGAAAATGAAATTGATGTGTAAGAAGATGAAAATGATCTTAGAAGAGTTGGGAGGGGATGGAATATGACCCTAACATACTGTATGAAATTTTTCACTGAAGAAACACTCAGAATACAAGTGCTAAGACCAGAGGGGGGGGTGACATTCTGCTATGGAGGGGAAACAGCCCAAGATTGAAGCCTACAAGCCTAAATGCACTAGTGATTACCAAAAGCCCCCAGAATCTAGAAAAGAAGGTGTTCCATACATTCACACTTACAGCTTTCATAAAAACCCAGCCATATCATATGCTTGATTTTAGATTTTGGGGCTCCAGAATTAATAATTAATAAATATCTGTTATTTGAAGCAGGTTACATTTGAAGTTACTTGTTACAACAGTAATAAAAATTAATAAGTCTAACAAAGAAACATGCAAGCAAGATTTTCTAAAAAGTGAAGGATCTCCCCCAAGTGGATATATATCTATGAAAAGAAAGTCTAAGTAGAGGGAGAGCTAGTTGAAAAAGATAGATGAATGAGTTGCATTATATTGGGGATGTTCTAGAATGTCTACTGTATGCACTGAATATAAGCTAGAAAGGGAAAGGTAGGCATAGAGTCACCAGCTAGAAGCCCTGTGCAAACAAGAAGCAATAACAATTGATTCCAGTATAACCTTAGTGGGAGGGGTGAAAATCATCAAAATATGTAAGCATCTCAAGGGGAAACCTTTGGGGAAACTTCTTTGTTCAAATATGGGACTCCAGAGAATTCAATTGCTATAGAAATACAGCAAATTTCAGACACTATTAAATATTCTAAGAGACAGTATTTATTTTGCCTTATGTGTTTAATGTTGATCAGACATTAAAATGGAATAATGAGGACAATTAACATAATGCCTATAAGAGCTCCCTGAGGAGGCCTGAAGAAAGGAGATACAACCCAGGACTGAACCCAAGACACCATAATACTAAGAAAGTAAGCATATATGACTTGAGTAAAAAAAAGATTTTGACAAGGACAGAGCAGAAATGTGTAGGTGAAAGGAAGAGGGCTAGAGCATAAGTCAATGGAGGAGGGAGGAAGGCTTGCTCAGCACTGTCAATGCTGCTAATGAGTCAGAACCGAAATTCTAATACACTGAGGTACCTGAAGGGAGGTCTAATCTCTGAGGAGAGCTGGTGAATGGGCAGAGCAAATCCTGGGAGAACAGGCTTGGGATGAAATAGAAGGAACTAAACAGAACCAATAATTTACAAGAGTTTTGCTACAGATAAAAGTAAGATAAATAGGACTCTGGATTTTTATGTTTGTTATTTTTTGATTGTGAGAGACACCCTCCCGAAAATTGTGAATGTAAATTTTACCATTTTCTGGTAGAAATCATTTATACAAAGTAAAATACTAATTTATAAAAAATGGAATTTAAGGAAATTCAGAAAATCATATAGGTAAGAAAATAATTCGCATTTCAAAATTATGACAGAAACATGTAGCTTAATGAGAAATGGCCAAGAAATATTAAAAGTTAAAAGAATGTTATAATCCATAGCTATTTAAGTGTATATGTACTAAAAAGACAAGGTCATTGAAAACACAAAATTGGTTCTTTCAGATTTTAGGCTACAGGACAACTTGCATAAAACTAGGGGAAAAGGGGATTACCTAGAGTATGCCTTTGACAAGATTAAGAGGAAACAAAATGGAGTTTCCTTATCTTTGCAATTAAAAGTGTCTAGAGACAAGGTATTCTTTAGTAAAGTAGATTTACTGTACTTAATCTTTAAGTCACATTAGCAAGAGAAATACAAAGTAGCCACCAAAGGAAAAGTATTTGGTAAGAAAAGAATAATAAAACCTTAACCTCAAATATGCATATTTTTGCAATATTTAGGATTTTCCAGAGTAACATGCTCAAATTCAGGAAAATTTTAGCATATTTATCTAAATACGACACAAATGTTCTCAAAGGAATGATTCAGTAGCTTGCCAAATCCAGAATATGATAACCAACAAATAAAGAGAAAAAAGATTCACATGAAGAAAATTGCATTAATAATACAAATCTTTCATCTGAATTTCAACTTTCCAATCAGTAGTACTCTATGTGGTAATTTTAAGGTATTTAATTATGTAACCATGGCTTTTCTTTGAAGTATTTTATATAGGCTTACCTTTTACAATATTGTTAGGTTGTTATATATTATTGATTTTAACAGCATTTTAAAAATTAGACATTTGTCCAACTTTGATAGGTCCAGTGTGTCATTCTGAGTTCTGAAATTCATATTGTGGTATATATTTACACATAAAGCTATTATTGAAATCTTGGGCACCATTTTCAGAAGTGACATAAAATAGCACTCTACAGCTAAACACAAGTGAATCCTCTTAAGTCTAGTGCCTGGTAGCTCCAATTGTACTGCACTATATTTGTTCACAAGAAATTCATATTAAGAGCAAACTTCTTTTTTTTTTCCTTATGAGGACAAACTATGCTGTTTTTAAAATTATGTAAAGTTTATACTCAGCTAAAATCCCCATGTGTAACTTCCAGCTGTGGTTCACAATACTTTCTTCACAGGATTCTCTTTAAAGTGATTGTTCTTTTTCTGAATGACATATAGTTAAACACTTAGACACTAAGAGTTATGGCTCCTTAATGGTAACAGTATATTTGTAAAACTGAATAGGAACAACACTCTAATAAACACTAAAAAATAGAATAAAATCTGAAGCATAATAGAAGTCCAAAGGAAATGTTCTCCAAGTAATGTTTCTCTTTTATAGTCACAGCTTTGTAGGACACAGAGGAATCTTCTCTGAATGATGCTACCTGAGCTGAGGGTAAAGAAAGAGGTAATATCCATCTACTCCATATGCCTCAGATGTTGTTTTAAAGCTTGTAACATTGTTAACTGGCTAAGTAAGGTGGGGCCTTCAAGGCAGTGTCTTTATGGGGTAATTAGGTTTTGATGTAATCTGGAGGAAGGCAGAGCTCTCATGGGAAAAATAAGGTTTTAAAAAAAGGTGCCATTGTCAAATCAGAAACAGAGCCTTCCTCATGACCTGATTCTGCCAGTGCCTTGATAGCGGCCTCCTCTGAACTGTGAACAATAGATGTCTATTACTTCAGCCACCAATTATGGGAGTTTGATATAGTATCCCCAGTTCCCTAAGGTAGCACATAAGATGTCTCTTGTCCAAAGCATCTTTCATTCATCTCACATCATAGAAGATTGCTCATAAAACACAATATGATGGAGGACAGCAATGTAAACTCTGTGGAGCTTCAGGCAAGTTGCAGTGAATAAAGAAATTGCAACACGAGTCAAACACTAAAATCTCATCCACCCCAAAATCCTAATGGCTGTATCTATATCAGGGTTTAAAGACAGGCAGGTGAGATCCCACACACAAAAAAAGGTCTTCCTATTTGTACTGTCGATCCCATCATTGTGTATATTTTTGTTAGTTTACTACAAGAAATTTACACATTATTTTACGGCAACACATTATAATAAAGAGCATTAAAGAGATAGAGAGTGACTAGTCCAGAAATAAAATACAGGAAAGGAGAAGAAGACAAGTTTGACCCTTCAACTTGTAGATTCTTACAGTCTAATTGTTGTACCTTTTTCTAATGGAGCCACAGAATAGGAGAAGAAATCTTATCCTAATATGTAGAAATAAAAATATATCGTTTAATATTTTTGTGGAGAATTACATAAAGTGTTTTTGTGCTATACATTTTGCATGGTTAAATTTAATCCTTTATGTATTACATTTTCACACAATTCTCAATGGATACATTTTTTTTCCTTCAAAGGAACCTAGTATTTTTTTATTATTCAATCTTAAGTTAATTATCTCTGATTCATTTAAAGTATTTATATAAACAGCTTAGTATCATTTGTGATTGTGTGTGTATTTCTGTGCTTGTCTAGATTCATGTGTTTAGAATGATGAATGGGTGCCTGTGTGTGTATGTATGTGAGGCTAGAAGTTAATCTCCAATGTCACTCCTGGTCACTCCACTTAGTTTATTAACACAGACTCTTTCATTGGCCCAGACCTCACAATATAGGCAAAACTTACTGGCCAGTAAATATATTTCTCCTCTTGCCCTGCCCTGGTGTAGTAGTGGGGTTTCTTGGTCCCGGGCAGCCAGAGGCCCAGACCCGGCTTTCCAGACCCCTTAGCCACCTGCCACTGCTGTTCAGGCCCCCAGAAATGAATTAGGCGCTTATATTAACTTTATGCTGTTTGGCTTATGGCTCAGGCACATTTCTAGCTAGCTCTTACATCTTAAATCAACCCATTTTTACTAATTTGTCTGCCACATGGCCCGTGGCTCACCTGTGTTCCTTACATGTTGCTCCTTGGGCAGCTTCAACTCCGTCTGCTCCTGACTCCGCCCTTCCTTTCCACCTATTTTGATTCCTCTGCCTATCTTTTCTACAGTGGGTGCCTGTCAAGGGCCGAAACAGCTCCTTTATTTAAAGAATGAGATTCACAGCATACAGAAAGGCATTTCCACATCACCCTGGTCTTCCAAGCATTCACCATAATTCTTAGGACTTTTAAATAGTGCTGAGGAATCAATTCATGCCCCCATGCTTGCATGACAAGTACTTTAGTTACTGAGCTACCTGCCCGAATTTTAATGTTTTTATTTGGCTATAATTTTTTTTTCTATATTACATATAGAAATATCTCTTTAACTTTCAGTTTTAATAGTCAGTGTAAGTGAAAAATGGGAAGTAAAAATTTAGTTCCCATTGACCAGATATCACTTTGATATTGTTTTTGAATGTTGACCAAAATGTTTAAAAGTCTTTCTTTTAAAATATTTATACTGAGAAATATAAATTTTTATTAGAAAGGGAAAGACAGTTATTTTAAAAGAAAAAAATACACCTATGTCTTAGGAAAATATATTAATACACATAATTTTGAATATGGAAAATTTTTAAATTGTCTTAATGATACTGGGATTATAAATTGCTCTGAAAATACAATGAATCCATATACCTTTTCTCTTATTAAATGTACATCAATATAGAAATCTTCATTCTGGATCATTTCACTAGTAGTCCATGTCTTGTATCTTCTACTCAAATACGGGAATGCATATATGGTAAGTATGCATTTTATCTATCATCCATAATTTACTTCTTTGAATTAGATGATTGATAAATCTGAAAGTCTGAGACAAATGCATTGCATTATAATGAATTTATTTTGTTGCATTTTAGGTTCGTCATTCTACAGAAAGCAAATTGACACTAAAGACTAAAGGTGTTCTTAAAATGCATTGGATGATGTTCGATTTTTTTTCTCAATTGTGAATTTCAACAAGCCAGCCATTACTGCCCTCCTCGCAGTTGAATAAGATGTCCAGGTGTCAGAAAAGATCACATCATCCAAGACAGGTGCTCCTTGCTTACTGATAGAAATAGGACACTTATAAAATATTAAAAGTATATATTTAAATAACTGTATTGCAAAGTCCTTCATTTATGCACATTTCCTGTCAGGCTATTGTTCTATCTTAAGTGTTCACCTTAATGATGTTTTTTTACAAATATTTATCCTGCCCTTGTACCAAGAACTTCAATAGAATCTCTTAAGGCCAACACTTGCCATTACAAGCCATTCCCACAAAAAACTGCAGTGGCATCACATGTGCTTTGTTAGCTTGAACATTCTTAGTTGCTTTGCTATAAACCCGCTTTAAGGCAACCTGTCAGTTTGGCAGGCAAGAAGTTCAGGAAAGCCTATGCTGCCTTTTTGTCCACTACGCCAGCACTTTAACTGGGCACAATTAAGTATCAGCAGGGAAGAGAGGAATGCAGAGGCATTGACATTTAGTTTTCATGTAGGAGTAAAATCATTATGGGACTCTGGTGCTTTGCACAAAACTATCTCTTGCAAAATGTGGTTCACAACTATGAAATGTGCTCATATTCTGTCTGTTTAATGGGCACAAAGTCTTGAATACATGGGTTAATATATGTAGAGATACAATAAAAATAATATACAATCATCTATTATGTATAAATGTAGCTACAAGTCTACAGGACCAGCAGGATGGAAGCATGACGTATGTCTGCTCAGAAAAGCTGTCATCACTTTGTCTAATGTTAACCAGGAATGACAGGCTGATACTTGACATTCTCCAGATACTCTGGTCAAGTCAATACACCTTTGTGAAATGGAAGTCTTATTCTGCATACTCTTTCCATTTATTTTATCAGAAAAAGCAGATCTCACTTACTCTGCTTAAATGTTCCTCTTTCCAAACAGGGCATTGTGAATAAATGCAACACTAAAACTTAGGGTGGTTACCTAAATTCCCAGAACCAGCATCCAATACAAGATAGACTATCCTGCTTTTAAAAGTACACATTTTAATACAATGCCTAAGTCCCATGACTGTTCAAATTACTAACGTAACAAAAATTCATTTTTATAAAGTCTCTCTCTCTCTCTCTCTCTCTCTCTCTCTCTCTCTCTCTCTCTCTCTCTCTCTCTCTCTCTCACACACACACACACACACACACACACACACACACACACACACACACACCACTACTACTACTAAAAAAAGAAGCTATAACATGGTTGGGAGACAATCTTTGCTAACAGGTAAATGTTGAAGACTGAAACATAAATTAAATTTAAGAATAAAAATCTTGCTTATATATTGTAATTATAAAAGTGCCTGAAATATATCTTTATGTAGAAAGTATCTGTGATACGTGGAAAGGTTCATCAGATGTTGAATGACATCTCAGGCATAGTTGGAGGTTGGGTATGCAGCAAGCTTACAGTCATAACACTACAGGACTGAAGCAGAAATACTGTAAGTTTGAAGTCAGTCTCAGCCGTTTACAAGAATTCTGTCTCAAACCCCGGCCCTCAAAAAAAGAGTAAACTTGGTTTTCCTCTTTGTATCTTTATTTTATGCTTTTCACCAGGTGAAAACTTATCCCCACACTCATTTCCACCCCGAGAAGCTTTTTTACTACAGATCTAAATACAGCTAATTAACCATGAGCTAAAATCTCGATGCCTCTAAACTGAAATAAACTATATAAATTGATCATTACAGGTATTCTGTCAAAGAGATGGAATACTAAATGACCCAATAGCAAAGTCATTTGTTACCATTAAATTTATATGTGAACCTACTTTAACAAAATGCTCTAAACTTGAGTTTTAAGTTCCTAAATTGTCAGCTCTAGGATCCTGTACTTAATGATGAAGAGCACAAATATATGAAAGGACGATGCTGATTAGATCCCTGATTCTACCATTTAATTCCTATATTGCCTAACAGAGCCTTCTGTGAAAAGGGGAGGGGAGGGGAGGGGAGGGGAGGGGAGGGGAGGGGAGGGGAGGGGAGGGGAGGGGAGGGGAGGGGAGGGGAGGGGAGGGGAGGGGAGGGGAGGGGAGGGGAGGGGAGGGGAGGGGAGGGGAGGGGAGGGGAGGGGGAAGAGAAGGGAGTGGAGGGAAGGAGAGGATCACTTTCATAAGGTGGATGTGATTGTTAAATCTTGCCATAGAAATCCCTATCTTTAATAAAAGATAGGCCTAGCTATGCTTATTGTCATTAATAATCACATCATTATCATTAGAGGTGAATGTCTGCTTAGCGGAATAATGTAATGATTTGAAGATGAAAAATAGGGAATACTCACTTCTAAAATACAATCAGAATGATCATTGCACTTCATACAGTTTTAAGAGATGTTTAAATCATAAGCTGGGCATGGTTGGTTACATCTCAAATCCCAGCTCCTGGCTTGTGAGTGAGATGTCAGCCTAGACTGCATCTAGTAGAAGACAGATGAAAGAGAACAAAGAAGGTGTGCACAGAAAAAGAGAAGAGAACCAAAATGGACTTCAAAGTACATAAGTACATTTTAAATGTTATTCTCTTCTTAGGCCTTAATTTCTGTATTAAAATTAATAAGATCATCAAAAATACCACTAGAGAATGCTTTTGCCTAACACAGTATGTATGTTTTTTTTTTTTTTTCATTTTACTTTAGCTTGCCTTTTATGGGACTGAGGATTGTTACCAATATTTTGCTCAGTCTGGTTTTTTAAAAAAAGTACCACTGAGCAATATCCCGGTGCTTGCTAAATATTTAGTTTTGCGACCAAGTTTGATGAGGTTTTTTAGCCTGGCCTTGAACTCACTTTGTAGCTCAGACAATTCCTGAACTGGGTTTCTTGCCTCAGCTTCTAGGATAATTAGGATTCCAAGTGTGTACACAGGTGCAATTATTGTACACAGAGCTTCTATTAGAGCTCATCCTGATTACACCTATCTTACCTCCATTTACAGCCTTCTGATATTTCCATCAAGCATATATTCCTGGCATTTTAGAGGTGAGAAAGCCCTGCAGAAGTAGTTCAAAGTAAATGGGTTCTATGAAATTCAACAATATTTTGACCATTAACCTTCAATTTGAACTTCAGTTGACCATATGTAATTATTAAACAGTACAGATTTATCTCTATTAAATACACCTGAAAGAGGATTTTAGACAATGGAAGCTTTGCTGGTATGAAGGGTATTTCCTTCCTAATGTTTCAAACTTAACAAATTGCACGTGAAGAGCATAAATTTCTTTATATTATCCATAAGCACAATAAAAAATGTTCTATCACATAACATTGACTCAGTCAATAATTCTAGGCTTTGCCTTAGGGTTTGAAGAGAATATTATTTCTGCTAAACATTTTAATTATACTATAAACTTTGGGAAATAGCTATTGATCCTCAGCATCTGGTGTCAGACAGTGTTTTCTCTTTGTTCAAGAGCCAGGGAGAATTTGTACATAGGCTCAAAATGAAGAATTCCAAAGGAATCAAAAATAAAGTGGCCACGATAAACACTTGATTGTGGTATTTGAGCAATTGAAATGTTTGATGGCTTAAAAGTAATGTCTGAACATCTTTCTGAAGTCTAGACAAACATTTGAGATAAGAAGCATGTTACTTTGACAGGCCTGGTAGTACACACCTGTGACTGCAATGATCCTAGAAGCTGGTACAGAAGAATCACACTTCAGAGGCTGCCTGAGCTACACAGTGAGTTCAAGTCCAGGATAAAACAAATACCTCAATGCTCAAGCAGGCCTCAGGAGGCTGAATTCTGGCTACAGAGCCATCTTGGACATCCTCGCTGCCATGCCACGATCATCTCCAGGTAAGCCTACCTGTTGACAAGAGTCCTTAAAACCCAAGATGTGTGTTCTACAGTCTCCTGGTCCTCCCTAGAGCCCCAAACCACATCATCTGCCTTCCGTAGCACCATCTGCTTTTTCAACCCATCTGCTGTCTTTGAGAGATGCTACTTCATCCTCTACGAATCTTCCCAATCTGCATGGTACTTGAGTTCCAGCTCCCTGGTTTGGAATCAGGACGTTAGATTCAAAGAAAAGGCCGCGTTGCTCTTATTTCTTGTTCCCTCTTATGCAGAGACAGACACTTAGCACTGAAGCTCCCAGTAATAAAATGTTCAACCTAATCCTTCAGAATCTGGGCCAGGCCAAGACAGTGAGGTGATATGTCCACAGACACTGTCAATACCCTCCTCCCGTGGGAGCACTAGAGAGACTATCATTCAGGACAAGCAACACTGAAACTGTTTGCTAGAAGCTGAACTATCCAAACAGAGATCATATAAGATGAGAAAGACCTCCCTCTGTCTTTCCTGTCTTTCAACTATGATGTACAGAATGTCATTCATCTTCATTCTGTGGATTCTTTCTTTTCTGAAAGGAACAAAATGATATTGTCTTCCTCCAAATGGACAGCTCGGTTTCCCACCAGTTACTGTGCTCGTGTGGAAGCATAGAAAGCAACTTGATCAATCCTTGATGGCAGGGCTCTGCAAATACCTCTATAGGCCAACACATCCCAATTATCAGGCCTTATCAGCAGCACCAGAACCTCCTGTATAGCTTAGTTATGTTCTATTGTGCTATTTTTTCCAATATTGATTATGAAATAATGGAACGATTTAAATCTGATGTTAAGAGTTACTAAAAAAAAAAAAAAAAAAAAAAATCTTAAACTCCGTGAATGGATAAAAACTAATTCAACCTTATATTATTTTCCCTCAGGCAGAGTGGAAGTGGCCCTCATCATTCCAAATTTCATAGGTTTGTCAGTCCCATTCTGGATAATATATAGTAGATAGTACATATGGTTTACAATGTTTAACAAATGAAAAAACACTGTAAAAATGTGATAATAGTGATGTATGAATAATTCAATGTATTCCCAAATGCTGATGTATTTATATGAATGTATTTTGTCTTCTAGTTAGGTTTCAGAATTGTAATATGTGGTGAACATGCAGAGAAACCACTAGCAAAATATATACCAAACATACATTTGTACATTCACACACACACACACACACACACACACACACACACACACACACACACACACACACACATACACACACACATGTCCATGAAACAGTGTAATTTTGGCTGCTTTCCCACCTTTACTGACTACCTCTTGGCTCCTTTCCTACAGTTGCTGCTGGCCTTTCCTCTTAGCAATCTCCTTGGAGTGAACATTCCATATGGAGACCAACCAAGACTCTTGGGCTGCGTGAACCCATTCACTACAAGGTACAAGAAACAAGTCATTTGCACACACTCTCCCGCCCACTCTTCTCTGTAATTTGATAAATCTGGCATTCCACCCACCTCCTCCTTACAGTTACTGCTGTGATGGGGTGATATTGTCTTAATCACTAGATTTTATCTCCCATAGCAAAAATTTAAAATAAATGCAGTGGAATGTTACTGTTCCATTGATAACATTTTCTGCCTCTGAAATACCCCTTATGTTTTTTCTCTAACCAGAATTTGAGTTTTATTAAAGATAATAATTAAAGATAATTAAGTATGAGGGTCAAGAGAAAGAGGCAATCAGAAAGGAAAAAAAAAAAAGGCACATTCCAGTACATGGATGGAGCTTTGCAAAGCGTGCCATTTTTCATTCTGGTCATTCCTGGAATTCAGTTTTCTCAAGCATGTCTCCCTAATAAAACTCCTGTTGATATAACTGTGTTCTTTGTTCCCATTCTCTGACTATAGTTAGTTTCCAGGGATCTATTCTATGATTTGTAAGCACCTTACAGTTTGCTTCTGCAGGTGGGTCCACTTCTGCAGCAAATCTGGTCAGTTTCAAATTATAGTCTTTCTCATACTCTGTATTTAATTTATAGTTGAACCACAGCCCCCACCAAATCAAATCTTCTGCCATTAAATGTTTTTATTTGTTACTATGCAAACTTCTACTATGCATTTCCCTTAGAATTCTGCCACATGAGTCTTTTCTCTCACTTGTGACCCCATCTCAAATCCTCTCATTTTCTGCTTAAACACTAAACATCTCTTCTTCTTACCCTAAAATCAGTGTGTTATCACTCATGCCAATAATACCATGTACCACATTCTCCAAATTCATCCTAGATCTTACCTCATTACCACAATTTACATCTTAGTCTTTAGACCAGGACATACCTTATTAATTAAATACACATATTTGAAGTGGTCTTCTTATGTTTCATTTCTAAACTGTACCTTATCTTCTATTTTCTAAATCAGTTAAAAACATTATTTTCTTTTGTCAAAATCAGAAACCGTCAAGTTTACACATTTTTTTCTTTCTGCAATCAGTACCAAAAGAATGTCATCTGACTTCAGTTGTCTTTCAAATATAGTTTTATTTAGGTTCCATGATTATGACATGGATTCATTACTATGAGATGCTGAAGACAAATTTAAAAATTAAAATAATGCTGATGAGGCTGGTTGTGATATAGAGGAATACTAGAAAACTATGTCCTAAGTACTACAAAGCATTTCACGTCTTTATAATCATTCAATAAGGAATATCTGGTTGATATACACAAAATAAATAATTACATGAATACATTTTCCAGAAAACTAATGATTCATTAAAACTCAGGAGCAGTTTGCTTATAGCTATACAATCATATGTAATAGATCATAATAAGCAATTTAATAGTGCTTCAATGCCTCACAGTTATCTGAAATGTACTATATTCAAAGGTAAAGGTATCACATTTGTCTTCTCCGCGTAATCATATCTATCTTGTAAGCCCTTGTGGATTTTCTATTAGCTGTGTAACCAACTGGCAGCACCAACTACTCAGTCTCCTGTTTGTGCCTTTAAGGACCCCCAGCATTTGATCCTCTATCAGTTTGCCTATGGCCATTTGTTCCTTTCAGCCATTCATTTATCTTGTTTATTCCACTATAGTAACTTCTCTTCCCAGTAACCCCAGCCAGTACCACTTAGAGGCAAACTACAGTAAACGAGGAGGAATAGATTATCCAGCTTTGAATTACAAATGACTACTTCGAATTCCCTGGAATAAAAATACACTATGCCATGTACTTGTCTTCTATAAAAGACTCTTTCGATTTTAAGACAGTGTTTATATCTCAATGGAATTTTAGTTAAGACTTACATTTTTATTGATAATGATAAGCGCTGCTATGTTATGCTAAACTAATTTTCATGTTTAAATAAATGTAAATCATAGGACTGACATTATAAATTTTATGATTTCTTTTCTTGAATGATATTATTGGATATATCCTTGTTAAAAAACCTGAGTTTTGGAGAGGGTTCTAGGCAAGAAATATGCCATATATGGTCTTTCATCACAGGATAAAAGTTTAATGTAGAGAAATATACAGTGAACAAATTTACATGGAGAGAAAATGGCTCATGGTGAAACATTAAGAGACAGAGCCTGGGAGCTTTGGCGTGGGTGTTTATCATTGCATCCCTGAGATGTCACTTGGTAACTGAATGGCAAAAGAAAAGCAGATGTTTCTGAAGTAGCAACCAGTACATCAACCAGTACATACAGGTCTCAGCAAGGAGTCAGCCAGTCTGTTGTTTTGTGTGAAGAGAAGGCTGAGCCACTTGTGAGACTCAAAGAAGCTTTGTACATTTAATTTCTGTCCTAAGGGGCATACAAACCAGTTCTTTTAACTTTCTATGTGATTATACTCTTATGCCAATGAATATTTTATATAAAGAACGTTTTTCCTAAAATAGTCCGTGACCTACATCTCAAAATTACTACATATTGTCACTAAATTACATCAGAATGCTTGGATAAATGTAATTTTTCAGTTATTTAGTTTTACATATACAAAAAATATTTCTGTTTGTGTATTATGTAAAATAATATTTTCTGGTCTGTAAAAAAAAACAAAAAAAAAAAAAGAAAGAAAGAAATGTTTTCTCAAAGAAATCCATATAATTTAAAACAGAAAACTGAACAGGATAAAAATATAATCCTTGAGGTGTAAAAACAGTACTATTTTTACTGTTTTCTTCCTTTATCACAAATTTTTATTTTTCACATTGAAAATAAATACTTTGAGGTAGCAGCATTACCTCACTAAGTCTGAAAGTCATAAGACAAAGACATGTAAGTCAATGCCAATGTTCTCTCCTGTATTGCTATTCTTCCCGCACACCCACAGAAAACTTACAATCCAATCAGAATTCCACGAGGAAGACAACACGCAAACTGTGTATGCTTTTAATACCTAACGGACTGCTTTTTATATCATAAAATCTTGAGAAGTATGAGTGCTTAGATCTTCAAATACTTTTTCCTTTTGTTCATCATTGCCCCAAATCAAATCTAAGTTTTTATTTATACTAGGCAAATAGTCAAATACTGAGTCATACCCCAAACCAAATCTATATTTCCTATTTATCATTTTGACTTGTTTTACTTTTTTATTTCCATGTTTACAATATATTTAAAAACTATCTGTGTTCTTTCTAGTAAATCTTTGTGAGGAATATTCATTTTGTTTAGTAACTCACAAGAAAACCGTCTAGTTCAAGACTCTAATACGAATTACATAGTACTTTTCCTGTTTCTCTACCATTATTTTAAATAAAACTCGGAGCTTCCTTTTAGGAAGGCCCTTATCCTACCATTTATTGTCTGACTAAGAAATCTGTTAGTCTCTGGAATCCTTAGTACCTTTTATAGCATCCCAGTGCAATGGACATTAAAACCAATTTTATGTTGTTGCTTGGGAGCATGAGTGTAAACTTGTGATCTCTGCAGCAATTGTTTGTAATGTTCTAACATGTATTCCATATAGAGATTATCTCCTGTTGTGGTAACAGCAGGAGTCGATTATCAGGCAAAGCACTCCCCCACTGCTCTAAGTTTTCAGTCCTTATGTGATATGTTTTCTTACTTGTTGTCTGTAACAAAAGAACTTGTTATTGTTGTAAATATTCTTTGTTTACAATAATGAAAAATAAAGGACGAAACATACAGATACATATATCGTTCAGGATTTCAGTCACACACACCCCCTTTTATTCTTTTTGGCCATTTATGCCATTTTAAGATTTCAGAGTCAGTTAAAACCACTATTTCCACACTCTAACTACTATGCTGATTGACAGTTTCTTAGAAAATGTCTGTGGGGTGAAATTCCATGAATCATTGAGAGAGAAGGCGGATTTCACCTCTAAGGCAAAGGGGAGTCCTCCATTGCAGAGACCAGTCACCAAGACATGTGGGTGTGAAGGAGGGACTTTCAAGATTCATAAGTTTTTAGTAAAAGATAAGATAGATGCATTACCAATTAATAAACTACAGGATCATAAAATACTGGAGCCCCTTAGGCTCATTATCAGACTTCTCAGTATCTCCTACTCTATTTTCCAAGTCTTTCTTTCTTTTTCTTTGTTTCTTTGTTTCTTTGTTTCTTTGTTTCTTTGTTTCTTTGTTTCTTTGTTTCTTTCTTTCTTTCTTTCTTTCTTTCTTTCTTTCTTTCTCTTTCTTTCTTCCTTCCTTCCTTCTTTCTTTCTTTCTTTCTTTCTTTCTTTCTCTCTCTCTCTCTTTCTTTCCTTCCTTACTTCCTTCCTCCTTTCTTTCTTTCCTTCTTTCTTTCTTTCTTCTTTCTTTTGAAAACAAATCATATAGATGGACCTCAAAAGTTTAATCTTAATTTCTCAGATCCCAAGTCACAGGGCTGAGATGTCTGTGTTACTTTAAAAGTAGACTCTCACAACTCTATGCCTACTGCATTTAATTCAGTGCTGATTACATTTTTCTTTTGCAGTGTTTTAACAGATAAGATTTTATGCATGTTCTTTAAATTACACTCATTTGTGCAGGGCTGTAATGGAGCCTGAACTCCACTCATCAGATCTTTAGAGGGGAGGGTTAGCCTGCTGTTCAATATAAAGCAACTTCTAAAGCATTTAGCTGTGGGGATGATTAAACATATCTATCAGTAGAGCAACCAAACAGTCCTGTCAAATAAAACTGTTTACACATTCTTTTCCTGAAGAGAGATTAGAAGCTCAGGAGTTCAAGGGAAGTCCAACACCCTGTTATGTTATCATCCTAATGACATTTTCTTTGCAAACTTGTCAGTTGCTCATTTTCCCTTCATTTGCAAACAAGGTGTAATACTTGCTAATAATAAGCCAACAACATGCTTACTTAATAATCCTTCCAAAATTAACTGTGATTTAAAAAAAGAAGGTTGGCTCACAGTCCTACTCAATTACTTAAATGTGTTTAAACTCTTTCCAAAATCCAGAGAATAGAAGATAATGTAATAATTATATGGTGTTTATACACGTATAATCAGCAGATGAATACTGCATCTTTTGTTCCACTCATGAAAGGAAAGGAAGCAGATTCAAAGACAAAGAAACCTTTTTAAACACACACAAAATAATTGATTACATTATTATTGATAATAATGGTTAAATGCTCACAGTACAGTATTTATAAAGCACTTTTTTCAAGAATTTTTAGTGATTTTAATTGAAAAAATATTTCCTTTTAGAACACTGTTAGTATTATAGAATATCATTTCAATCAAAGAGGACACCGAGTTTTTCTTACAAACTAAAAGTCCAGGCACATTTGAAATGGCATTTGAAAATGGCTTTTCCCTCAGCACCAGGTTTTAAGTAATCAACAGTACCTTGTGTTCCATTTAACATATTGCTTGTCAATCTATTTCAAATAAGGCCCAGATTCTATTTCCACTCAGAAAGACCAAGGACTCCGAAGACAGCTCCTCAGTTCAGTTGTGTTGATTTCATTATTTATTGTATTATACTTCAGATCTCCTCCCCTAATCACATTTTCCTTCCCTAGGACTCTATGCCTTGTTGCTAAAAACATCCTGAAGCCATTTCTCACTGGTTCTTGCCTAGGGAAGGGCTTATTTAACTGGGATACCAGTGGGATTTGGGCACTTCGAATTTTAAGTTGTTTCGCTGTCTCCAAGCATGTTCAACTCTGTTCTCAGGTTATGAGAACTTCTAGGAAGCTACGGAAAGTTTCAACTCCAAAGAGCTCTGCTAAATCAATAAACTCTCCCAACTCCTAAGAATCTCTGCTTGACAATATTCAAGTCTACTTATTATCTATCTCCAGGAACAGGTATCATCTCCCTATATTACTCTATCCCTTAAGTAGCAAGAGCCTCACTCCTACAACAATGGGTTAATGGAGAATTCCTTGCCTTGAACTTGTTTTAATTTAAACTGTTGTTAAAATATTGCAAGGACTAGGAGCCAACTAGAAGGTCTTCTTTGGGGTTTTAGAAACCATTCTAGGCACTCACAGACACGGTTTGCAAAGAAGTACACATCGATAGCTTCCCACCACACACAGTAAATATTCACACCAAACCAGTTCAGCAGGTTGGAGAATGCAGTCCACTACCCTCAGGCTGCACCTCCCAGCCACAGACACCAAGGCACCTAACTTTCTTCCTAGACTTCTTTGTTTTCTTTCAGTAGCCAGAAAGAAACAGCATTGTTTCTTAAAGCATGCCATGAGACACACTCTGTGAGTTTCAGATGACTTCTGGTTGAGAAGGAAGTTTAAGTTAATGTCTTAAAGTGTCTGAGTATCCCATGTCCTCAAGCAGAAAGCCAAGACTGGGAGGTCCAGTCCAAGATGTTGTTTTCCAGGTCATAACTACAAACTCTAAGCATGCCACTATTGAAAGCATTTGTAAGAGTGGCTTTCATTATGAATTTAAAAAGTAAATGTCTCTAGAAAATAATGGTCTAAATTCATCTATACCATTACAGCATTAGATGGTGGAGACCAAAATTCTGACAAATGCTTTTTCTCAATTTCATAAAATTTCTCTTTCCTGTTTGACGCAACACATATCCAAGATTCTATGTCTTTCAAACTCTCCTCTGAACTGACTCTTCTTGCCATCTGCTATCCAGAGCTGCACTGTCTTCCACGGGGCTCAGCCAATTCCTCTGGACTCAGAAGAGTGTTTTGTCTTTTCTTCCCTGACGAGGCCTATCCTTTTGTAAATTGTAAATAATTGTTTCAAAGTGTTGGGATTCTGGACTAGCCTCTGAAGGCCATATCTGGCAATTAGCCTGCCTGCCCCAACAGGGGATTCCCACCTTCAGTCTCCTCCCTCTCTCATCTCCTTCTCTCTCTCTTTCACTCCTTCTCCCTCCCTCTCTCCCTCCTCCCCTCTCTCTGTCTTTTCTCTCTCTCTCTAGGTGGAGCCAGTCTAAGTGTCTCTTGTCACCAAGCCACCTTCCACATGGGTCATGAGACTCCATCCATCACCATCCATCAGCCACATCAGATGTAAGTGCTGTGATAACACCCAGAACTACAGGACAAGAAGGAAGGAGAGCTATTATCCCAAGCTCCCGATGGACTCACACTGCTATGAGGCAGCAACTGGTAGACTCAATATGTGTATAGAAACGACCAGGAAAGTCTGCACTTAAGACCTCTGCTCACCTTGTGAGAGCTCAGAACTCAGCCATATGTTTTACTCAGTAATCTCCATGGTGAATTATTATGTTATGCCCTTTACAAGGAGACTTGGAAATGTATAACTAAGTTAAAGCCTGAAAACAGCTTAGGAAATAAATTCACAAAGGCTGAGTTCTGAGGTAGGAGTAGTCAGGTGAGACCCATAAACTAGGTGATCACACATTCTTTGTCTTCTTCACAGTTCTCTTTATCCTTTCTTTTTGTTAATAAGATGTACAGAGAAGCAGAAAATTCAAGCCACTCATGGAAGGAAAGAGGTATCGGGACTCCTGGATGACATTACCTTTTGCAAAAGGTATTGCAGCTCATCCAGTTACATGGACCATAGTTTCCACCTGTACTCCAGACCAACATGCAGAAGTTACACACAATACGCAAAAAAAAAAAAAAAAAAAAAAAAAAAAAAAAATCCTTTCCGCTTCCTTTCCTCAGCAAATGGCAATGCTTAGAATGCACATGCCTATTCTTTATAACTCACTATTTATGTATGCTATTTATAGTTTTCAGTCTGTCTTAACCTACATAATTCACACTTGAATCCTGGGAATATCATGAACATCTATCATAAAATTCATATCTTAAATTCTTTGTCAGGTCACTCTGACATGGTGACTCAAAGAAATTGTTTTTTGTGTTTGGAAAGATAATTAAAATCCTTTAATACTAAACTAAAAATAGAATTGGATTAACTTAATAAAGGCCCAGTTTCCCATGTTATTGATATAAAAATGTCCCATAGTGCCCAGGCTTCAGTAACAAGAACATGTACACCCAGGTGTTTGGCTATGCCATGTGTGTGTGTGTGTGTGTGTGTGTGTGTGTGTGTGTGTATGCATATGTGTGCAATTTATACATATGATATATATGTACTATATATGTGCTCTTTATATATATGCTATTTTCTGTAAATATAATACACTATACTATTTATTTATACAGCAGTATATATAGATACATATTATGAATAATACACATATACTATAAATATTATGTTATATCATACATACATACAATAAACATTATATATGTGTGCCTATTTCTATATGTGTATTTATATATACACAAAATACAGGAAAATGAAGAATCTGATATATATGCAAGTACTTGACCACATGCCATTTCATGCTGCTCTAATATAATAAAATAGGAATAGGCTGGGAATTTATAATTATCACTACTTTACTATTCACAGTTCTGAAGAAGAGGAAGTCCTTGATCAACTTTCAGTATCTGGCATGGAAGTTTTTACTGTATCTTCACATGGCAGAAGGTAGAAGGGTAACAGAACATCAACTGTTCACAACAACCTTTCCTACAGCTGATTAATCTACTTAAGATAGCAGAAAGCTCCTGGCACAAACCCCTCCCAACAGAGACTACTTTCTGTCATATACATATTCCAACCAACACATCTTGGCCATATATTTATAACATAGAACCCTCCATTTCTGCCCAAAGATGGTCCAACCAACACATCTTGGCCATATATTTATAACATTGAACCCTCCATTTCTGCCCAAAGATGGTCCAACCAACACATCTTGGCCATATATTTATAACACAGCACCCTCCATTTCCACCCAGAGATGGTCCAGCATATCAAATAGTTTACATAAAAGTCCTCAAAAAAATCATTTCTTAAAGGTATATGTAAGAGCTCCACTAATAATATAAGATTTTCAAAGACAAACACTTGTCATTCAGCTATGTATTTCATGAACAAAGTACAATATCTGAACATAGTATTTAAAATAGAAAATGCCCATTTAAAAAAATCTGGAGAAATTTAATTTTTCTTTCTTTACTTCTTTTATTTGAGACAGTATTTCTCATGATAACTTAGGTTGTGCTGGTGCTCACTGTGAAGCCCAGGCTTGTATAAACTCATGGTGTATCTTCTACCTCAGCCTCCAAAGGGCTAGGATTACAGAAGTGAGTCACTTTGACTAGCAAGTGTATTTTTTAAATATTTTTTTAAAATACATACTGTTGTGTAAAAGACAAAGTTCGTCTTTGAAATACTATTATTTAATTATTTTGATCATTTTGAAATTCTGTTTCAGATATAAGTCTAGGTAGGGAATAGACAATACAACATTTAGGATATTATGTCAATAAAGATTCTAGGTTATATTTGATTCTATAGGAAGTAAGCAAACTTATCAAAAGTTCTTATTTTTTTATACATAAATAAAACTAGAAATTATCCCTACATTGATT
This sequence comes from Phyllotis vaccarum, assembly GCA_033318265.1. Classification (NCBI taxonomy): domain Eukaryota; kingdom Metazoa; phylum Chordata; class Mammalia; order Rodentia; family Cricetidae; genus Phyllotis; species Phyllotis vaccarum. The sequence continues at coordinate 33,658,339 of JARWLC010000010.1, read as the reverse complement.
TTTTTTGTATTGTAAATAAATCCAGTAGTAGAATAAAACAAGTGAAGTTTCTTTGCTTCCCAATAGCTCTTTATTTTAATGTGAATCAGACTAAAATGACATACCAGCATTGCAAGGCAGATCTGAACTCTCTGTAGATAAGATAAGCCAAAGTTACATTTGAACATAGGATCAGAAAAGCCGGGTGTGTTACTAAAAAGTCTCTGAGGCACACCAAAAGGAAAATAACAATAACAGAATCCATAGGGTTCTCCAACTTCAACGTGCTTACAGGGAAGGCTAAGAGCTTGTTCTGTGGAGCACATGCCACAGCGCTAAGCTAACTTGGTGCATTCTTCCTTTTAGGGCAAATCTGTACCTGTTTCCCTGATGTAATATGGTTTTAAATTCTTAAAGTCTTATATTTGTGTGTGTGTGTGTGTGTGTGTGTGTGTGTGTGTATGTGTGTATGATACACATGCACATTAAACAAAAGAATATACATGTATATAACAGGAAAATGCGTAAGCATACTGCATCATAAATAGAAAATGAAAATATAGAAAAAGAGAACAATGGCAAATATCATATATTCATGTTCTAGGACTCAAACATATTGACTACTATCCCACCCCCACACAAAGATGGTAAGGGTGGGGAAGGTTCTTTCCTCCTACATTTATGTTCAACCTCTGAGCTGCCCAGCATAGCCTACAAGAGGCTATCAGAAGCCAGTAGCCATATATGTTGTATAGAGAATCAGTTAATGAAATGTTCTTACAGTTTAGGTGCCTCTCTCATATTTTTCCAAGGAATAATACTACTTAGAGTTAAGATACATACATATATATATATGTAAAAATATAGATGGTATAGATATAATATCATATATAAGATAAATATTATACTTCTTGGTTAATAAAATTAATGCAAATAAATTATTTCTCATAATCAGAATTAAATAACACTATTTTGGCAAATGAGCTTTTTAATCTTTTTTCTCCTCAGATTAATCACATAATTTTTATTAATGATAATTGTGAATATTTTCTAATAATAACATTTTACTCTATAGTCCAAATGGTACTTTTGAAAAGATACAAAAATTTAAAAAATATAAAATTCTGTAATTCTTAAGCAAGTTTAGTGTAGATTAATGAAATAAAAAAAATTCAGTAATTTATCTGTAAATTGAATAAAGCACTTTAATTATCAATGAAATCTGAATCATGTCTTTTGTTCACAACTTTGTTATATTTCACAGATGTACATTTATTTTATTTAATTTTTGAGACAGGTTTCTCTGTGTAAGAGTTCTGGTTGTCCTGGAATTCAGAGATCCACCTGCCTTTGTCTCTGAGTTCTGGGATTAAAGGCATGCACTACCACCCTGACTATTTTTGATTAGACTATTTGATTATAATATTTCATTAACTATATTTATGAACATTATGTTAATTATTATTAATAAAAGTAATATTTTACAACTTTTGATGACAAAGGATTTGTATATAATTGTATAAGAATAACCTAAACAAAAAACAATTATCAAATACATTTTAAAAATTATGTCCTCATCAAAATTTTATTTTATAAAGCTGCAAGTCAATTTCTAGAGTAGAATAATAAAAATATTGTAAAAAATACTAGGAAATTTTTTATATTGATTTATTTTCTGATAAAAAAGCTTCACAAAGATAAATAAATAAACATAAAAGTGGAATGTGAGCCACCCTGCATTTTTTCCAAGAAATAAAGAATGGCTGCTTAGTATAGCCAAAGTCAATAATACCAACCCCTCAACGGGCAAAGGTACCTGATTAAGTAACATGTGTAAAATAAACCACTCCTCTAGCTGATAAGCTGGCCCCCTGAGACTGGTCATCTTCCTTTGAAGACTGGAATTACATTGATTACAAGGGCACTTAACTTGTAAGCCTAAGTAATAGTGATAACAGGGCTTGATTACAAACAAAACATCCACGTGCGCACCCAAAAATAAAATTTCTGCCAGTGCCAGTGCTGGGGAAAGCACCCCGGGAACCCACTGGAGCCCAGAGGCATGAGTTCCCAGCTTCTCGGGGATCACAAGGCTTTTTTTTCTTTCCACTAGACTTGTGCTTCTCTGTAAAAGGAGTGAGCACAGCAGCCACAACATCCATCTTCTACCTTAGGAACAATCCTCATCCTCTGAAATACCTCAAAACTCACCGGTGACACACGCACAAGAACACGCGCCTGCACGCACAGGGGCACGCACAGAGTTAACACACACAGAGCTAACAACGCTGCTAAAGTTTCTGATTGAGAAGATTTCAAAGGCTGTCTGCACTTACCTTGTGAAGACATGTTAGGTAAACCAGCTTCATTCTCTCCCATTTACTCTTTCTTGGGAAAGGGGACCCAGCAGTTTCGGGTTGTGTCAGCTACCTACAAGCCCTGTGACCTTCGGACTTGCTACAGTAGTATTGTAACAGTACACTACCGGCTTTCTTCTGTGAATAATTACCATTCAGCTTCCTGAGTTACCTGGCCTTGCAGGACCTGTTTTACTATGAAGTGAGCTCACAAGCTTTCTTCCCAAGTCCTGTTACCAAACTACTGCACAAGCCACGGCTTTGTTTCTGGTTTGACACTGACTCTCCCGAGTGTTGGCGGTATTAACAACATGGCATGGTTCAGAGGCAAGCTTTCCGTCTTTTGTTTCGTTTTCTTTTTAGTGTTCTTACTCTGTTTCTCTTAGAGACATATAATAGAAATTTAAAGACATTATGCAGTATCCATTTTCTGAATAGAGGGACTGAACAGCATCAGAATCTACGCTGTTAGATTTTATATCCTAAACAGTTCAGTTAGGATATAAAATGGAGTAATATCTATATCAGGAAATTAATATGGAGATTAAAAGAAATACTGAATGAAGGCTGATGAACATAAAATAAGGAACACTTGTTCTCCGTCCTCTTTCTTTCTCTTTTCCTCCTGTTTTTTCTTTTCTTTTTAATTTTTAATTTTTTGCTCAGGTAAAAAGAAACACTAGCTGTTTTTTGACACCAGTTATGTTATATACCTATTCATTACTTTTTATTCACTTCTCATTTGTTTGTGTGTTTATAAATGGTCATACTATGCGACCCATCTGGCTTACTTTCTGTAAGTCCACTTTCTGTGCTTTCTTCCAAATTCTGAGATTTCACCTATGCATCACTACCCAGGACTTAACAGGCAGATTTAAATAAATTATTTCAGACTGAGTAAATGTGATGATATGCACCTTCAATCTGAGCACTCTGGAGGCAGAGGCAGGAAGATCTCTATGAATTTGAGGCCAGCCTGGGTTCATAGCAAGTTCTAGGAAAGCAAACATTACATTGTAAAACAGTGAACAAAAGTCCGTTCACTCTTAAAGGCCAATCCTCGTTTGCATAGATTACTGGCATTCTCCTACTTTATAATAGGGAATAGAGTTAACAGTGACTCCTCTACCCCAAGGAAACACAAATTCTAAGATGAGCCATTCATTGGAATTTTTATCTTTAAGTTATAACTTGTAAATAACAGAAGACATTTTTCATAAAATTATGGGGATGTATTTGAACTTCTGCCTTTTCCTTCTTGAGTTCTTTGAACCTTGGCTTTAAATAAAAGGGGGGGGCACAACTTCTTCCTTTAATATATCTTTCCTCTTTTCAAGTAATCTGTCTACCATATTTGCTAGTTTATTAAGACAAACTCTGATTTTATCACCAGTCTATGAGCAACAATAGCTAGAAATTATCTTCAAGTACATTTAAAAAACACAAAAAGTAATAGTAAAGCAATATTTTTTAGAATTCTATATTTTTTAACATTAATATAGTGATATCATATGTGTTTCTTTGTGTGTGTCTATGTGCATGTAAGTGCAAGTGTCTACACAGACCACATGTTTCATATCCCCTAAAACTGGAGCTTTGGGCTGTTTTGAGTCCTTGGAAGTGGGTCTAGAAAACAAATTTGGTCCTCCTTTGCCTTTCCAGCTGTGCCTTCTCTGCAACCCCACACGTCAATGTTCTATGTTGATTTTTACCAGTTATCCAGCTTCTAGTTCCCTTATCTCAGAGGAGGATGTCAGAAAACTGACTATCAAAGCCTGTCTCCTAAGTGTTCTGGTTCTAGTCATTCAGGCTCCAGAACACAGCACTCCTGGTGAGCACGGTTGCATATCTTAATATATATATATATACATATATATATATATATGTATGTATATATATATTATATCATGCTACAAGCTTTACCAAAAGCAGACTAAAATTGAATGTTTGCCAGTAAAATACTATAATAATTATATATTCTAACTTCATGGTCACAGAAACAACATGTATGCCAATATTCATTCTTATTAACAAAGTTGGAAATGTATTGACATTACTGCCCCATGAGGCAATAACGGTACAACATACCATTATGTGTGCATTGGTTTATGAATTCAAACATGAAAGTATAATACTCCTATTCTTGACTCATGATAATAACAGAAAAATCATATCAGAAACCACAAAATTTCAGTGACAAACAATTCAAATATTCAGAAAGCAGTTTGCACAGCTAGACATGCCTCTTCTCTTTCATGTATACACATGTGTGTGCTTCTGTATGTAGGCCAGAAGATATCTTACCAAAATTAATTTCTACCTTACTTTTTGAATTAAGGCTCTGACTGAAGCAGAGAGCTTGCATTGATTCTGCTTCTCCAGTTCTGGACTACAAGTGCAGGTATAGCTCACCTTTATATAGAGGCTGAAGATCTAGCTCGGATTCTCATGCTTACATTGAAGATACTGAACTAACTTTATAGGCTCCGATTTGGTTTTGAAAGACAAAATTTCTTTTACAATCCTGAAATTTTTCTTTATCTACTGTTTCCATGACTAACTTATTTGCAAAAATTCATTTGGAGCCTCTTCTGGGTTGAGTCCCTTTGTGACATCTTATACATCCTTCTTTCATGATGCTAAAGCTTTTAATTCTTGATCCTTGTCACACTGTACTGTCACACATGCTTTTAATAATGCATACATGCTCAGCACTCATCTTGCATGCCTTCATCAAATGTAGAAATTAATGAAGTTTTCATTGTCAGGGTATAATAAATTGTCTTAAAATAAAAGAGGTCATTTGTGAACTTTAAAATGATAGAAGACATTCTAGATGGGAAAATGCTAGTGCTCAAGATTAGTCAGAGCTGGGAAACTAGAAGGTGTACTTGTAGACGCAGAAAGGTGGAAAGATGATGAAACAAGGGATAGGGCAATTATGAAACTTTATAAAGAGTCAAAGGCAGATGTAAACAGCAAAAAAGATCAATGCATTAATTGAAACATAAGCATCTGGACACATACAAGGATATGGAGCATCTACATTAAACCACAACAGGAATGTCATTGGGGTCATTAGCCTATCAGCTTCATTTGATGCCAAAGAAAACTGGAAATTGTAAAATTTTCCAAAAAAAAAATTTCTGAATCTTGAAATTCTCTGAATCAATGTGCTTTATACAATTTCCAAACTATAGTAGCCTTGTAAAATTTTGATTTCAAAATTAAATGAAAGTGTCTAATCACATCATTTAATCCTGAAAACAATATTATGTTACATTCAGACTGAAAGTTTACCAATAAAATACTCATGGAGAAAAAGTCATTGTTATAGATTAAACTTGTATGAAGTCAAATATGGGATCACTTATGCTTATCTGGCTCTGATTTAGAAGTCAAAATCAAAACCTTAAAATACTTTAAAATTTGAAAATTTCCAGTGAGTGGATGTAGGACTCCAACTATACCAAATGTCACATAAGCCTGATAATCCAAAATAACTACTGATTTTGTCAAGACAGAATAAAAACTATCTGTACAGAATAAATGAAATAAAAAATCTAATTAAGGTCATGTATTTCAAATACAAATATTATAAAGAGGAAGGGAGAGAAAATGATCAGAAATCTTGAATTCAGAATTTTTCTAGACTAAGTTATAACATGGACAGAATATGTGCTCCAGGGACAGGATCAGATTTGACAAAAAATTTAAGAACCAAAAGAAGTCTACACTCAGCAATGAGGAGGGAGTGTTAGCCCTCCATTCCAAGGACTGAGAAGCATGATCATCTCTGAGATATGTGCTCTGAAGTATTTATTTTCAAAATATTAGAGCAAAACAGATATGTCTCCTGCCTAGTGCTACCCCAGTTGCTTAAGCTCTTTGCCTCTGTCATCATCTATGAAAAGATGAAAGAACAGTTAGAAAATTGAATGGGTTAACATTTAAATATCCAATATGATGACAGCAGGTTATGCTGTTTCTCAAAGTCTTTACAATTATACAAAATGTTACAAATATTTGTCAATGTTGGAGACTAACAATACAAAATTTATCTAAGTTAAAATGTTTTTAATTTTTTTCTTTCATTGTCAGATAAATCTTCCAACAGTACAAGAAGTAGAAGCTGAAAAGATTGTAGAAGGACAATAATAGTGAAAGAGGCAGGAGATGTGGGAAGCAGGGAGCTGGGTGTGCACCACTGCAGCAGTGATGGTCCTGAAGCAGTCTTTGCTGCCTGCAATGGCTCTCCCAGCCTTTTAAGTGCCATTCGTCAATCAGGACTCTACCTACCTCTGATGAATCAAAGGTTACAGTATTTTGGGAGGAGCAGCCACTGTCTTCAGATATGTACCCACCAGGCTCCATTCAATAAGTACAAACTATTGTTCACAGAGACAAAACTGATGAAACCCAGTGAGTCTCAAAATAATACAAGACGATATTATTATGAGAAAGAGACTTGTAGAAAGGTGGATAGAGGGGTAAGATGAAAGTAGGTGGGAAGTACTGAATCCAAATTAATTATATACATGTGTAAAATGTTCAAAGAATAAATTTAATAAAAGTTACTTTAAAAGAAGTCAAGGAATCATTTAAAACTAGACATTTCATCATGTAGTTTTCTTGAATAAAAATTGTTCTCATTGAAGTTGGAATGTTTGTTGAGGATCCATCATAAAATAAATTATGTTTGGGCCCAATATTTCCTGTTGGGCCTGATGACATCATGCATATTGGAGACCTGGAACTTACGTATAGAGAACTGACTCCTGAATAGTTTATCTCTGATCTTTACATGCATTTGCACACACACACACACACACACACACACACACACACACACACACAGCACAGCACAGCACAGCACAGAACTGTTTTTTATGTGAAGCATTTTATAAAGATGGAAACTCAATGCTGTAAGTGCTGCTTCAGTGCATTCTGATTTGCTTTTGGAATCACATCCTATATTCACGTAATGGAAAAATTATGTAATTAGACATTAAATATATCCTTTAGTCGTAGCACATATTAATATATATTATTAGTATGAAAATCTCACAGATATGCACTAAACTATGTTTTAATGTAATATCCTCTTGCTAACTGCCTCAGCATTATTAATATAAATATAATGGCAGTGAAAAACTTAATTTGCGCAAACAACATAAAACTACTGTTTTGAATAGACAAATAATATTATACCATGCTAACCCTTACATACGAAAATGCTGTATGTGAGAGAGTGAAGTGTAAATGCCTATTGAATGCTTTTTAAGTAATGAAATTTAAACTCAAAGTATATATACACACATCTGTCTAGGTGTGCATGCTGTTACTTAACAAACAGAAATATTTCCCCAAACTCTAAACTGAGACAAGTAACAGGAAAGGAATATGCAATCCCAATGAAAAGCCTAGAATGATGAAGTCATCTATAGCCTAGAATGATGAAGTCATCTATAGCCTAGAATGATGAAGTCATCTATAGCCTAGAATGATGAAGTCATCTATAGCCTAGGATGATGAATTCATCTATAACCTAGAATGATGAAGTCATCTATAGCCTAGGATGATGAAGTCATCTATTTAGAAAGTGTAAGACATATAAAATCAACAAGAAAAGCCTATGGACATGCAGGCTCAACAGAAACAACAAATATGAAGACAATTATTTTATATGTAATTTTTAAAAGATATAACCCAAACACATACCAAAAAAAGACAAAAAGTAACAAGTTATGATTGACAGCAATGACATAGGATTTTGCAGACCATGATAACTAAATGAAACATCATTTAAGAGCTGTTTGGAAAGGAGAGTTTTCTTAGCCATCACTGATAGCTAAGCCTTAAGGAAATGATGCTGAGGGAGATACATCTCTCATGCTTTAGGAGCATTTTTCTCCTCTTAGTGTATTAAAATAGAGGGATGGATGCATCCAAAGGAAACACAGTAATAGCAACAAGCAAATGGCCTGTTAAACTGCATGGCATGGTCAGCCCATCAAACATGATCAAAAGTAAAGCATCAAAAATACAATTTTAATTGTGAGAATCAGAGGAACAGTTTACTTCCTATCTGGGCATTATTTTCTTTTGATTTTATATTCCTTTTTATTTTCCCCTCTCTTCATTTTTCTTCTTCTGTCGTTCCTTCTTTTGTAACAAAGTCACAGTGCCATAACATGCTTTCCTAGAAAATGATTCCAGGGGAACTGCCTTTGTTCACATCATAATGTGCCACGACTTTCTACTGAGAATGTTTCTCTGAAAGCGCCAGGTTCACTTTCCTGCTGACTGCATGCCAACTAGCATTGTTAAGGGAAAGAGAACAAAGGATTAAAGTTTGCACACTTTTCCAAGCAGCTGTTTCTTAAAATAGGCTTCCTTCTAAAGTGGAATGGCTGCTGTCTTTCCTACAGAGACCAGATTTAGCAAATGAAAAAGAGAGAGAAAAGAATTGAAGAGAGCAATGTACACTGTGCTTCTCTGAATGAGGTTTTCATGATGGTAACTCAATGGGGAGGTATCTTCAAAAGGAAAACAAAATTCTTGGAGGATTCTGAAAATAAGGTGTCCATCACCTGGGGAATGAGGAGCCACTGACATCTTAACAATTTTAAGAATGAATAAGTCTAAAAATAGATTGAAACTCTGGGGTCAACTGCTCTATCAAACCTTTACCTCTCTTCTAAAATCTTTAGCCTTCCTATATTCCAACATATCATTTAAATTTAAAATATCATTTAAAGTATTAGACAAGGCATCTATGCCCCAACCTTCTTGTTCTCAGGTCAGGACAGACAGAACATCTGAGGTTTACATCTTCCAGATTCATAACTGTTTAATAAACATCTATGGGTAATTAAATGAAAAATTTACTGTACATTTCTTTACTATTAAAGCATAATAATGAAGTTAAAACTACACTTTTGGGATATAATGAATTGAGAATGTTTTTAAATACTTTATCTTATCTTTTTTTATGCTGTCCCCTATATTACTAATTTTCTGGTTTGAGAGAATAGTTCATATCTTTAGGAGTTCCAAAAAAGTCCATAAACTAATTTTTCCTCAACATTGGTGATCAGTTTAAAATTAATATATTTTAAATTTCATAATAGTGTCAGTAAATTAACTGAGGTTGATAACATTGATCTCCACTAAAATAAAACAGTTAAATTTTGATCAAAAATGTAAGTGTAAAAATGAACTGAGAACTTGGAAACAATTTAAGTTACAAAAGTTAATTTTTAGAAGTTCTTACTTTCTAACTTAAGGAAAATTTTAACAAATCACAATCTTGCACAAGATTTTTAGACATTTTGTTTTGAAACTTGTTTTTAATATAAAATCTTAAGTATTTTGGATGAGTTATTCACATTCCAGTTTTCATTGTGTATTAGAAGTTCTGGGCCAGAGATGAGACTTAGGATCTCAGTGTGTCAGGAACAGGCACAAATCAGAGCAAGCGAATACAAGGAAAGGTGAAATAAATATTTAGACTGTCTTTGGGATACTGTCAGGAGCTTTAGTTTTGACCAGACGGAAAACTGAGGCAGGAAAGTTATTCTTAACACCTCATGGTCAAGCTGTGGTCTAGCTGATCTTTCAAAAATTCCTAGAGTAGATGTTATCACTTGGAGGGGATAACCTTGTTCCCATAAAACAAAGGTTCTCACCTGGAGATTATTTTAGGATGGCTCTGCTATGTCTCAAATACAAAATGACTGCAAGTTTGGAATAAGATTGGAGACTTGTTCCTTTAGAAATGTGGAAATAGACTTTGTAAAAGCTGATAGAATACGTATTTTTGTTCTTATCTCTATGCCTTCAGTTTTAAAAAAAGATATGACAGATACCTAGCCACTCCCAGAAAGGAACATGGTGACCAACCACCTGGACCTGGAATACAGAAGTCAGATTTTCAACTGATTTTTAGTTACTTTGTCAGCTCACTAGCCCAGTGATGAGCAGCACACAGTAGCGTAGCGTTTCCAACTAACTGTTGTAATTGGCCCCAGTTCTGTTATGTCATTCAGATTTTGACCTAACTAGCAAAGGTTAACCAGGTAATGATTGTGTTTATACTCACACACACTCAGGCATATCTGAATATGAAATCCAGGCTTTAACAATGAAATATATCCCTAGCCTAGACATCTAATAACCAAGTCTCTGGAGCTTTCATCCTAACACAGTAAAAATACTTACTAGTATATAAGCACATTAGAAATTTACATTTGTGTTTCAAATCTTGGTTAAATTATGTGGGATGTCTTTCTGTATGCTGTGAATATGCTTTATTACCATTGGTTAATAAAGAAGCTATTTTGGCCTATGGCAAGGGAGCTTAGAGGCGGGGGCAATTCAAGCATAGATAAAGACAAAGGAAGGCAGAAGAGCAGAGAGTAGATGCCAGCCAGAGAGAAAGACGAGAATACTGCACTAAAGCAAAAGTACCAAACTGCTTGGCTAAACATTTGGGTTAATTTAAACATAAGAGCTAGTCATTAATATGCCTGAGGTATAGGCCAAACACCTTATAATTAATATTAGCCTCTTTTTGTTTATTTTGCACTTAATGGCTTCAGAACTGCAAGCCTGAACCTAGAGGCTAGACTTGGCCAGAAACTTCTGACTACAGTTAAATATGACCCTGCAAAATGGACAATTACAACAACTAAATTCAGAAATATTCCAAAACAGAGAGAAACATACTTGTAAGCATAAAAAATGTTTATTTTCTATTCCTTTTCCTTATTAATGCCATGGAAATTATATTTTTTTGAAGAGTATTAAAAAAGCTCAGGAAATTGTGATAATTGACATATGAAATTTGAGTTTCTTCAAAATGAACTAGTGCCTGTAAAGTGACTAAGACAATTGTATCCCTTTTTCTTCATTAAAATGCTACAGGAATGGCTTGAAAGATGTACAAATGGCTTTGGAGCTCTACAATGTATGCATCTATTAAAAATAAATTACAGATGAATACCATTTAGTGCATTATATTGTATATAATAAGTCCATTATTCCCTCAAACTTTTCCAGTCATTCATTATTTCCCTGTCTGTGGCCTATGCAGTTCTTGACTTGGTTTCATGCTGTAATAGATGCCCTGTAGACTATCTGAATTAACTGAGATAATGCTCACTAAAGTAAACAAATCCTTCTGGTCTCTGAAATCATATCACAGTGGATCCCATTAAATACGGCTTTGATGTCAAAACTCTTCAAGTTATCCAATCAATACATCAGAAGATGAATTAAACAGAATTTATTTAAAGTAAAATATAATGACCAATAAGTAAAGTGAAAATATCCAACATGTTTAGGAACAATTCCACATTGAGAATAGGTCTCATCAGCATTGAGGTAACTACCTTAAAAAAAAAAAAAAAAAAAAAAAAAACAACAAATGACAACAACAAATGTTGGCAAAAACATGAGGATCCTTTCTAAGCTTCTTATAGAAGTGTATATTGGTAAAAACATAATAGAAATAAGTGTGGGATGCTTTCTTTGCTATATTCTAAAAGGAATCACAGTCAGCAAACTACAGACATACTTTTATGTCTATGTGTAAACAGTTCTCTCCCTCCTGCCTATTTTCAAATAACCACTCAGAGGCTTATATCAATTTTAAATGTTTGGCTGATGGCTCAAGTTTCTTACTAGATAGCTATTACATTTAAATTAACCCATTTCTATTAAACTATATATCCTATTGTTTACCACTTACTTTTCATCTTGCTTTTTGGGCTGTTCGAAGTGCCTGTCCCAACTATGACCATTTCCCTGTATCTCCTTTCGGCTTTCCCACTTGGCCTTATTCTGTCTTGGCTAAAACAACTCTATTATCAACCAGTGAGAAAAGCAGATATTAACAGTGTAAGGAGGATATTCCACAACATCTATGTTTACTGTAACACTATTCACAATAAGCAAGATATGGAAACAGCTAGGTATCTACCTCTAGGTGAATGGCTTGGGAAATGGGAGCTATTCACACAGAGTTGTATTTCACAAATTAATACATAATAAATTAGGTCATTTGTAGCAAAATGGAACTGAACATCATCATTCATTGTGCTAAGTAATATAACTCAGAATACAGATGAATATACCATGTTTTTCTCTCAGAGGCAGGATTAAATACAAGTCAAAATGTGAATGGATTATCAGTAATTGAGCTGCACAAATGCAAAGTATATGAGTGCAGATATAATAACAGGGAGCTCTGGGGAGGAGCCTAAATGCCAGGGTAAATGAAGGCAAAGAGGGCAGAGGAGCTTTTGCAGGAATGAGACTCCAAGTGTGCACAATCACACCCAGCTCAATTTTCTGTTCTTTATCCCTTGTTTAGTGTCACTTTGGTTAAGCACGCTAATAATATCTAATTTTCTGAGTATTTACATTATGTATAATTTTATATTCAAAGCTCCTTTCCTTTAAATAGGTTACAGGATAAAAGTCCTTTATTTCTTTTTGTCCATTTTTAAATTCATTGGTGTCGTGCCTTGGGTGTTGGATCCCCTGGAACTAGAGCTAAAGGTAGTTGTGAGCTGCCATGTGGTTTCTGAAAACTGAGCTCAGGACCTTGGAAAGAGCAGCCATTGTTCTTAACCACGTGCCCTCTCTCCAGCCCAGAATCCTTTATTTCTTAACATCATGTATAAGTCTTTTACTTCTGCTGTTACTTGGGATACATGAATGTAGTTAAAATCAGAATTAGATTAAGTTATATTTTGATTTCTATATGTTGTCACATTTTTCCTTGTGTTTTTTTTATGTTGTATTATTTTGGACATTAATTTTAGCATCTACTTTGTTTGCACATGTTCCCTCATAGCTAGCTCCCCTGATTCTCAATCTGTTAATTTCACATTCTCCTCCATTGTAAAATATTATTTTAGGATATGTTACATCTGCTTATGCTGTGAAATATTTGAATTAATGGTGCAAAGATATATTGCATTATTTTATGTTACATTTGTTTAACTTTGTGAAGCTGTGTTACGTTGTCTGCCTAAAACCCCGATGTTCTAATAAAGCATTAATGTTCAATGACAAGGCAGAAGAAAGGACAGGTGGGCTGACAGACAGAGAGAACAAGGGGAAAAGAAGGGGCCATCCACCCAACCACACAGCCAGCCAAGAAATTGGAGGCAAAGGGTAGATGGAATCATTTAAATTGAGAAAAGCTGACCAGAAACAAAGCAATAAGGCCAGGCATTCATAACCCAGTCTTGACTTTGAGATGAGTGAATCGGATTTGCCTGGAGTGGCTGGGCCACGCTGAGCTGACCTCCCATGGGACATTTTGCCCATTTTGGGGAGGGGGTGGAGGGATGGTAAGGGAGGAGCCTGAAGGCTGACTGGGAGGGATTGAGATGAGGGAAGGGAGGGGGAGCAGGGGAATACATGTATAAAGACATTTTTAAAGTAAAAAATAATAAACTGAAAAAAGAAGAAAAGAAAAAAAAAAAAAAAGGCTCTCATGGACTTACTTGGGAGCTGGATGGTGGGCCTTCCAAAGAGCTACAGAGCAAAAGAGTAAAACAACCCATTTCATTTTGACAAACCAATGTGGGGCTCTCAAATTTCTATGTGGAACCGGAGAAAGCTGGCAAAAGCAATGAACACAGAAATAAAAAAAAAAAAAATCAGACAAGGCTCCTTTTCAAAGTTCTGCTGTATAGAAATGACAATCTTTATGTTTAATAAAAACAAAACAAAAAAATAAGTAAAGCACCTACCTCAATTCACTGCACTGGCATTCCAGATTTGGGTAGTTGAATGAATTCCTGATTAAAAGCACCTCACGTCCACAGCAAGCTTTAGGCTTGGCTCTCATGAAGCCATAGAGCTACTGCAAGATTGTACCCATACCACCTAGCAGTTAGGAGGCTCATGGGGTCAAAAAAGGCTAAAGATACATAGTAAAAGAGGCTCAGACAGAGAAACTTCTAAACAGGTTCCAGTGTGTTTTACAAAGTGCATGGGCTTACAAAGAAAAAAATATGGATATATACAGTCACCGAAAGAAACAGTTTTTTTTTTTTTTTTTAAATAAAGTCTTTAAAGAAAGAGTAAAAGTTATATAAAAGAAAAAAGCCCCATAAGATGGGAGACACACTGGGAGTCTGAATCCTATATAGAATTTTCTTAATTTAAAATTTTTGAATGTTGATAAGCAAACAATAGCTGTTAAGAGACATGGGTTGAAAGAGGAACTAATGAAGTAAATCTATCTAGATATTTTAAGCATGCCTTTAAAATGGAAGTAAAAAAAATGAATTTGTAAAATGGAACTGGAAAGATGCATTGCTTTGAAGAAGCACTTCTGATTTTATTTTCAGAAAACAAAAAGCTATGAATTTGTTCCAGATTAATATGGGTCAGGTTTGATTAAGGGAGATCTCCCAAAACTCAACAGGTGATACTTATCAACAAAAGTTAGCTGGTCTTCCTAGATCTTGGCCATTATCTCAATTTTTATCAGGGGCCCCTAAAATTCCTTTGCCCATAGATACGAGGAAGCAGTCTAGAGAAAATGACACCCACATTCCTAAGAGTTTGGTGGTGTTGCTGATCCTTGGATATATGGTAGGTTATAGATGTTTATTATTATTTAGGGAAATTTAAGAACCCAAGAATATTTTGCATTGGCTTGGATTTTGGTGTATTGATACTAATTTAAAGTTATTTTTATCATAATGTATATATGTTTATACTTTTACTTAAAGGACTTTTGTATATTGATACAAATTTAATGTAATTTTTGTTATAACATGCTGTATATATGTTTCTATTTTTGTTTAAAGAATTTTTGTAGATTGATACAAATTTAAAGTTATTTTGTTAACATATTGTATATGTTTCTACTCTTGTTTGAGGTGTTGTACCTATGCAGCTCACTTAAAATTATAACGTAAAGCTCTAGTTTTTGAAACTAATATTATAAAATATTTAGAATAATTAAGAAACATAGGTTAGTATTTAGTCATCTATAACAATCAAACTTGTAGATATGTTAGATCATTAAGAGATATATTTTAAATAAATTAATAGTCTTCAAACACTTCAAAGACCAATAAAATATGGCACTTAAAATGTTTTGATGACATAGGACTTTTCATGACAATGAGACACATCTGCTCCTGGAAGCACCAACTTACTACATAAAAAGTTGATGGGCATCAGGGAAACTGACTAAAAAGTCTGCTTCCATTGTGGTAAGATTAGCCAGTTGGGCAAGAAAGTGCTGTTGCTTTGACTTCTTGACAGTGTGCTGTTTCAGACAGAACATGTAGGGTCCACCTGAAAGTGACTGATAAAGTCTGCAAAAACAAGGTGAAACGTCCTTCAAATTTTTTGCTTCAATGAAAATTCTGCCAGAATCCTCATGCCATTAGGCTAAAGATAGTTGCCCAAACATTGCAGAGAAACTTTGGCTGATTGTCCAGGCAGATGTCTTTGTTATTAAGTAATATTAATTTCTTCTAGGGTGTTTGATGGAGTTAAAGACTGAATAATTAGATTTTCCATAGCTTTGATAGAAAGTAAATTAGGTATAAAATTTTGGAATCACTAAGATAAGATATATAATGGTCTATTTATTCAGAATTTGCTAAATACAAATGAGCTGGATATTTTAGATGTAATTCTTACTTGATAACTGTTTTTGGTGTATGTAGTTTTACAATGTTAAAGTTAAAACCTTTTATTTTTATTTAAACGAAGGGGGACGAATGGTGCAAAGATGTGCTGCATTCTTTTATGTTGCATTAGTTTAACTATGTGAAGCTGTGATTCAGTACCTGTCTAAAGCACATGATGGTCTAAGAAAGAGCCAAGTGTCCAATAGAGAGGCATGAGAAAAGACAGGTGGGGCTGGTAGGCGGAGAAAGTGAACAGAAGGAGGGAAAAAGATCAAGGTGCAAAAGAAAAAAGAAGAAAGAAGGGGCCAGTCACTCAGCCGCACAGCCAGCCACAGAATAAGTGTGAAAGTTAGATTACAACATTGAGAAAAGGAAAAAGCCCAGAGGCAAACTGTAGCTGGAAAAGCAGGCTAGAAACAAGCCAAGCTAAGGCCAGGCATTCACAAGTAATAAGGCTCCCTGTGACTGGGAGCCGAGTGGCCAGTGAAGAGTCAAAGGAGGAAAGAGTAAACAAAAGCCAGCAACACTCCCCCTTTCATAACTTCTTGCTTATTTAGCCCAAAGGTAACGTGAAGTACCTTCAAAAAATATATAGTTTCACAAATGACTAATTTAGAAGCTTACATATTTTCCCTGTTTCTATCTTGGGTGATACTAATAGCACACATTTACTCAAACATATGCTGTAATCCCACACAATATGCTGCCATTCTTCTTGCTTTAAGTAGTTGCTTATATCTTAAGTACACTCAAATGGAGAGAAACATTTTCTGGTATTTAAAGAAATGGTCACTATTTTCCACTGTTTCTTCCTTTGTGTGGATGCAAGTTTAATTTTCCTACTGCTTCCCAAGTCCCTTTGAGTATAACTTCTTGTTCCTGCTTGCTGAAATAGAATTCTCTCAGCATTTGTTCTCTGCAAAAGTGTTTATTAGCTTTTGCTGTTCAAAAACACTTTCCCTGTACAGAAGGGTTTTTTCCTTGGTTACTTCCCCTGCCCCATTTCCCTTGTTTACCTTTCTTTACAAATGGGCTTCTTCTCCATATATATTGTTCCATTGCCATCTGGCTTATTTTCTGATAATTTTTGACATTTCTCATCTTTAATTGTCTGAAAAGCAGGAAAATTCCTTTCTATGTTTTTATTTAATTTATGTTGCACTTGTTTCAACTAATATCATTGTTACTTGGGTTAGTATATTTTGTTTATGTCTATTATACTGGGAGTTTATTAGGTGTCTTAAATCTACAAAATTTTAATATTAACCACATTTTAAAATATTCTGCCATTGGTTTGTAGATTAAAATATTTTCTTTCTCCTTCCCCAATTTTTTTTTTTTTACTTGTGATGGTCTACAACAGTATATATTATAGAAGATAGATGTAAATACAGGTACAGAGTAAATAATGACAACTCTAACATATTTTTAGTCTTTTTTGTCTTAATTTGCAGAGCTAATATCCTGAATTTTTTGTTGACTAGTAATCTCTCATGTGCTTTAAATATAGAATTTAAACTTCTGCTATCTTCCTTTAATTCTCACCTCATTATATTCATGTTTACATTTACATCAAGTAGCATATTGTTAAAGCAAGTTTGAAGTGTATGCCTGATACCTCCATAACTCTGTGTCTGTTTCTAATATTTTTTTCTAAATATGGATTTCAATTTTATGTTTCCTAAAATTATTTATGTCTATATTCTTTCATTTGTCACAGAACATTATTATTCTATATTTCTAAACTGTGGAGTGACAAGTTTATCATACACAAGTTATTTGTGGATAAACTTGATTAATTTGGGAATTGTTCTCCAGGGCAAATGTGGGATCATTTGTATTCTAGACACAGTTTATCCGTTACACTAAGTTGTAAGATTTGGTGAGCATTAGTGAAATGTCCTGGAAAATGTTTTATTTTGTTTGTTTTTTCCTCTTGGTAGGAGCACAAATGAATCCCAGTCCTGTGTACACTGTAGAAACTGTAAGTGTAGCATAATCTAGTAACTGCGCTTTCCTCAACAGCTCCTAGGACAATTTATTACTTTTATTCTTGGAGATCATTGGCTTTCAGTTAAGAATTTCCCAGAGCTGCTTTGTGGACATGTTGTGACTTCTGATGTTTTCAGCAACATCTCTGCAGACAGCAGAGGTCAGCTCTGTGCTTACTGTCAGTGGCTTCACCTCAGCCTGGAAATGGTTCTCTTTGCTTATGGCATTCTGGAAGTTGCCTCCAGGTAGAAAAGCAGGGAGATTTTATAGCTTATCTCACTTGATTCTCTTTTGTCAGAGATCACAGTTCTGACTACCTAAGTTCAACGAAGTAATCAGATTTTGTGTGCATTTTATTCCTCTGTCTGTAATTGTGTCAGAAGCAAATCCAACAGGATTCAGCTTTCTCAGGCATAGGAGATTGGTTCAACCACTCTCTAGAGAGCAAAATATATTTACAATATGTAATAAAAAGGCCTAAACACTTGTACTGGAAGAATTTTTAAATCAATAATCTTTAAGAATGTATAAACTGGTTTATCTAAAAGCAACTAACAACATTGTTTCTGGTACAAAGAATAACTGGGCACTGGACCTGAAAGAGATAGCTTATTGGTTAAGAACATGTGCTGCTCTTGCTGGGATCTGTATTTTGTTTCCAGCATTTACATGTTCAAAACCAACTAAACATCCAGTTGCAGGGCATAATATCCTAAGTCTTGGTGGGCAGCAGCCACACATGTGGCACAAGTGCATTTAGGCAAAATACATGTAAAATAAAATGAACTTTTTTTAAAAAGCAAGAAATACGGGCACATCTGTATTCAGAAAAGAGTAGTATGCTGAGGTGTGATGGTTGTATAAAAGAAGCCTAGCACCAGACAAAATGTCAATCTCAAATTATAAAGGAAGGGTAGGGACAAATTAAAATATAAATTAAATAATTAAATGCTCGTAATATAGGCATAGTTTAGTGTTGCTTCCAGGATGGTTCCAGACACAATAATGTCATCATGAAATAAATAAAAATCTTGGCTTGCCAGCATGTACCGAAGATATGTTGATATTTCCTCTAGTCAATTCAAGCACATGCTTTAGAAAGAAAATACATACCTTCATTAAAGATACTTTATTGCTAAGAATTCTACCACCCATCCAAGCCTGCACAAGTGATACACTGTTGCTCATAGAGGGTTTCCTTCAACAATGATTGATGCCAGTGGTCATAGTTGGCATTATGAAAGAGAAAGTAATAGTAGTAATTTCTTTGAATAAACAATGGAATATGGTATATGCATTGATTCTTCCTTTTACTAATGATTTTTCTACACAGTTGGCAGTATTTCTCCACACCTGGGCTTCCTGCAGCATCACTGTCAGTCCTATAACAGTGACACTGATGTAAGAACTATATTTATGCTATGTTATGGACCATTCTATCTGGGCACGGCTTGGGGGATGGGTGAGAAGGCCCAGTGTCAAGGACAGAAACACTGAGACTCGGGTATGGAGCAAACCTATATATCCCCTCCTGATATCCCATTGCCAGCTAGAGACCTTCTTTATCCGTTTTATTTTTCTTTCTCATTGTTCTTTAGCATTCTTATGATCATGCATCACCAAGCACCAGGTATAGCATCAGACTCCAAGGTGGCTCAGCAGGAAGAGGCATATTACCCAGAACAGGGCAACTGCAATTTTATCAGGTTAGCTGGCTGTGTTCCCCCTATACTGTGATATTCTAAATATTGTTACTATTTTTACAGTGTTAACAATATACTTTTTGCTTATCTCCCAAAAGCAAATTCTAAATCTTTTTGTCCTGAAATTACAACAGTAACATAAAATCTTCAGGTTCCACTTCTAACTGGGATTCTCTAGCTAGTTCTGCTTATTCCTCAGCTACTTCTTCCATTACCATTGTAGTTATGAACCCCATGAGGAGTTATATAAATTTCCACACCCATCACGAACACGTGTAATGGCATTTAGAACTGTAGGTTCTTAACAGAAAATTACGTATATCAGTTGAAAGAACAGAGCCTACACCATCCTCAGAACAGGCCTCCTTACAGTGACTGGGAGCTGAATACAAGCCCCAAAATGTGCTGTGGCAGAATTAAAAGCAAACATCCATATACAGTCAAACAGAAGGCATGGTAGTAAAATTTAACAAGAGCTAGATGTCCTATATCCTGCCATAAATCCATTCACTCTTCTTTAACTGTTAAAAACAGCCTGACCTATAGCCTGACCAATAATTTCAAAAGATTACTTCACTCTATGTCCACTTAACCGATCCTAGAACATCAAAACCTTCATCTCCCTCCTTTTGGTTTTCCTTATATAAGACTTTTGTGATCAGGGCTGGAGCGTCCTCCTTCACTGTAATTGGAATGTTAGAAGAAGCCATTGCCTGAACTCAGATAAAGAAACCTTTGTTTTTGCATTGGGAGGTTGACTCCATGGTTTTATTGGGGTCTCAGGACACAGGCATAACATTGAGATTCCACACAATCCCCTGGACCCCAACACTGAAAGTTTTGGACCAATCAGTGAGTATCTATATTTCTGTCTTCTGTTGTTTTTGTTCTCTGTGACTTTTGACTTCTGTAAATTGGAGATGTGGAATCTTGGTGTTTTGCCTTGAGGCAATCAGTGAAACCAGAGCCAAAGTCAGAGATGTGAAATCTTTTGAGGTATTTTGTTCTGAAGCATTTGGTTGGTAGATCCAAAGCAGATATGGGGAGGTTGGTTGAAGGGGTTCTGGAAGACATTCTAAACTGCATTGTCTGTAGGGATTCTGAATCCCATCTTCAGGGTGGAAAACCTCCCATTTTTACTGTTTTCTGAGACTTTGGCTTGTTGGTTCTGTGCTCAAGATGCTGTTCTGTTGGTCCTGTTGGACCCTTGTCATTGTCTTGATTTTGTGTCTTTGTGTGTGATACTGATAGACTCCTCCCTCTAGGGCTAAACCTTTCTTGCCTCAATAGGTGAAGGTGTTGGCAGCAGAAAAGGTGCAAAAATGGCTTCTGTCCTGATCTTGCAGAATATCAGGGATTATATGCCTCAGACCCAGAAGAAGAGGTAGGTGCTGGTGAGAAGGATGGAAAATGTAGGCTGCCTCCAACTTTCTTACTCCCTTGATCTCTGTCTAGGAGTACAGGCCTTTAGGACACTTTTTCTTGGTGTACTGAAGAGTAAAATGGCTGGGTAGCATACTGAGCTATTGTCTCTTTGTCATGACAATGTAGCAAGGTATTGCTGTGTGGAAATTAAGAGAAGTGTATGGCACAAACAGCTATAGCATTTAGAGATTTGCTTTATTCCTTAAAATTTATTTGCTATTTTTGCTATGATACCTATTTTATGTGCTTTAGAACTAACAAATGTGGATTCAGGGCCTCCCTATTGCTCCTCCCACTGTGTTCTTCAGCAAGTTAGATCACTTTTTATGTCCTGCTTTTCTTGTCTTTAAGATAGAGATAATGTCTGAATTTTCTTTCATGGAAATGCAGGATCTGAACAGGACAGAATTTTAGGAAACTTTTACCGTTGTGATGATTGTTGTTCTATTTCTCTTAGAAAACACAGTGATACACAGGTTATGGGGTGTTTTTCATTTTCTGTATCAAATGACCTCTCTTTATCTACAAATACAAAAATTGGATGATTATACACACACACATATATATATAACACATATACCACACATATACATACACACACACACACATATATATATATATATATATATATATATATATACATATGTAACGTGCATATATGTGATATTGGACATGATATCTTTTGTACAGTGCTGAAAACTGTATCTAGGAGATTGTGTGTGTGTGTGTGTGTGTGTGTGTGTGTGTGTGTGTGTGTGTGTGTTAAACTCTAGATTTTTGAGTTACATTTCCAGTATTTCCCTTCTATCTTGTATAGGCTATTACATAGGCTATTTTTCATTACACTTATATACATGCACCATTGGCTTTGATTCCCAAAGAAAAGCTCAAATCATCACACACAAATACAGAAGATGTGTGTATACCTATGATAGACTAGAAGGTAGTTATTTCCATGCAAGTAATTTGTAAGACTAGATAGATGCAAGGAATTAAGAGGGATCTTGACTTGGATATAAAAGTCTTACTTGTGAAGACAGGAAAAATAATGAGTTTGGACCTGTCTTAGTTAAACAATGAGTTTGAAGCCAATCTTGACTATATGAGACTTTGTCACAAAAAACAGAAAAAAAAGAAAGAAATATTTTTTCAGAAAATTTGTACCTTATCAAAATCATTGTCAGGCCTTTGATTTCATAAACAAGTAACTTATTCTTAAGTATAAGAATAGCTAAAAATTCGCATATTCAGTGGAGATATTTTTGATGATGCAACAATAACATGCATTAAATAAATGACCTGCGGTATTATTCTCAGATACATTTCTTTGCCTTAACCTGGCCAGTCTAGATAAAAGTTAGGGAACGCCTGCTGAAGAAACAGACTAGCACTTAGAAGTTAAGAGTGAGGGACTTCATTGGGAACTTATGGAAAGTCTTAAATGTAAAATTTCATTTGCAAACAATGGAAGCCAAAAAGAAATTGTCTAGGCTTGTTTCTGACATAGTTTAATGGTCAGAAAAAATCTCAGTGAATTTTTAAAGTGAAGACAGACATAGTAGACAGTATGATTCCTTAAAGTTTTTAGAATACTTCCGTTGCATGAGACAAGGGAATTCAGTTTCCTGAACCAGTTAAGGTAATTAAGAATGTGACCTGGAAACTGGGAGATTATCTTGCAGGATATTAGTGAGCTGACCTAATAGCATACATTCTTAGGAATCAAGGAACAGACAGAGGGGTCAGACGGAAAAATAAAAATAAAAAGACTGGTACCCTTGCTGTTTCTTTTGAACAAATAACAAGACACACCAGGACAACCAAAGTGAATAGCCACTACAAACTAAAAGAAGCCCAAAAACAGATCCTTCTCAGACATCTGGAAAAGACCACAGTACTGTTGACATCAGGACCTCAACACATCTGAACTTGTGGAATTTTGACCATTAGAAGGGTAAAAGAGAAAAATTATTGTGGCAATGCATTCCAGCAGGAGAAATTTAGTTCAGCACCACAGGTGACTAACTAAAGTTAAATTAGGACTTTAAAAAAAAAACAAAAAAACAGAAGATTCTTCTCTCCTAGACAAGAAAGAAAACCGTCACATATCTACAGTCCTCAGCCAAAGAGAACAAATGTCTGAAGCTTAAAGGGCAAAGAAGAAAGCAAACAAGTTTAATTTGTGGGCATAAAATGAATAGTTCCTGCTCAAATGCTCTCATAAATATGCTCTCACTAATTGTTTAAAGTTAGAATTGATTTACATCATGTGCATATTTTGTAAAGCAAAAGGTTTTAGTGGCCAGGCCTATGATCCAACAGTAGGTTCACAAGGTGACCCTAAAGGGTCTATAATCACTACAGCTTTAGGGATAAGGTATACTTTTTTCCATGCCAACAGGATTTTTTTCCACTAAAAGTAAATCTTAAATATCTCATTTCACTACTACTTTGAGCAGCTGTATTGTTTTGTTGTATCTTCTTTACATTTTACAAAATTAGTTCTTTGAACCTATCATGCATGCCATATTTCTTTATAAAATGCTCCACAAACACACATTATTTTATACACTGAGAAAATGAGATTCAAAATGTTAAAAATTGGAAGGTGGAAGTAAAATGCCAATTTCAGTTTTTCTGACACAAGTGCTCTATTATGATTTATCATTTATGTTTATGACAACTTATTATATACTAAGCACTGTAATATCAGCTTGATAGCATTTAATAAGGTCTTATTATATGCAACATGATATACACAATCCTTGCTCTATTATCACTATTTTACAGATAACACATAGAAATTCTTTGCAATCTTGTAGCTGTTAGCACAAGCAGTCAAACCATCCAGTCAAGATCGTGCTAACCCTGGACCATTTATTGCTACCACTCCCATCTTAGGTGCTGAATAAATCACAGTCTGCTCTCTCAGAAGCAGTATTCACATTAAGGACAGATGAAAATAAAGCAATAATCAAGGAGCAAGGTAAGAATATGTAGGAAGAGTGAAGGACGACACACAGTCTAATAAACTAAATAACTTCCACTGTCCTGCTTTATCTATTTGGAGGGATAGCACGGTTACTACAAAATACAGCAGTGCAATATGACAGCTATTTCAGTCCCTGGCTCAAGCTTTCATAGAATGCATTGTTTCTAAAAGAGTTTTCTTAATGAATTCTCTCAAATTCACTGATTCATTTGGTCAAGGGTAGAACATGACAAATAAACTGAACCTACCCTGTCATTTTCCCTGTGTGTTACAAATCAATAATGTGATGCACACTGTGTAAACTTTATAA
This sequence comes from Phyllotis vaccarum, assembly GCA_033318265.1. Lineage (NCBI taxonomy): Eukaryota > Metazoa > Chordata > Mammalia > Rodentia > Cricetidae > Phyllotis > Phyllotis vaccarum. Next base: position 33,633,905 of record JARWLC010000010.1, on the reverse strand, counting down.
ATACGCACATGTGTATGTGTATGCCTAGAATATGTAATAAATAAAGTAACCAATCCTAACCTATCACACTTTAGAAGGGTAATATCTACTGCATATTTTGAAATCTTACTTTATTTTATTAAATAATATAGTGATATTTCTCAGAAGTTTTGTAAAAATTATTTTAAGATTCCATTCAACAATAGAGAATCATATGCACATATATTCTTAGAAAGTCTTACTTATTAAAAATAAATTCAAAAATAATTATTTATATTTACTAATTTTTATATTGGATTACTAAATTCTATACTCTAATTTTCTATCATAATTTTAATTGAAAACACAAAATGATACAATTCAATACAATTATATACAACCATTGCCATAATATTGCATAAGGCATAAATTACTTTGTAAAACTCAACTTGACTCAGATAATTAGTATGATGACTGCTTCCCAGATATCCTGGTTCCTAAAAATGACTGAACATGTTTAAAAAATGAAAGGATTAACCTAGCTCATAGAATGTTATGAACTGGTTAATTTCTGAAAGTGAATTAGACTCTGAGTTCATATTATGGTGGATGAACAAATTTATCTTAGTTTCCAATGAGCTTGAACAAGAAACCAAAGGTGGGCTCTGTATGGATGGGGGTCTTTGTGAGAGGGAGTGTATAGAAGTCTCTTGCTTCAGGATGATGTTAATTTTTTTGTTATTATTTTCCTAATGGGTGTATGAGTGTTTTGTCTGTCTGTAATTCCATGTACCACATGTGTGCAGTATCTGAAGCCTGAAGAAAATATTGGATCTCTTGGGGCTGCAGTTACACATGGTTATGAGCCACTACAGGGTAATGAGAATAGAATCAGAATCCTTAGGAAAAACAGTCAGGGTTCTTTGTCACTGAGCCATCTCTCCAGCCCTGAGACATTGCCGATGTTAATGCACTTCATTTTCCTATAGTGATAGCTATAAAATTTGTTGTCTTATGGGTTTTCATGCATTAAAATTTTCTTGGAGCAATCTGTACTTTAAGATATGCAGCTATAGATATGAGTTCAGTGGTCTTCTACAAATTTACCCTCCAGGAATACTGCAGCCGGATGCTCCAGTGAAAGCTATAAAACATTTACTTAACAAGAATTTGAGCTGACAAAAATCCTTCAAATGGAACATTTTAATTAGGGTCTCACAATGAGACAAACTAAAAGCTCATTTTTCTTCCTCTTATTTTGTAAAATAATTTGCATTTTTTATTTAAAAATAGAAAGTAAGTCTAAACTGGGGAAAGAAAAACCTGATTTTAAGTTACATGAATGTGCACATCAGTAAATTTGTACCAAACTATGCATCTACATTTAAACCATATTAACTATTTGCATTCACACAGCAGCTCTAACAGATATTACTTTCATAGAGAACACCCAAGAGTACAACTGAATGAAGAAAGCAACAGAAAGATTGGTGCCATTTTCTGATTTTCATTCTTTAAATGTTTTGCTTCTTTTTATTTATGAAAATTATACATCTGCTTTCCACATCAGATTAAGATATAAATCAAGTGTGGTGGAAAGGACAGACAGTAATTATGAATGGCCAGAAGTAAACAAAACCTGATCAAAGATTCTGCCCTTCCTGTACTTGCCTTGGTAGAGATTCTTTCCCAGGGCCATCAGTATCCCTGCAGTGAATTTCAGGATAAGTATCTTTCTAAAAATAAGGCATGCTTCCCAGACCTCCAGCCTTGTTCACATATATTTTCCTATACTACTTACACATATCACAAAAATCAACTACCACCCAAAGCATATGACAAATCCTACAAACCCAGCTTAATCACATTAGTTTATTGTCATTCTGTGTCCTCTCTGACTTAGCCATGCTCCTCTAGCAGAGGTTACAAATATCTGTCTATCCTATTAGCACTGTTAGACTCTACATCCCAGAATATGGTGCTTTTTATACTAATTGGATATTTTAATACTCTCAGGTTTTCCCTAACCCTAGATTTGTAATTCTTCTGGAGTTGATCTGGTATATTTTTACCAGGTAAAACCAATGTGTGTGTGTGTATGTATATATACATATATATATATATATATGTATGTATATATATATATATATATATATTTAGTAACTAGTCAAGATTACTGATCTTTCTTTTGTCTCCACAACTTCAGTCCTCATGCTCTAAGTGTGTTCCATTTGCTCCCCTTCCTATCTGTGTGTGCATGCACATGTATATGTATCTGTATCTGTGTCTAAAATCACTATTGCTATTATCCCAACCTGGTTATTACTTGATTATAAAACCTGCAAACTACGGAAATTTCCCAGAATGACATTTGAATGTCATGTAATATTATTTTTGTTCTATGTCTGTATCATTTTTAACCACAGCTTTCTCATGTTTCCAATTGAAGATCATCTCTGTCAATCCTTCTCAAGATACCTGTCATCCTTTCCAATCTTCTTTGGCTGTTCTTCTGCTAACGTGTTAAACATAAAATGACTAAAAAATATCTGACTAGAAGTGAAGCTATTGATGATTCTCCATCTTGATTATTAATCCATAAAACAATGACTGTTTCTCTACAATATCTCCTATTCTTACCTTCCTTCTGGTTAGCTGGGCCTCTGCCCAGGATTTCACACAGAAGATCCTGAGAAACATCAGAAGTTCTCCCAAAAGCTTTCAGAGTCCTGGGCTAAGTCAGGGCTGTGTGATTGCCTCTCACTTATTCCAGCCTCACCAGGCTGGCTTTCAGAGGCTAGAGGTTCATCTGCTAAATCTGATAAGCTCACCGGGGAAAACATCCTTACAGAAAGGAAATACCTCACGGCATTAAACGCTGTAATTAAAGTTTTCCCAGTTTCCTTGAAAAGTGAAGAATCAGACATGTGTTTCTTTCTAAACACTATTAAATAAAATAATAGCAACAATAAAATATTGATTACTGTGTATCATGTATCTATGTATTTTTTCTATTATATCACTGAAGCCTGGTGTCATAATCCATATTCAGATGGGTGAAGGTATTCACTTCCTAACTGAAGGTACATTATTGCCAAATGGGATTAGTAAGGAAAAATCTGAGTTGCTAATCTTAGTAATCTAAATGTCAGTATTCACTGGTATTAATCTACTTAACCAAAATCTTACACTTTATATTTCACAGTCAATATAAATATAAGGGGTGATATCTTAGCTAATGTGAAAGGGCCATGATGCAGATGGGAGGGGAGCTCACTGGTCCTTCCGTCTTTATGGGAGCCACTGGTCACAGATGGATGGTGGGAAGGGGCTCATTGTTGTTAGTTACCCAATTGTGATTTTACCTCACCCTCGTGAATATTTCCATATCCATGGGCATGTGTATGCATCTGGTGAGCTCATCAGGGCACAATAAAAAAAAAAAAAGAAACAAACAAACACAAAAAAGGGACTTGAACAAAAAAGGAGGGCTTATGAGTGTGAGAAAAGATAAAAGGGAGTATATAAGAATAAACAGAATGTATTGCACACAGGCATGAAACTGTCAAATAATAGATTTCATTAATAAGAAAGAGTACCAGAAACTAGTGGTTGATGGGAAATCTGAGGAGCAGAACCATGCTGAGGATTTTACCTGGGGAAGAACAGGCAAAAAACCCACCATTGGTATTGGCATGGTGATTTACCTAATGGAGAACAGACAAATGTCCCTATCACTGTTACTGAATATTTGGGTTACAAGTGCTGTAGTAATGCAGCTGCCCATGGGCTGAGATTCGTACAATCAAGGAAGAAAGAACTCTCTGAAAATAAAGCAAAGTTACAGATGAAAACTGATCATGAAAGTGTATGTGAAGAGAATAGATGTCAGGCTTTCAAAAGCCAACTTACACCACGTATATTACAATAATCAAAGGAATTCCATGATGATCTATCAATCATAAGTTAACTCCCCAAACACCTTTATAATTCACCTTTTTCCCCTAGAGTTTGGCTGAACCCTCCTAATATGTCTCATAGTCATTTCATAACAATGATTTTTGTACTATTGACTACCGAAAGCAGAAGAAAAAACTAAAGAGTTCTAAACAAATTTTAAATTTGTGTTTTATTGAAAAGGTAAGTGACACCCTGATCAATCCAGACTGAGATCCTAATCTCAGGAACTCAGCCTTGGGACCCAGCCCTGGGAACCCCATCCCAGTCAGCACTGTCCTAAATCTATGCCAGCACGGGAAATCCCTGTAGGCCTAAAGCCCCAGTAAACCTCAGCTCTCTAGACACCCCAGCTCCAAAACCCTGCCCCATTCCCAAACCATCACCTTGTGTCCTCAGCAGTAACCAGAAGCCCACAGACCTCTGGCCCACATCAGACTAAGAGACAAAATGACTGATAGACTAAGAGAGTTCCTCAGTTCCTAAATGGATCAAGAGCAGCTAAATGAGATCCTAAGTTTCTTAGCACCTACTAGATTAAAAGAATCCACCTAAAACCCACACTGTGTCAGCACTTACTGGATTAAGAGAGGTCACTGTGATGCAGAATACAGTACCTCAGAGTAGACCAAGAACCCAGACTGGACCAAGAGAGGCTTTGTGAGACACAGCCACACCCAGAACAGAATATAGCAAAACAGCTCTCTAATGTAGTGGGATTATGTTGTTACACTGTAAATAATTGTCTTGTCTACTGGTTCAATAAATACAATGATTGGCTGAAGGCAGATAGGAAGTTTGGGCAGGGCTACTAGACTAAGAAAACTCTGGTAACAGGAAGAGTAAGGCAGAGATGCCACAGAGATGCCAGAGAAGCCAGTAGATGCAGAGGACAACAATGCTGCTCTGAGAAAAGGTGTCAAGCTGCATGGCTGAGCAGGATAAGAATCATGGGTTAGTTTAAGAGAAATTTCTAGCTAGCAATATTCCACAACCAAAGGCTTATCAGTATAAAATTAATGCAAGCATCTATGTGTTTGTGTGGGTCTGCTGGTCTGTGGATCAGGACTTCAGGGTTAGGCTAGAAAGTCCAGGCCAGAAACATACTACTACTCTGTGAGTTCAGACAAATCATGCAGTAAACTGAAGAAGCAGTGGGCAGATACCACTGCAAGAATCCATATGACAACATAAAAAACAACATGGCACCATAAGAAGAATCTGGTGGTTCTACAACATCAAGACCTGAGCATGGAAATGCCAAAGAAGCAGAATGAAAGAACATTATGAAGATCATAGAAGCCTTAAAAGAGGATATGAAAAAATCCCTTAAAGAAATAGAGGAAAACAAAAACAAAAAATTAGAAAAGATGAACAAATCCCTGAAAGAAAATAGAGAGAACTAAGAAAAAGCAATCAAAGAGGTGAAGGAAACATTTTCAGATATAAAATTTGAAATAGAAGCAATAAAAAAGACACACAAACTGAGGCAAAGATGGAAATAGAAAATCTGAAGAAACACACTGGAACTACAGATGTAAGCATAACCAACAGAATGCAAGAGACGAGAGAATCTCTGGAGTGAAAATAGATATGTCAGTCAAAGAAAACACTAAACCCTGAAAAATTCATAACACAAAACATCCATGAAATATGAGACATCATGAAAAGATAAAACCTGTGAATAATTAGAATTGAAGGAGAATACCAGCTCAAAGGTACAGAAAATATATTCAACAAAATAATAGAAGAAAACTATCCCAACCTAAAGAAGGAAATGCCTATAAAGATATAAGAAGCTTACAGAACACCAAATAGACTAGACTCCCTCCCCCCAAAAAATCTGCTTACCACATAACAATCAAGCCACTAAACCTACAGAACAAAGAAAGAATGCAAAGAGCTGCAAAAAAGACCAAGTTATTACCTATAAAGACAGATCCATCAGAATAACACAGGTTCACTCAATGGAAACAATGAAAGCAAGAAGATCCATCCTGATTAAATGTTATACAGACACTAAAAGACCACGGCTGTCAGCCCAGAATACTATACCCAGAAAAACTATCAATCATCATAGATGGAGTAAACAAGATATTTTATGATGAATCCAGAATGAAAAAATACCTAGACTTAAACAATACTTATCCACAAATCTGGCCCTACAGAAAGTACTAGAGGGAAAACTCCAACCTAAGGAAATGAGACACACCCATGAAACCACAAACAATGGATAATCCCACAGAGGAAAAATCCAAAGTAGGGAAATACATACAAGCTACTACCAAATTAACATGAAATAACAATCATTGGTCATTAATATACCTTAATATCAGTGGACTCAATTCACCTCTAAAAAGACACACCCTAACAAGGTGTATACAAAAACAAAAGCCATCCTTCTACTGAATACAGGAAACACACCCCAATATCTAAGACAGACACAGGCTCAGAGTAAAGAGTTGGGAAAAGACTTTCCAATCAAATGGTCCTAAGAAACAAGCTGGTGTAGCCATTCTAATATCAAACAAAATAGACTTCAAACTAAAATCAATCAAAAGAAACCAGGACAGACATTACTTACTCATCTCAGAAAAAAATCCACTAAGATTAAGTTTCAATCCTGGGCACCTACATATGTACAAAAAACAAAACAAACAAACAAAAAAAAAACCACTACTAAAGCTTAAATCTCATATCAAACTCCAAAAATTAATAGTAGGAAACTTCAGTACCCCACTCTCACCAATGGACAGGTCTACCAGAGAGAAACTCAACAGAAATTTGTGTTTTATTAATAGTATAAAAGGTTTTCCTCTCACAACTCATAGTAGAAAAATGTCACCTAAAATTCCAGGACTAAGATAAACTTTGAAAAAACCTCTAGTTGGTTTCTTTCTTTAAATGGCAAGGATACTCAGTATTTGGTTTATCACTACAATTTCACATACTTACAAACAAAGAATATTTAGAAATGTAGTTTGTACAATTCCAGTGAAAATGAAGGCAAATATGTGGTGTGATTATAATTACATCTGATCCACTTCTTGGCTCCCTACAGAGACAAGCTCTAGATAAGATCCTAATTAATCTGATAATCTGATTTGACATATTTTAATGAAGTAACTTCTAACTCCATGCTGTAAAATCTCCACTACCCACATGCTTATCCTGTGAGACAGTTTAATATGTGTTCATATAATGGATATATCTCTTACATACATTTTGTGATCACAAAAGGAACACTAACAGTTTTCTAGAGGCATAGTTATATATAAAAATTATTACAATATCTTTAAAATACATGAAAATTATTACGAGCTGCATACACATACACAATATGCCAAATTTAATTTCACTCTGATCAGAGGTTCCTCAAAACTAGATTAATCCCCAGTCTTTGCAGCAACCCCCCCAAAGGAGAGAATTTATATATATATATAATATAATATATAATATATATTAATATATATATAATATATATATATAAGTTAGAATAATATGGACTTGTTTTAATTTATTTAGGTCAAATATCTATGTTTTTTATGTTTTTAAAAAAATAAAATATAAACTGTGACCCTGCACATAAGAGTTTTAAATTAACCTTCATAAATCTCCCAGTAAATTCAAACTTTCATAGTGTGCTATTCTATATAGCATAGATATGTATAGCTTGGTGCAGATGGGACAGAAAATATTTTCTTATTTCAGTTTTATGAAGAACTTGCTAAAAATTTGTATAAGGATAAGATTCAAATGTAGTAAGAGATTATTCTGATCTAGAAAGTGGCAGTTATAGGTTCTTCACTAAGGTCCATGACTCATGAGGTTTAGGAAGTTGGCTGGATTTCCAGCATAAGACCCGGTTTCCCTCATGTTGATTGAACCCCACTGACATGTGGACATAAAAGTGCTACTTGAATCTCTGTATGCATCTTGCCATACTGTAATTGTCATGGTTTATAGATATTGCTGCTGGATAGTGCTGTTTAATTGCTCCCCTCTCTTAGCATCTGGAAGAGTATTTTTTTGGAAATATGAAAGCTAAACCATAGGAAAGAGACTTTCAGTACATGTGCATATGGCTCAGGGAATACTGCAGAAGCCCAGAAAGATTGAAAAAAGCTCAAATATGTTGAAGTCTACTATGGATAGTGTCTTCTACAAATGGCTGCATAGGAAAGACCACAACAATAGCAATATCAGCAATACTAATCTGGAAAGGTGAATAATTAATGAAATTCCACCTGTTGGTAAAGAACTATTGACTTTTGGTAAAAGGGAATTAGCTTTCTTCTGGGATAAGTCTACTTACTGGTTGTCCAACACAGTGGTCAGCCTTGAAACCCACATTCACAGCACCAGCCAAAATGGATTCTGAAAGTTATCTATCTATCTATCTATCTATCTATCTATCTATCTATCTATCTATCTATCTATCTTATATTTATTTATCTATCTATCACCTATCTGTGCAAATATATACATAAAAATCATAATACAAGAAGAAGAGGCTATCAACCTGAGAGTTGGGGTATGGAGAAGGTTCAGGGTAAAGTTTCTTGGAGAGGGTGGGGAATAGAAAATTAAGGGGAAAAGGGACGTAACTTTCTTTAAATTAAAAATAAAATTATGAAAATAAATATCTAAAACCTTGATAAAGTGAAATATTAAAAAATGACGGTAATGAACTTACCTTTTTGAAAAGAGGACTAGAGTACAAAGAGTTTAAGCAAGGACCTTTGTTTACCCTAAAGTGACTTCACAGATCTCAGTAAGATCTCAGAGGATTGTGGAACTCTTTACCCCATAAACAAAGGCATTCCCCTAGGTTCATATTATTAATGTGAAATTCTTCATCTCAGCTTTAATACTGTCAGAAAATCTTAAAATAGATACTTATGAATTATCTCACCAGAGATTCTTATTTGAGGATGGAAATTCTATTACATAAAGAACATGATATGTAGGACCCATGAAGAGATATAACAAGCAAAAGGGCAAAGGTTACATAGCTTACTGTTCCACAGATTTTACTTGATGCTATATATGAGCAAACTTATTTTATATTGAAATATATTCAACAAGAAAGCAATGCAACACAGAGTTCTTAAATAAAACAGATATGGGACCAGGGCCCCCATATACCCACATTGTGGAAGTTCAGAATTCATACCACAAATAGTCCTCAGACCTCCTCCATACTCATACACACACACACACACACACACACACACACACACACACACACACACACACACACACACACACCAAGTGCATAAATGTTAAAAATCTCCATGCTTTCAAGGACAGTTCCTTTAAACATAAGACAGTTAAAAATAGGCCACACATAAAGGTAGATATTTTACTCCTGTCTGTAGAAATTAGAAATAAGCCATGTATTAAGTTAGTTAAGTTCTACTCTGGACAATACGTGTAGACAGGATTTCTAGCTCTGCTGCAGGAGTGTGTGAGTACCATGCAGTCACTGTAAGTTGTACCTGTCCTTCCATTTTTATCTGCAAAGATAGAAATCAATCTAAGTGAGTTTTATTAAACAACTTCAGTGTTCTCGGCCTTTTAAAGGGCATTGTTGGATAAAGATGGATGACTGAATACAGAGGTTGCAGTCATTCAGAGCATGCATGCTTGGACTGGCATCAGACAAATCAATGACTAACCCAAAACAGCTATCAGATGAATAAAGCCAAGGAGACTGTTTTTCCAAGATTAAAATGCAGCTTGAATTTTCTGTGGAATAAAGTGAGTTTAGAAATACAAAGAAATGTTTTTATTATTAACAGTGAACATGTACATATCATAATCTGAAAAGAAACATGTTATTCTGGTAATTCTAGTTTTTAAAAATCAGTACACTCATGAGCTAGAAAATAATTGTGAATTTCTGGTAAGGAAAGGATATACAAAATAATAAATGAAGGGCTCTTTTCATTTATAACTTTTATTTCAGCATTTAGTTTTGAAATTTCTTAAAATTTTATTTTGATTATAATTCCCATTTTTGATCTCTTGCTATCCATTTTATCTTTAAATTTTTTATCATATTAATCATAGTTGCCTCAAATAATAGTGGACTCCACAACAAAGAATAACTCATTGTTCTCAGGTGCTGATCTTTTATCAGTCAGATGCTGAGTAGAGCTACCTTTGACCTGAGTGCACTGTGTTCATTATTTAAGAATTGTGTTACTATAAGTTTATTTAAATAAAACAGATTTATAATCAAAAAGAAAGAAAATGACAAGCTGGTAAACTGTATGTTTCTAAGAAGCTAAAGATACTCATGAAAGTAAGGCCTTAAAATGAACTCTACAGGGGATGATAAAATATTTTAATCTTCTTTCACAAAGTTATTTGTTTACTATTTTATTATCAAGCACTTTCCTTAATGTCTTCTCTAAAGTGTTTTGACAAAGATCACACCATATTTTCATGTGAAATATTGAAGGGATATTTTGGAGCTGCTTTGTATAAACAAACAATTTAGTAATTCAAAGTCATTATTAAGACTGTGTGTGATTTTGTCTTTTGATTTTTTTCTTGTGAGTAATCTAGCGACTCACTTTGTCATCCTTCTATCTCGATCGAATTGACATCCGAATACACCATACCACTTCCACACACCCAGAAGAGAAGTTCAATCAGATGTCTTATTTACCAGTACTGTTAAGCAATAGAATATCTAGTATAAAAGCATAATAAAACAAAATATTGCCACAACATTTTTCATTACCCATAATGGTTTCCTCTTCAAATATGAAAAATTTGTGGGATGCCCCTGTATACAATATGCACCAAAAAACAAGGACTATCAACCTGACCAAGGTCTTTGTAACTGCACTGCTAATTGCGGGACTCATTTTAAGATTTTTTAAATTTCTGTCTTAGAATAATATGTTGTTTGAACAAACAAACAAACAAAAAAAGAAATGTCCAGATAAGTTAGAAAAACAGCCAGTACAAGACAAAATCAAGAATTTAATACAGAATAGCCAGTAGCAAGTACTTAAATGTCAGACAGTCTGGTGAATATAAGGCTAATTTTGGTGAACTAATTTTGGTGAATCGAAGCATCAGATTCCTCAGTGCTAATTCAATTTTAAAGACATATACACACTTTCTCCATACATGCTGATTTCACAGCTCTCAAAAGTACATAAATACAGGCCAGTAAGATGATTTAACCAGTAAAGGTGCTGTCTCTAAAGGTTGATCTGAGTTTTTGCCCTGGGAAATATATGGTAGAAGGAGAGACAAGGACAAAGGTTTGATTTTATTTGAGGGACACTCTACAAGAGAAAACCCACACCTAACACTTGGGTGTTCTGAGACTAGATAACTCAGGGACCTAGGGGAAAATCAAATTCTCCTAATAGAATTCTGTTATATTCATAGATCAATGCCATGCTCAGCCATCATCAGAAAAGCTTCTTCTTGTAGCAGATAGGAACAAATACAGAGATCAAAAGCCAATCATTATACAGAGAATGAGAGACCTTGGAACACTCAGCAATAAATGGGATGTCTCCATCAAATTTCTCTATTCTGAACTCAGGGAATCATGCTGAAGAAGAGTTCGAAAAAATATTAGAGCTATAGGAGATAGAAGACACCAATAAACAAGGTCTTTTAATTCAATTGGATCAATGCACATATGAACTCAGAAAATGAAGCAGCATGCACAGAGCCTGAACAGGTGAGGTTCTAGAGCACCAAGGAGAAGTGGACACACATAACATTTCTAAGCCAGAGGCCATCTCCAATTGATAACTGCTTGTAGATGAAAATTTAGTTTTCTCCAAGGGAGTCCAACTGGGGAAATAAACAACTCTTAAGTGTAAGTTGCATCTGCAGCCTGTGCTCTCCCAGTGTCCTTCTCCCCCTTTTTGTCGGGCTCATGGGGGTTCACAGAGACTGAAGTGGCAATTAGGGAGCCAGCAAGTGTCTGTAATAGGTTCTCTACATATATGTTATAGTTGTTGGCATGTTATTTGAGGGTTACTACTGACAGTGTCCTGTCAGAAAGGCTAAGAATGATAACAAGAGTGACAGCTCAGGCTGGCAATGATGTGTAGCAAGGGGAGCATTCCTCCATTGCTAGTGGGTCTGAAAACTGGTACAGCCACTGTGGAAATCAATATGGTGATTACTCAGAAAATTGGGAATTAATCTACATCAAGACCTAGCTATACCCCTAGAGCAAAGATGCTCCATCCTATCACATTGACAATTGCTCAGCCATGTTCATAATGAATTTATTTATATATACATAAGTAAAAAATAAATTAGATGTCTCTCCAGACTGGATAAAGAGAATGCAGTACATTTACACAATGGAACATAACTCAATTTGCAGGCAAAAGGGATGGAAAAAGAAGGAATCATCTTGAGATAAGCAACCCAGTAAGAAACAAGATAAGTATTCACTGATAATTAGATATTAGCTGTTTAGAATAATAACAGTTCAATAGACTCAGAGAAGTTAAGTATTGTTAAAGAGGGGTTTTAGTAGGGATACATGGATCTCCCTGAAATGGGAAAATAGAATAGATTATGTGTGAGAGGACTGGGGGTGGTGGGTGTAGGATCAGGTAAGACAAAGAGAGGGGCAGGAGAGAGTTCACTGAGAAAGAAGCAAAATTTGGGAGCATTTTTGTGCCAATGTGGAAATCTAGTGCACTGGAAACTTCTTGAAACCTATGAGGGTGACTGTAGTGAGGACCCCTAGTAATGGAGGATAAACCAGCCATCTTTTGTAACCTGGCAAGGCTCCAGTAGTGGGGCTGGGACTCCAATCCAGTCAGAAAACCTTTTATCTGTCCTGCCTACAAGATGTTCCAGGGTAATGATAGCTCAGAACTTGGAGTGGCCAACCATGACTGGTCAATCTTGAGGCCCATGTCTGACATTGCCTGGAAATCCGAATCTAAAATATGTATGGTCCAGAGACCTAGGGTAGGTCCAAATACTACTGACCAAAACAAACAAATAAACAAACAAATAAATAGGACAATGAATTGATTCCTAAATGATTTCTAATGATATTCTGCTATACTCATGGATGGTGCCTCGCCTAATTGTCATCAGAAATGCTTACCGCCAATGCAGCAAACCACAGCCAAACAGAGAGAGCTTATAGAATCCCTTAGAATAGGGAAAAGAAGATTCCAGGGGGTCAAGGACATCAGAACATAGACCACAGAATCAATGAATCTGGCCACAGAATCAGAAGCAGAAACACAGGGCCTGCATGTATCTGCACCAGTTCTTCTGCTTACATGTTGTGGTTGTTTAGTGTGAGTGTTTTGTGGGACTCTTCACAGTGGGAGTTTGGGTGTCTCTGAGCCTTTTGCCTGCTCTTGGGGCCCTTTTCTTTCTCTTTGGTTTCTTCACCATCCTTGATGTGAGGTTTTATCCCTGGTCATATTGTATCTTGTTATGACTTGTTTGGTTGATGTCCCTAAAAGGCCTATGATCTACTTAGAGGTGGATATGGAGATCTGGAAAAGAGGGAGGTGGGGTGTAGAAGTAGTAGAGAGAGATAGGGGGAGCTGTGGTTGGGATGAGAGAAGAATAAAAAACTAATAATAATAACAATAAACCAAAAAGCTTTATAAGAAAGAAAAGGCAAAACAGAGAGAGTGAGCTGTTAGTAGATGATTAAGAAAAACAAACTAATGAGTGTATTTGTTATAACACCTGTACCGAGCTCATATTTTATCTGCCCATATTCTGGTTATGTGTGTTGTTAACACACATGGGGAACAAACCACATTACCAATGACCCATGCTAGAGTTTATTTAAGAAGGTTTCTGGACTTGTGCAGTGGGGAAGAGAAGAGAGAGCGAGCCTCTAGTGGCATTTCCCCTAAGATGGAGCATGTGGAAGCAGGTTTACATAGCCATGCCTGAACATGAAAATTGATGAAAGGGGAGTGTCCAAGTAGCATTCAGGGAGAGGGTGGTGGTTAAGAGGTGCTGTCTTTTCAAGCATATGGGAGAGAGGGGCATACCCTCTGCACAAGGCATGTTTAGATGTCACTTAGTTGGCTTAGCACACTTACCAGGAAGCTACCATGTTCCAGGATTCCTTACAGTGAGTGGTACTATGGTTTGTAGTAGAAAAGCATTCCTGATATCACTGTAGACCAGACAATACTGAGACAGGAGCAAATGAGTTATAAAAATGAAGGCATCCAGTTTCTAATGTAGGCAAGATGTGTGGATTGATTACACAGACACAGACACACCGACACACACCAACACACACACACACACACACACACACACACACACACAGAGAGAGAGAGAGAGAGAGAGAGAGAGAGAGAGAGAGAGAGAGAGAGAGAGAGAACACATATATATTTTCAATCCCTAATCTTAAAATTTTTTGATGGTAGTATATTTTACATAATTATTTGTGATAATTTAAAGCATGTTATTGGGATATAAACAGATATTATTCTATTCCTGACAGTGGATAAAATACTTTATATTGTTAAGTTTCATTTTGGGCTTAGTGTTCCGTCTACACTAAATCAAGTCACTGAAAAGAAATAACAAGTTACAACCAGTGTAGGACACTCCTTGGAGAAATTCATATTCATTTTTGTGGTTTGTGGAACTTTTAATATGACCCTTGGTTACTCCATTATTGTTCTCTACAGCAAATAACACACAGTCTTTCAACGGTAAATTCAGTCACAATATACACTCATGTTCTTCCTGTATTGAAAACCTCACCTTGCCACATAAGTCTCAGCATTTCTTCTGATCCAAACCAACCACACATTCATTTAGCTTTTTTTTAAAAAAAATATCTATTTCCAACAGTATAATGTGGTCAGTATGTGAAGCAATCACACAAGTTAGACACGGAATATTCATTGAAGAGATATATGAAACTGTGAGACTGAGTTTGAATGTTTCCTGTAATTAGGCTTTTGGAAATTTTCAGATATCTAAAACTGTTAATACTATTTGTCCAGACTGACATCTATTCAGACAGTTACATCAAAATGTATTTCAAAGAAGTAAACAGTTATACAAATAGTAGGTAAACTCAACAAATGTCCATTAATTTAAAGACTTGTAGTCTCTAGGGAAAACATTCCTCAGTGGCCTTTTTATATTTTGTATTATGTGCCCTCTTACATACAATGATGCTCACAAAAGTGATGAGAACCATGTATTATAAAAACATGGACGTCTTCTCTCATTTACAATATTATCTTCTGAACAAGGGTGGATACTCACCAGAGTCATGCAAAGCGAGAGTGATGACTCCAATAATTGAAGCTTTCTAGTGGATTAGCCTCTGTCTTGCCATTGGTGTCAGCACTAACATACTGCACTCAGATTCATGGTCTCCAATCATATTATGTTTTTATGATGCTCTTCCTATTAAAAATGGTTACTACAGTATTTATTTTACATTTTTATTCGTTTATTATTTATTGTGTGCAGTTTGCTGTGCTGAGTACATGCAAGTCAGAGAACAACTTGGAGAACTTAGTTCGCTCCTCCCATCCCAGATGTAGCAGGCTCCTTAAGCCTAGTAATAAGGACCCTGAGGTACTGAGCCATCTCACCATCATAGCAGTCTGCTGCTACAGTAAATATTTCAACAACCAAAATAGAAGTACATACTCTGAGGTGTTTGCCCAGAGGACATGAACTCTGGGTATATACACCCCTATTACACCTTTCCTGACTATGTCTTTCAATAAAATGGCTTGCCCTCACTTCTTACCTGCTTCAGCTAGGCTTTCTGTGATTTAGTTCTATAAAACTTATTTATTGTTTATCGTGACAGTAAAATTTATGCAGTCCCATTAGGAAAATGCTCCGGAAAGACAAATCAAGGTAATTTACATAAGTGAGCAATATCTATGAGAAAAATTCACATAAATCCAGGTCTCAATAAATTGTGCATTTAAATATGATTTACAAAAACTATCTGAAATTATGCAAGATGAAGATTTCAATGTTTGAATACAATATAGGAACATAGATACTTATACATATATGGCATTTGTTTTTACTTAAATATAAATGCTACTTTAGAACATTAATTATAAAAGCCCTGTCTAAAATTCTGCTTTTGAAATCACTGTTAAATAAAGGAAGTAGCTCTACTGATGTGTGAGTGTGTGTGTGTGCGATGCTGGAAATTGAACTTGAGGACTTACAATTACTACTGCTTCACCATGCTGCTTCACATAATACAACTGCTTTACTGCTGAACGACAGTCAAGTATTTTTTATCTGTTCCATGAAGCATATATACCAGTACAATATCAGTTATATATTCCTCTATGTAAGATGATTCTGGAATTTAAATTGTGTTCTGTTTTGCTTTTGAATCAAGTTCACACGCTAGCCACTGTGAATGCACTAACACATGCTGCCCTCAGACTCATGGTAACCCTCCTTAGCCTCCTGTGTACTGGGACTGTGCATGTGAACCATTAAGTTCAGCCTTTGCATTGCATTTTAAGTTATGCCTAAAGAAAGGCTGACATTTTGCATCCCCTTTTCCCTTGCTTTATTTTATTATTTGCTTTTATGCACGTCATTCCATGAGAAATAAGAAGCCCTTTATTACACCATAAGTGCTTAATTACATATGCGTAGCTTTGCTTAATGGTATATTTCAACTAATTGTTACATAAAGGAAAAAGAATTTATTTCCTACTTTGCTATTTTGTAAGTGTTTACTCTTTAAAAATTAAATTGCCCGTGGAGAATAATACTGGTATATAAGAATTATAATGTATGGATGTGTTTTCTTAATACTTAGATACTCAATGAAACAATAAAAATAAAGGTGGCAAACAAATTTGTATTATTTACTTGTAAGACTGTATAGGTTTTAGTTATTTTAAAGAGAACATATCCTTTTGTGGGTGCCTCAAATCTCAGTAAATACAATCACAATGAAAAGAAAATGAAAACAATGCCCGCTATAAAAGCAACATGCAAAACAGTATGAGAAGCAAATTAAATATTTATTATTCAAGCCTTCCCTGTTCATTTCAGCTTCTAGCATTTGAGAAATTTGCATATACTTGCAAACTACACATTCTTAGAAGAAAGACGAGCTGAAGCTATTAACGCAGCCACATGTCAAACAAGCAAATTACAAAAGAAAAATATGTACAGAGGAAACAGCACACATAGAAAAAGAATATTTTTACACAAATTAAATTTTTCATTGAGTAAATGCTGATTCGGATAAAACTGAATGGCTAGTATCCATGTGCTTCAAATGGACCCTGTTCAGTACACTATGAATGTAAGAACCAAAAAGTACTAACAAACACGGCTCTGGCCATGGGAGCCAGCAGTATTTTATATGGATAGTTTTGGTTTGGTTTCTCTTTCCTTCTATTATATAGATGCACAAGTTGGATATGTCACTGACTGTGTTGGTATTCATGGTGGAAAAATATGAAGAGTAGAAAAATGCTGAAGAGATAGAGTCTTCTCCAAATAAACGACGACTTCATAAAATGCTGGCATATGAACTAATACAATTTCAAATTCTTTCAAGAATGAGAACTAAGATATAAAATTCCATGCTTAATAAATTTACACTCAAGGCTTGGAGTGCTTGTGTTCAACCTCAAGTTCTGTCCCTTCTTATCTTGGGATTATGCTAAGACACAATGTTAAGATCATTCTGTGTGTTCTGTAATTGCTCACTGAGAGCAATGGGGTTTATTAGGGTTTGTTTACCAGGTGATCATAAAGATTCTGTAATCTTCTCTGATCATACCGTGCCTATCAATATGCAAGAATAAACCATATTCCGAATAAAAGGAGTATGTGAACTACAACTGTCAAGTCGGTGAAAAATCTTTGCACACACGGACTGAATAAACTTTTTAAAAAAATATAATATGATACAGAGGCTGGGAATTTTTAGTTTTGCTCTCAGTGAAATTGGGGCATCAGTATTTCCACATTACACATTTTCCATATTTCTCTTGACTCACTACCCCAGATTCTTTGAACGCCACCAGGAATCAGTATCCAGCTGTCACCTCTGCACTTAGACCTCTAGGTAGAGCAACCTCTACACAAAGTATTCACATTTAGAGGCTATCTCAGAGTTCGCATTTGTTTCCAAATTGAAAAAGGACCAGTGATTGAGCATTTCACTAGCCTTATCTAGGAAGTGGCATCTGCTTTTTAGTAGAGGTTATAATGTTTTAAAATAAAGTTCTTAAGGAACATTAGTAAGTCAAATTTAAAATAAGAACATGGAAATTTCGAAAATTAGGCCCAAGCTGATAAATAACAATCTTTGAAATGTTAAACTAAAAATGCCTTTACAGTTACCATAAAGTTAATAAAATAGCATGAAGAATATATAAATTTTATGTTTCTATACCAATCAGTGACAGTAATAGTGAGCTTCATTGAGCAAACCTTACTGTGATATTTGCTTTAAATCAAGTAAGAAACAAAAGATTGCTGATCAGCATAATCTTAAAAAGAAGAGTCTTCTCATGTATGGCCTTTATTTGTACTAATACTGAAGGTAGCAAAGGCAAACAGGAAGGATGTAAATCTGTGATATTTTAGTAACTTAGAATGCAGGCCAAATCATATGATCAAAAAACTTCCTAATATTTATATTTAAATATGATAAAGCTAAATTAGTCAGAGACTAATCTTTTATAGAAGTATTCAGGAAAATACTAATCTATCAGAATCCTCTGTGCATACTTTTTCCTCAGAAATATTTTAGCATTGAATATTTAAAATATTATAGTTACAAAATAAACTTTCATCTTATTAAATGTAAATAATTTTTAAATGATTTATTTATTTGTGTGCATGTGTGTGTTCCTGTGTATATGTACATGTGTATGCAGGTGCCTGCAGAGGCCAGAAGAGGGCATGAAATCCCCTGGAGATGGAGTCACGAATGGTGTGAGCATGTAAATCAAGGTGCTAGGAACTGAGAGCAGTTCCTTTACAAGAGCACCAGGAGCTCTTACCTGATGCTCTATCTCTCCAGTCTGTTCAGCCTGTTTTGAGACTATTTATGTGTCCTCTAAACTACAAAACTGAGTTTTATTGTGAAATCCAAACATGATCACATATACTCTTTCACATCCCCATGTTCCTCTCTTGGCGCCACCCTCTCTCCCTTGTATTCTTATTCTTGCAAATATTTCTTGTATACTTCTATTAAGAACACACCCACACACAAAATCTATGTATATATTTCACATAAAAAGGAATCATTATGAAATATTTGTTATTCGGAACGCATATATGAGACAGTTTTAGAGACTGTAAGAATTTGGGGAACCAATTTTATTGTTTCTGTTTTGCATCCTCAGGACTTATCAACAGGAGCACTTACTCATTGATTCTCTCCGCACTCTACTGAAAACCATAAGATGAGAAGAACGGCAGCTTGTGTTCACACTTCACCCTCAACACTTGGCAAAGATTTAAACCAAGAGGAAGGGCAACAATGATTAGGGGAGGGAGAGGGGAAGGAGGTGTTCTCAGAGTAACTTCCATCAAAACTTGTACTGGAAATAGTGAGAACCTACTCCATATCCAATAAAGCTGAGTACCTGACAATGTTCTTTAAGATATTATAATATATTTACTGGGTGTGGCTTCAAACTCTAAAACTGAAAATTTAAAGAAGAAATTTGAGAGAAACCTAATCTAGTTTTTGGAATGCCAACTGAAATATTTTTAACTGTGGTTACCATAGTTAAAAATATTCGTAGATGAAATTTTTTCACTGGTGCCAAAAATAAGAATTTGCAAGTCTATTTTATAACACCAATCACAACCCATTAGCAAAATTAGAAATGTCATAGTAGAAGTGCAGCAACACTTTCAGTGGCCTCTGAAATTGTCTTGTTAAAACTCATTAAATATGTACTTCAAATATTTTGAAGGGCTAGCATAAATGCTATAGTATAAAATATTAAAATGTAGAGTATGTCCCAGTTACTTTTCTATTATTGTGAGGACATAATAATAAAGGCAAAATATAAAAGAAAACATTTAATTTGGGAGCATATGGCTAGAGTATGACCATCATGACAGGGAAGCACAGTGCTGGGACAGCACTGGGAACTCATATCTCATCCACACCCAAAGGTAGAGAGAATTATCTGAAAATGGCACAAATTTTTGAAACCGCAAAGTCCCTCCCCCTGACACACTTCCTTCAACAAGCTACATCTTATGACCTACCGTCAACTGATTGGGATATGTGTGGGGACCAGGATTCAAATTTGCAAGCCTCAAAAAAAAAAAAAAAAAGAAAGAAAGAAAAAAAAAACCAACTATGGTATGACAATATAAGAACTATGGTACAAATCTCCTTTGCAAGTTCATTGTTAACGTTTCCATAATATAAATATTAACAAGAGAAATTAGGCTTCTAGAGCTCAAAAGTTTAGTTTTCTAAGTATAAATTAGCAAATCAAGAAAAAATTATAAACATAAGTAATTTAAATATAGTGCACAGACAGCCAGATATCAACAATAGTTCTCAACAAGTCACTACACTTTTGTGTGAATGAAATATTGAAAGTGGTAGGGAGATGAATTTGTAGCTAAGAGTGATTGCTGCGTGTGAGTTTCAAGTGCCCACATAAATGAACTAGCATCTCAACCAAGAAGCTATCCAATTATCATCCATTTACAAAAAACAGAGAGAGTTTAATTTTCTCCAGTAGAAATCTCACTGTGTGTATTAACTACACATAAGAGTAGTCCACAAGCTCATCAGTAAATTGCCAACACAAAACCAACTCAATTATATTTTTGTGCACATTTTGTCTAATATTTCTCCCTTTATTTTTTCTCTTTCTTTTTTTTTCTCACACACTATGGGTCCTAATTTTTACAGTATTGTATGTATGTGAATGTGTGTTTATTGTGCTTTCTCTTTGTTACAAACTTTTCCTTAATTGGTTTGTTTTATTTTTGTTTGTGTGTTTGTCTTCCAAGGGAGAGCCAAAGAAAGATACATAGCTAGGTTGGTGGGGAGATGATGAGGAGAGAAGACTGTGAGCACGCATGCATGCCAGAAGATTCACTTGGAGGTTAGAGATCAGTTTCTGAGATGTAGTTCTCTCCTTTATAATGTTGGTCTGAGGGATTGAGTACAGGTTGTTAGCATGGTGGTAAGCGCTTTACCCACTGGGATGTCTCACTGACCTATGGTTTCTTTGTAACATATTAGAAGTGAGAAAAGAGAAGATAATGGAAGAATTACTAAGAATAAAAATTGAATGATATATAGACCATAGAATACAGTCATAGTTATATTCCAGGTGTTTTCCTGTTTTTATTTAATGAGACGTGAGAACAGTGGTTACAAGGAGCATTGCTATCTTTACATATTGGCATGTGGCAAGAGAATTGCTACATAAAATGGAAAATCAACTATCTGAGAAGAATACATAAGAATTATATTGCAGAACTGAAAGTGATAAATCAAAAATCCATTATAAATAGTAGACAAATGAATATAGTATTTTCTTTTTCCTTTGGCATTAAAATTAGACAGTAGCAGAGAGAATAACCATGACAAAATAGATTGATAGGAAGCAAACCGTGTGGCCTTAACTAGCTTAAATGTAGTATCTGGGGTAATGAATAAAGAACTTTTTGTGATCTGCAATAGAAATATAGATATAAAAAGTCACCACATATCTTCCACTCAAGAAATATATTTTTAAATATTGTCTGTGTATAAGGCCCAAAATACTATAACAAATAGTACAAAAGACTTTTGTTCTCTCTGGAGCTTGCAAAAATCAAGCTTACCTGCCAATGTTTATTCTTTAACTCCTAAAAGACATACATTAGTTACGTAGGATATCAAATATTCATAAAATCAAAAGAAATTTAGGAAAGATTCAAAACTTTTACACCTAAATTGGGCTATAGTATTTGGTCATATGAATGTTATATTAATGATATACTTTGTAGATTGTTATAAATGTTATTGTCTAAGAAACTTTGGCTGTCTTAGTCAAAATTCATCTTATAAAAATTTGTTAACATAAAAAATAGAATATTTTCTCCTAACTCAAGAGACTGGGATACTAAGGTCAAAACACATGCAGTCAGTATGATCTGGCTTGTTTCTTGATTCACAAATTCCTCTTTCTTCCTGGTGTCTTTATAATCTCAGTGAGAAAAAAGGAGTTTGGGTCTCCATTTATAATGTCACTGAATTTATGCATCAGAACTTTCAAAGGCTGTTACCAAGGCTGAACTTCGCAAAAGCATCAAATTAGGGTTTGATTTCAGTGTAGGAATCTTGGAGAACAACACTATATAATCATAGAAGTTATGAAGGAAAGGACAGACAAGTGGAGAATGTGGCCTAAGACAGAATCCTGGAATCCCAAGTGTGGAATGGTTATTTGATTCATTTCGGGGATTTTCCATGTAATAAGTTCAAAGTGCTATAGAAAGCTTTAATAAATAACCGTGATGGTTTAAATAGGTATAACTCCCATAGATTCATGTGTTTGAATGCTTGGACTATAGGGAGTTGAAGTATTAGGAGGCATGGCCTTGGAGTAAGTGAGGCCTTCCTAGAGGAAGTGTGCCACTGTGAGGGCAGGCTTTGAAGTCACAGAAGTTCAACAATCTCTCTTTATTTTCTGGAGATCAAGATGTAGGACCCTAAGCTCCTTCCCCAGCACCACATCCGCCTGCATGTCACCTGCTGTGTTGATAAATGACTAAATCTCTGAAACCTGAAGCTACCTCAATTACCCATTTTCCTTAATAAGGGTTGCCATGTTCATGATGTCTCTTCAGAGCAACTTAACCGCAAGACAGTGACACTTTGAAAATGTCTATATGAGATACATTGATGTGTATACAACTTTGAAACATGTCCATATGAGATGCGGTACTGTAATGATTTCTTTCAAGCCTTCTCCTTTCAAATACCCATTTTTGCAGCAGCTTCTGCAAAGTTCACGAGCACTGAAACAAGTTGACCAGCCAACATGCAGACCCAAATCACGTCATGGCCTTTCAGTGCTTTTGTTTCTTTGTAAATTATATTTGACCCGAAGGGAATACACAGGAATATATAGGAATATAAAATACACAACATGTATAATTACTATATAATATAAAACTGCCAACATTGGATATCTGAGTTTTAAAGGCTATAAGTAAGTTACATATTATTAGAAGTAAAACACATTAGTATATAAAAATATTTTTATAACAGAAGACATGTAATTGAGAGAAAGGGAAGAAATTAAATTAGATGAAGAAATACAGTCGTCATACACAATTTTTATCCAAAGTATAATTTTTCTCTTAGTTATGACATTCTATTCAAAGATTACTGGCTGTTGATACTACAAATGAGCAGATGGAGATTAATGAAAACCTTAGTTTCTTATCATGGCAATGATGTTCTCAGAAGAAGATCAGGGTTCACTACAGGTTCTCTATTTCAAACTTAGTTCATTTGCGCAGTTTGCCTTTATAGACAACATGGAAGGTACTCTAACTTCTTTCTGAGGGAGGGTAGAAGACTGATTCCTTTTACATTCCTCAGAATACTCTGGAAATGATGAGGAAGTCAGTTATTTCAGTCTGAAATATCTATCAAATGTATCTGAGATGAAGGCTCCATATTGAAATAGTGATGATTGGAGTTGTCGTTTTGGAGGAAGTGACTGGATTATAAGGGCTTTAGGCTCATCAGTGGCTCAGTCCATATACAAAATTATAGCTAAGTGGACTATGAGAAGGTAGTGTAAACTGTCAAGGGCAGATCAAAGTCTTTGGGGGTTAGACCGTCACCCCTCTATTAGGCTCTCATCTTTCTCTTCTTGTGTGTCCTGTCCTCTATAGGGTGAGCTGCTTCGCTTATTTCCTACTCCTGGTCAAGGTCTTTTTCTGCACCACAGACCCAGAAACAGTGAAGCTCCATTAGCATGAACTGAAATAAAATATATATTCCTCTAAGTAGACTATTTACATGTATTCTCTTCTGTAGTGAAATCCTAAAACCAAGCCCTGTAATTCAGATGCTGCTGACAGTTGGTGTCACCAACTCTTTATTGAACATACTTGAGGTCAGTGTTTGGTTCACCTCAAATTGATAATATCACAAACACAATAACTATACAAACTCAGTTGTCTAATTCCTCTTCTCTATGGGGAAGAAATGGTTCTCCCTAAACTTTTTTTGAACTTCCAGGCTCAGTACACAAATCTTGATTATATTTGGAGAGAGTTTTATCTTCTGATACTCCTGTGATTCTGAGTAAGTGTTTAGAAATTTGAAATATCCTCCCCAAAGGATGCTGATGGAAGCGTCTCTCTGCCAATAATGATGTGTTCTGAAATCATTCTATGAGAAATTAGCAAAATAACCCATCTGTTTTCTTAGACATTTTATGTCTTAAGAGAGAAAGAAAAGGCAAATATCTATTTGTGTTTACAGTTTGGCTATTGCACATCGGACCTCAACTCTCTGGAGCAAATTATGAGCAAATGAGCTGTGTCTTAACCAAGTACATACCCTACTTAGTTCTAATTTTCACTTCTGATGGAGACAAAAACTTAAAGTACAAAAGTTATTAGAAATCATGTAAGGTTGCAAATTTTGTACAACATAATGTGTAAGCTGAGCACTGCTTTTATGAAGCCTAGAAGATTTATTCCCTATTCCTTATTAATAATCTCTTTCTCTATATATTTCAAAATTTTCAGGCTTAAAAATACACTTAAGTCCAATTTTCAGCATGAAATGTGGAGTCATAAGTATTTTTGTCCAATTATTCTTAATTTGCAATTTTGTTTAGTGAGCTATTTCTGAACTGCCTAACCTAAGGAAGCAGAGCTTATTTTAAATTATTTAGATCCTGTAGGTTTTCCAGTACAGCTTATCTATTCATTAGCACTGGTTGCCTTTTTATGCACACATCTACTTCACTGTTAGCACAACAATTACAATAACAGTACTTTCCTTCACTAATGAGTGCACTTTTATTGTGCCTGCCTTTTTAAAGCTGCCTCACTATGGCACTGTTGTTCATGAGAATCTGTAATAAGTAATGTTAGTGTAGTTGTGAATCTCCAATCAGAATATGTGGGGCCTGAGCTGCTAGTCCACTCATCTTCATTATCTGAAGAAACAGCACGTGTTTTCAGAAGCTTCTGAGCAGTGGAAAGAAATTAGATTGGTAAGACAAACCCCAGATAAGCCGAGTCTCTATATACTAATAAATTCTAAGGCTTGGAAAAACATAAAAAAAAACTATACTGCTGTATAAGAGGGCACTGAAATGTTTACAAAGTGAGCATGAAGGAAAGTGGAATAGAATTGGCTTTCCATAAGGCTATATCTCCCATTACAGTCAGAAAAGTCTGCGATAAAAAGACGGTATTGATCTTCAATTCTGTACCCCAACACTCATTAACATACAGTTTTTGAGAAGAGCATACCTCATTACCTTCAGTTCTCTAGGGTCAACTCCTGCCTGTTTCTCACTTAGATTTATGCAAGAGCAACTGTGCCAGTAGATATGATCCAGCCCTACTGTCTTGGTTTCCTTTCTATTACTGTGATAAGACACCATGACCAAGGTAATTTCTTAAAGGGAAGCACTTATTAGGAATGAACAGTCCCACTGACTTTAGAATCCATGACTGCCATGGCAGGGAACATGGCAGCAGGCAGACAGACATGACACTGGAGCAGTAGCTGAAAGTATACACCTTGATCCACAAGCATTGGCAGAGAGAACTAATCTGGAACCTTTTGAAACCTCAAAGCCTGCTCCCATAGACACACCCACTCAAATAAGGCTCTAACTATATGCAAATATATGATCCAAAGGGCCATTCTCATTCACATCACCACAGCTACATTATTTTATAGTGATCAATTATTCAGCATTTTCAAATAATATAAAATTTATAATACATAAGATATTTTGATTTGAGAGGATACAATTATAAATACACACACATTTCTTATATATACTTCAGAAATATGTGTATATATAGATATCTATATTAAGGCTGTCATATACACACACACACATAGACATATGAAATCTTATACCCTACCATGGTAATGTGGGTGTAGAAGTTCTTCCCCTTGGGCAATGGGAAATGAAAGAGTCAAATAACTGTTCAAGTCAGTAAATCAAGACACATGCTCAGTATGTGATTAGCTGTGTGAACAAATAATGCAGACAATAATGTCTGAGTCACACAGTAGGATCATTTAGAAATCCAGCTTAGAGAGTTATTCATTGCGGAGGTCTCTGTGACAGTACAATCATCAGAGTGATGAGCTGTAAGAGGCAGGCAGGCTGTTCAGTTTAGCACTCAGGAGACAGCGCTGGTTTAACCTTTGAGAGTCTGTCCTTGAGTAGGTTATTTTAGTCACAATTAAGCATATCACAATTTGTTGGAAAAGTTTGGTAATAGTTAACTCAATCATGGTCTCACAACAGAGCTTAAGATGTGACTACACTGAAATTCTTTGTATGGTGTAATTGACATCTTCTATAAACACAGGGTTAACAGATTAAATGAGAAGACAGGGTCAAGTAGTTTGGGGGGAGTATAGTACTATACATAAATTCACTGAGACAAACACTCATTTTATATATATATATATATCATGATCTGCGGGAGGGTCTGGGGATCTGGTGTGGCCTGGGCACAGAGATACCACAAGGCTTACCAGACTATTAACCATGTTTCCCCTCAACCTCTGGCCAGAAAACTAGTAATAAATCTCTGGCTTTGAAGAGACCACCCTGTTTACCATCCCTGGATCCCATAGTGCTTATCTGTGAGCACATGTACCTAGCTGCCTCCTAGAATTCATGCTGAATAAAACATCTCAGCTTGATCATACGGCACTCATGTCCTTCAGTATACCATTTTCCTCACGATACCTTCAGTATAACAAATGCTCCAACAGTTGCCCACATTTCCTAACGGCTTTATACCTAATGTTTCCTTTTCCTTGTTGTCTATCTTTGCCTATGACTTCTACATTCACATCTTTCACTTATCAAAGAAGAGAGGCTCTTCTTCCTTCTTTTCAGCACTGCTCGCTACTGGTGTATTTGGTCTGAAGTCATTGAGTACCTTTGCTTATGTAAACATTCCTAGTGGTCTGAAAGATAGAAATATAAAAACAGATACAGTCTTCAAATAAAATCTGAGATGTACTAACAATGTATCTTCTTGTGCCTTTTACTAGTATACTACCAAAGCTTCGTGTTCGTACTATACTCATTTGAAGTTTAAAACAGTCAAACTCTGGGCTAGAGATATGGTTCTGTGAATAAAGTACTTGTCACATAAGCGTAAGGGCCAGAATTCAGACCTCCAACACCTACATAAATACTGGCATAGTACGGTGGCCTACCTATAATCCCCATACTTGAATGATGGAGACAGAGGATTCCCAGGGGCAATCTGGCAAGCAAAATTGATGAGCTCCAAATGGAGAGTAAATGAAAACAATGTCTGATGTAAATGAAAACAATGTCTGATGCGAATATCTGTCCTCTATGTGCACACAATACATGTTCATGTGCACTATTGAGTATCTCCCACATAACACACACATAAACATGCAAATTAAAGTAAAAATATCTGAATTGAAAACAGTAAAGTATAGAGAATTTTGTTACATGAATATAAACCAGTTCATTAGTCAAAAATAAATATGCTTTTGTAAGACCACAATTAGTTGAGGAGTAGTTTATCTAGTTTTAAAGATGTGAACACTTATTTACATGTTCCTGTGATGAGGTTACACAATGAATTAAATAAGTTTCATCTAATCAAGGCAGCAAAGCATACTTGATAGCCACAGCTGACACTGCCACCCTGCTCCACTTCCCAGTTCTGGCTCTAGTGATCAGAACATAAAAAACTCATTAGGTTCCTCTTCAGAATGGCACTGTCAAAACAATGAATAAACCCAATAATTTGGCTTTAAAACATCCAGAAACATAAATAAAACAAGATGCATTTATGCAATCTTGGGCATTGTGTTTTCATCACACGTGTAATGTTTCCCTCACTTGTGAAATATTTTGTCAGTTTGGAAGAAGGAACACAAAACCTAAAAATCTTCATATCCCCAAAATTAAAATCCAACTATCACCCTAAACATGCATTCTTTTCACTGTATGACAGAATTATCACACAGGTAGCCAACCATTCACTTTTATAACAAAATGTCTTTTTTTTCCCTCAAAACATAATAGAGAAATAGATCATTTTCTGAATGTGTAGATTAGAGAAGAAAAGCAGTGTGATATTTACTTATTATTATTGTAGTCACATTTTATTGAATCTTCAAAAACACATCTTCTTGATCTCTGTGTGTTTGAGTATGTAGCATAATTACACAGTTTCATGTGTGTGATATATATATATATATATATATATATATATATATATATATATATATATATATATACAGGTGAATATATACTTTGCATAAGCATCTGGAGATGAAATCTTGATAATAAACATCTTCATTTTCAAGAGTACCTCACTGAAATCGATACACACACACATTAGCCTGGCTAATAGGCTACAGCTCCACCTCTTACTCCCCCAGTGCTTCCTACAGTGTGTGTTACAGATATGTCTGCAAGACTGGAATTTTACATGGGTGCTGGGAAGCAAACTCCGCTCCTATTCTTGTCAGAGACAATTTCCAGGGCACTTAAGCATCATAATTAATTTACTGATATCTCTGACAATTTTAAAACTTTGCAATTCAGATTTATATCTAAATTTTCCTAGTCTCTATCTTTACTTAAATTTATTATCCATTAATCCTTAAAACACAGCCAAACATAAAAATAAACATCAGAGCAAACAACAACAACAAAAAAATAGTTTCAATTTACTTGTTGTTAAGGAACAAGAAAGTTCAAATAGGAGACATCCAATCTATTCATCATCCTTCTAACACAGGAGTAAAGATATCTCTTTCTTGTTCTACAAAGCTTTTCTCTCAGAGAGATATCAGGCAAAAATAATCAGATGGCAGCTTGATGCTAATTAATATTGCTCTGGACAGTGTCCTGGCCTTTTGGTACCAGCTAACTAACTACACATTACTATAAAGATAACATATCTAATCATGTAATCCCTGGACTGTACATAATCACCAACTGTGTAATATGCATTAAATCAGAAAAAGGATATTAACTGAGAACAGCCTGCTGTAATCCACTTGAAACACAGTGGTAAAGAGGTAATGAAGAGGTGAACACAGCTAAGAAATACTGTGCTCTCATAATTTTTAAAGCAAAAATTCACATTTGAAATCCATTAAAATTATAAGTATTTAGATGCCATGGCAAAGCCTTCAAGTACCATAAAATAAATTAATATACCAGGAAATAAACATGAGTATAATTTTTATTTTATTTTCTTTCAACCTGCTGAATTGTAATGCTGTAAAGAGTAGTAAGGGAAACACAGGGCCAACATGGCGCCATGACTTTCTGGATAGAACCTGCAGACTCATTAATTCTACATAAAATCCTATAGAAGTAACAAAATAAAGTCTATAGTCTTGAAAAACTGGAAACGTGACTAAAGCAAACTGAGCTTATTTACATAATAAGCTGCCCATAGTGTTCCTAACACACACGTGACTTTCAGCTTCTTCCACTTGGCAGAGGTCAAGCAGAGGGCTACTGTTCTGGAGAACGCAGAGAACCATGGAGAATCACGGAAATATGGCAGTCTGCTGTGTGGTCTAGGAAGAAGATCGTACAGTGGCAATATATCTGAGTATTTGGGATAAACATTTAATACCTACAAATAGCCTTTTCACCTGGGAAACACATTCAAATAGCAAGGGAAAGTGTGTTTTCCCCTACATTCTGGTGCTGAGTAAACATTACTCAACCACAGTAACACCCTGGTGAGTGTGAATAGGTGTTTTCAGTGATCTTCAGATAAAAATAACTGATGTTAATAGTGTACATTTCCACAACATATTTTCCCCCTCGGGGGTTTGTAATTCTTACTGCTTTGCAATTGCTTAACTCATATTAATCATTACAATTTCTCTATGAGGCAGAGAAAACTATCATTATAAGTATGGTTAAAATTTTTCAAATGAGGAAGGAATTTTCTTAAATCACTCATTTCAGAATTACTCATATCATATGATAATTAAAATAGTACTGTGCTTTTTTTTCTTAAAGGGACTCCAGTCCAACTAGAAATTAAATTCTATTTATTTTTCTGGGATTGGAGATGTAGTTCAGTTGGTAAAGCATTCTCTAGCATATAATAATTTGAATTTATTCATTCATATTTTACAAACAGGTGTTTTTTTGTATACCGTGTGATCCAAGGACTCAGATGCTGGAGACAGGAAAAGAACCAAAAGCTGAAGGTCATCTTTACCTATGCACCAAGTTTCAGACTAGCCTTTGTTGCACCAGACTTTGACTCAAAACCAACCAATCGATCATTCAAATTTAAAAGTTTCTAATTAGAATGAAGATAATTAGAAGGAAGTCATATGAGATTAAGGCCAATCATAAATGAGCAAACAGTCATCCATTCAACATTGCCAGGCTCCTGGTAGTCCTAGGGCCCTGTGTTGGGGACCAGAAATTTGAGTATTTCAGGCAGACTCATTTACATCATTTCCCCTTTGTTTTGGTTCCTAATGCGGCTGCACAGCCTCAGCCCTGGAATTTTGTTCCCTTTACCTCCAGACACCAGTTTCTTAGATCTATGTTTTTAAGGTCAGTTGAAAGTTATGGAAAAGCAATATTAAGCTGATGAATTCTCATTCACAAAGTACTTTTTCCTGCTTCTTTTTAAAGCTGGTGCTCTTACAGCATCTTTCCCAGATGGTGTGGGCACAAGTGAGGAATATTTGAAGGAAATTCCCCAATCTAGTATTTGCAGCATCGCCTTCTTTTCCACATAATTTTTGTGCTTTATCTTCTTCTTTTTTTTCCTGAGGCTAGACAATGCAAAAACAGGCCCCTACCTTGGGCTAGAGAGGCTGCTATTACAGGCAAGAGCCACCATCCTCTTAAAGACTCTCACATATCACCCCACGTAACTGCAACAGGAGTTCTTTTCTGAGATGTTTTGTCTCAGGTGAAATTGCATGTCAACCATGTCATTAGTCGAGCCAGCTGATGACATGGCGCAGAGAGTGAAGGCAGTTGCCACTGAGTCTGACAGCCTGGTGACCTCCACACTAATGACATGGCATAGGAGTGGAGTGGATAACAGCTACTGGTTATTTTATGTCTGGAAGAGTTGAACAGCTGTTAAGTTCAAAAGTTGTTGTGAGCCTAGGGAAGGGGTAGGGAGAATTGATGTTTAGAAATCTCATTTTCTGCATGGTTTCTAGCCAGAGGCTAGACCGAAACACCTGGTTAAATTTTTTGAAACATGTATCCCAGACTGTGGCAACTCTGGGAAGTAGCGTGTACTGTAGAATGTGGCCCTTGAGGCCAGGTGGCCTATGTCTACATTTTATCCTATCCTGTATAGTACAACCTGAGAAAGTTAGCATAGGGACTGGAGAGATGGCTCAGCAGTTAAGAGTACCGGTTGCTCTTTCAGAAGACCTGTTTAATTTCAACCACCCACATGGCAGCTCATAATCATTTTTTAACTCTGCTTCCATGGCATCTGGCACCCTCTTGTATCTTTGGCAGGCACCAACTGTTATGCTGATTAATATGCATAAAGACAAAATATCTATACACATAATTTTGTAAGTAGACAATACAAACTCATGTGAATGTTATATTCCAAAGACAACAAAACAATTAGCTTTGTTTAAGAATGGGACATAGTGGGGTGCTGTAGAGTATCACTTTATGTAAAGTGTGTTACATTTGTCTATGCTGCATTTGTTGAATGTCTGTAGATGTGTAGCTGTTTCAACTTGCCTACCTAAGGCACCTCACTGGTCTAAAATATGCTGAATGGCCAACAGCTATGCAGTAGAGGGACAGGCAGGGCTGGCAGGCAGAGTGAATAAGTAGGAGAAGAAGGCAAAGGAGTATAGAGAAGAGAAAATGAGGGAGAAAGAAAAAAAGACTCCTGGGGTCCACCAGCCAGCCATCAGCCAACCACCAGCCAACCACCAGCCAGTCATCAGCCAACCACCAGCCAACCACCAGCCAGCCTTCAGCCAACCACCAGCCAGCCTTCAGCCAACCACCAGCCAACCACCAGCCAACCACCAGCCAGCCATCAGCCAACCACCAGCCAGCCACCAGCCAACCACCAGCCAGCCATCACCCAACCACCAGCCAGCCACCAGCCAACCACCAGCCAGCCACCAGCCAACCACCAGCCAGCCACCAGCCAACCACCAGCCAGCCACCAGCCAACCACCAGCCAGCCACCAGCCAACCACCAGCCAGCCACCAGCCAGCCACCAGCCAGCCATCAGCCAACCACCAGCCAACCACCAGCCAACCACCAGCCAGCCATCAGCCAACCACCAGCCAACCACCAGCCAGTCATCAGCCAACCACCAGCCAACCACCAGCCAGCCTTCAGCCAACCACCAGCCAACCACCAGCCAACCACCAGCCAGCCATCAGCCAGCCACCAGCCAGCCACCAGCCAACCACCAGCCAACCACCAGCCAGCCACCAGCCAGCCACCAGCCAACCACCAGCCAGCCACCAGCCAGCCACCAGCCAACCACCAGCCAGCCACCAGCCAACCACCAGCCAGCCACCAGCCAGCCACCAGCCAGCCACCAGCCAACCACCAGCCAGCCACCAGCCAGCCACCAGCCAGCCACCAGCCAGCCACCAGCCAACCACCTGCCAACCACCAGCCAGCCATCAGCCAACCACCAGCCAACCACCAGCCAGCCATCAGCCAACCACCAGCCAGCCACCAGCCAGCCACCAGCCAACCACCAGCCAGCCATCAGCCAACCACCAGCCAACCACCAGACAGCAGACACAGAGCAGGGCATACTGAATAAACTTTAAAAACCCCAGGGCAAAACTTAGATAAAAAGAAACAGGTTAATTAAGTTATAAGACCTAGTGGAACAAGCATAAGCTAAGGCTGAGCATTCATAACTAATATTAAGTCTCTATGTCATGATTTGTGAGCCTCTTTGTGGAACAAAGGGAGTCTGGAATAGCGGAGAATGAAGAAACACTGGAGAGTGGAACCAAGAGAATTAGTAGTTGGATCGACCTGGTCTATATGAGAACTCATTTCAAAAGACACAAAATGTTAACCAAGTCAATCCAATATTAAAAAAAATAAAAAAATAAAAACCCCTCTATTAACCCCTGTGCTTCCATCTATGTTAAAACCTCTTCCAACTCTACTTCATTAGTTTGGGGGAGGGCAGGATCGGGGATATAGCTTAGTGGTAGAGTACTTGGCTTGCATTTCTGAGGTACAGGATTTACCCCCAGTGCAGCAAAAGTAAAATGAATCAATCGACAATAGAGGTCTGATTTACAGAATGGTCCTTATTCTAAGTCTTTGAATATACAAGTAGACAATGGAAGTACTTACTAGATTAGGTCTTCATGGATTTGATATTCCAGAAATGGAGAGGTTAAGGAAAAGGGTGAACTATTGAGATAACCTTTTTGTATACTGTGTGAAAACCTGTCTCTGTCCTTCATCACTTGCCTAAAGCACCTTTTGGTCTATAAAGGAGATGATAGGTATGATTCTCAGACAAAGACAGGAAGTCTGGGAAAGAATCAGAGTAGGAGGTTCTCTAGCCAGATGCAGTGGAATTTGAATCTATGGAACTATGGAGAGGTAATGAGTCATGTGGTAGATTGTAGATTAATATAAATGGGTTAATATAGGTTTAAAAAGCTAGTTAGGAATAAAGCTTTAATAATTAATAAAAACTTTGCGACATTATTTGAGAGTTGGCAGTCCAAGGAAAGACCTGTTGGCATAGACAAAGTAACTATATTTGAAAAGAAATCTTTACGGTGTTCATCAGAATACTGAAGCAAAGACTAAGGCTCTAGTTAAGGCAAACAGTAAGAGAGGTACATTACATAAACTTAAGGGGAGAACCTGGAATTAACATACTGACATGCCCCATTATTTTGAAGGCTGAATACTAAGATGTGGCTGGACAGTGTGCCTTTAATTCCAGAGCTCTCAAAGCAGATGCAGCCTGGTCTACAGAATAAATTTCAGAACACCTAGGGCTATTCAGAAAACTTTGTCTTTAAAAACAATAAAAAAAAAGATGCATATGAGATGTGCCAAGTATTTTACAAGTTTGTTTGTAACCATTTTATAGACATATCTAAGAGTTCTTCCTTGAGAGATTTTGTAACCTCTAGACTAGAAATTGATGTTTCTCAATAGGAATATAAAGAAACAAAGGGGCCCAGTACAGTATTTGAAATGTGAAATATTAAAGGCTTGCAGAGACTTAAAGAAATGGTTTACTGGGCTACATTTAGTAAGGACTAACAATTTACTGAGTCTCTAAATGCACATAATTTGATTGCAGCAAAAGATCAAATTTTGCTGAAGTTCTGCAAAGTATCAGGATTGGATAAGAATAACCATCATTCTTCAATACCTTATGTAATACCTTGCTTCAAGAATAAGGCACAGGAGGCTCTTCATGTCAAGAAGTAAACCTCATCTTTACAACAGAAGAAATCACAGCAGAATATGAAAGAATCCTAAAGGAAAGCTGTGAAATCAAACCACAGTCATAGAACACACCCTAGAAAACATTTCCGTAGAGCTAAAACCCTCAGGTGAGGAATTATACAAACTACATTTTTTCATAAAAACACTAAGTGTAACATTTTTAAAGCTATTAATGCTGAAGATCATAAAATTTAAAATATATAAATTAAAACAAATACATGGTGTAAATAAAGTGTCTTTATCAACTCTGTGTTTGGCCACCTTTACATGAAAATATAAATGTGAATGTTATTCAAGAAAAGATTTCAGTGAGCCAAGATAAGCCAAATCTTATTATAATAAACACAGTATAATATATTCATTTCATTTCTTAATTTAACATTTATTACATATATATTTAAAATATTCATAGTGTCTACATCTATACTTAACAAATATATGCCTATACTCAGATATTTCTCCAATCTTTTAGGTCAGTGCAAATATCAAAATTGCAAGAAGTCATCATATAGTAAAAGTAAATGAGAGCACATGCATTACACAAATACACAGTGACTGTTGTGTGCATTCCTCTGTCCTTCAGTGGAACTGTATGACTCAGAGAACATGCTTAATTCAAATATAGACCTGTACTCAACAAAGAGCAATGTTAGTTTCTGGATCATCTATTTGCTACTTGAATCCAGCTTTTGATCCATTGCTATACCTATCAGCTGAAATGAAAGCAAACTGCTTGAGGAGTGAACGGAACCCATCAGTGAAAGTCAAAAACAACGGATGTGTATGTTCTGACTTCCCCACAGGCAGCTACAGCTCAAATATATCTCAAGTATTAATAATAATGAGAATATTAATCTCAATGTATCTTTGAGGTATAAAGTATTGTGTTAAGTAATAGATGAATTCCTGGCTTTTCTTTCTGTGGTGGCTTCTAACGGGTCCAGAGACCTTCCCGGTCTCAGCCAGTACAAACTGGTATAAATAGTGCCTTAAGACATGTGCTCCTAACCATTCCTGCATATGCCAACATATGGGGGTCTCGAGGCAGGACTAGGCCAGCAAGAGATCACTGCCCACAGCTACAGATACCAGCAAATCAAAGCCCTTTCCCTTTGCTGAAGAGGGTGACCTGGGAAAAAAGTATTTAAGGTCTTCCCCTCCATAGGAAAATTGGACTTGCTTGTTTCAAATTATTCCCAGGGGCTATGTCTTTGCTTCCATGCCATCTTCCTCCCCTCCCCTAGGGGAAAAAAATCAGGACTCTGAGCAACCAAGACTCCTGACCCCAAACCAAAAATACCTCAACGGCTTTGTATACCCAACAATAAAGAAAAGAAGCAATCACCTCACAAGACCTGTCCTGTCTCTGCTACTCCAGCCTGACAGAGCATTGCTCTCCATTGGAATGCCATGCCTACCTCCACTATTCCTCCATATAAAACAAGGCTGCCACCAGAGTGTTCTATGCTACCCGTCGTGAACACATCAGCTCTTTGTCTCTTGTTTACTCATTCTGT
Organism: Phyllotis vaccarum; assembly: GCA_033318265.1. NCBI lineage: Eukaryota > Metazoa > Chordata > Mammalia > Rodentia > Cricetidae > Phyllotis > Phyllotis vaccarum. Next base: position 33,597,744 of record JARWLC010000010.1, on the reverse strand, counting down.
TTCCCATTCCTTCACCATCTGTTTCTTTTCACAAGACTTAACCTTACCCATCCATTAAGATCTTTCCCAACCATTAAGATCTTACCCGTCCATTAAGACCAGCTTCAAATTCAGCCCTCATCATCAGTTGGTTGACTCAAATCACTCTAATGTTGGGGGTGGAAATAGCCTCTGTGGAACTTATTTTTACTCCTTATCTTTACTGTTTTCAATATAAAGTCTTAATAAATGGTAAGGGTATAATATGAATAACAAAAACTCTGACATTTAAGGTACTATTCAAGACATTTGATCTGAATACCAATCTAATACAAGAAAGTATTCTCTCTACCCCCGGCAGATGCTCATTCAGAATTCCAAGAATAAGAAGTGCATATTTTATTTATTAAAGGTAAACATACCAGTCAGAAAATATAGTGATTAGTTCCAGTATTTGTATGTAAAATTAACTTAAACTTTTAAAGTTGGAAAAACAGTAACTCATACTCTTTCTTCCCCAGACATGCTGAAATGTGACTGCCCTCTGTCACTGTAACTTAGGATGTATTCCTAGGTCTGATTACATCTATGTAAGTGATATGCCTTATAATAGATTGCAGTGTAAGGAATGCCACTTTTAACAAAGTTCAGTGTCTTATGGTATACTGAAAATTTAGTCTTTCTTAGAATCTCACCCAAAACCATGTTCAAAACTCTTTTGAAGTCTTAAATTATATAGAATGTCTGTTATAATATGATATCTAGAACAGTACCAATATGTATACACTGAACATTCAAAAATACAGGCAAGATATTTTTTGGTATGATTACCATAGCACTGAGTAGCATATACTTTTCAAGAATGTGTATGTTTGTGCTGTGGGAAATGCTTCTGTACACTGTGACTATGTATTACTCTCATTTGTTAATAGTATAGCTGATTTTCCTATAGCAAGGCTAAAGTTAGGGGGAATATTCAAACTGAAGACTGAGATGAAGAAGGCTGGAGTCTGAAGAGATGCCAACCAGTCAGCCATCAGGACATGTAAAATGTGAGGTCCATCAGGAAACCATGAGCCATGTGGCAAAGCATAAATATAAATATTTATGGGTTAATATAAGTGTAAGAGTTAGCTAGTAACAAGCCTGTGCTATCAACTGAGCATTTATAATTCATATTTAGTCTCTGAGTCTGTTATTTAGGATCTGGTGATTGGAGCAGAAAATGTCTGTTTACATGTTTGTCTCCATTAACACTGGAGTTGCATTATTTAAAAAATGCCAATTATCTGATTTCTCTTATAGCCATCTAACACTCTTGCATAAGAATAGATGTAAGAAGATTGAACTCTGAAAATGAGGGTCATATGCAAAGTTATGCTAACAGTGGAAGAGTAGGAGAAGGTGGTAGAGGAGTTCGCACTGCAGAGACAGTTGAGGGACAAAGCTCTATGTATAGAGGATAACACCTTCAGTAAGAAAGCCTTTACGATGATCTCATTCCTTCAATTTTTGGACATTTGAGAAATCACCACTCTGTGTTAGCTAATGTCAACTTGACCCAAGTTAGAGTTATCTGGAAGCCAAGTACCTGAACAGAGAAGACTCCTCCATAAAATCAAGCTGTGAGGCATTTTTAAATTAGCGATTGATGGGGGAGAGCACAGTCCATTGGTGGTGGCGGCATCCCTGGGCAGGCAGTCCTGAATTCTATAAGAAAATAGACTGGACAAGCCATGAGGAGCAAGTCAGATAGCAGTACTCCTTCAGTTCCAGGTTCCTGCCCTAAGGTTCCTATCTTGACTTACTTCAATAACAGACTATGATGTAGTAGTGTAAGACAAATAAACCCTTTCCTCCCCAGCTAGCTTTGGTCATGGTGTTTATCATAGCAATAGAAACCCTAACTCAAACACTTTTTTACCAAGGCAGAAAAAAATATATATAATTGATCACCTCAGTATTCCTATCACATTACATATACAGCATTTTTCAGCTCTACATGTTACATAACTCAGAACCTTTGACCCACTGTCAACCTCAAAAATGTACTTTGTATTGGTTTTAATGTGTTCACCATTTTATGAGCTTGAAATCTATGTTTATTTTTATTTTTATCACCTTTATGTGTTAGAACAGAGAAACACACTAAGTGGAAAAGTATTTCATAAGTTATTTTTTAATGCACCATCTGTACTTTTGTTAGTTATAAAATGCATGTGTATTTTTAGTTCAGAGAACTTTACTCTGCTATGACTGTAGGCATTGTATAACATCGTGGTTTTATTTTACTGTCTCTACCCTGATGGGGAAGTCGCCAATTTCCCTATGTTTTTTTCCAGTACTAATAATGTCTTAGTAGGTGCTAGAAGAGGAGGCACAGGGCTCCTTTACTGAATGCCTTAAAGCATGATAGGTAGGTCCTAGCTATGTCTGTCAGTCAACAGCACCTGCTGTGACCCTTGTACACAGTAGTTCTTATTGTGATAAATGTTGGCCAAATAGGAAGAAGTGAAATCCTCTATCTTCAAAAGCTGCCAATGGAAAAGGGACAGTGGCTGACTTCACAATGGTGGTATATATAAAATTCTACATTCTTAATTATAAATACAAATGGCTGAAACATTTAAAATTCATCTACAGGAATTACATACTTGAATAAATTCTTAAAAAATACTACAAGGTAAAAGGAGTGTGACTGATTAAGAGATAAAGTTTACATCATTTTCTCTCTCAGCGCTTCTGGCAGGAGCCACCTTATTTTCAGGATAGCCACTACCAATGACTTAACGGAGAAGGCAGCTATTAGCTAACTGGCTTTGTTTTAAGTTCCTACTGGGAACTCTGCACTGTGGCAATATCACCTACTTCTATTATTTACTCTCATTAGTGTTTAATAATAAGTTTACCAATGTTCTTTTGAAAAGATGCATTTTTTTCATGAAAAAAATCTTATGACACATAGCTTTTATGGTTTGCTTATAATATTGTTTATAACTTTAAAATTAATGGACTACTGTGACATGCTACACTATAGCTAAACATTTAAAACTTATGCCATGTGAAACAAGCTAATCATAAGCATATTGTGTAAAAACATGTATGTTAGTCTGTTTGTTTTTCTGACATGTCTAGAATAGACAAATCTTTAGTGACAGAAAGTAGAGAAGTGAATGTGAGACCCTATGGTAGAGAAGCAAAATGATGATTGCTAACAGATATTAGGGCCTTTGGAGGGGGTGTGGTGGTTTGAATTATGACCCCAGATAGGTTCATATATTTGAATGCTTAGGGATTGACATCAAGAGATGTGGCTTTGTTGGGCAGGAAGTATATCACTGGAGGTGAACTTCAGGGGTTCAAATATGCAAGCCAGGCCTGGAAATTCTCTCTTGCTTCCTGCTTCCTGCCAACCCCGGATGTAGAACTCTCACTTATTTTTCCATCACCATGCCTGTCCCCATGCTGCCATGCTTTCTGTGATGATAATGAACTAAACGTCTAAATCTGTAAGCCAGCCCTAGTTAAATGCTTTATTAGGAGTTGCCATGGGGATGGTGTCTCTTCACACAATAGAGCACTGACTATGATGGGGTAATGCTCTAAAATTGAAGATGGTAATGGTACCATAGCCTTACTCTATCCTCAAAGTTTGACCACAACAAATGGAAACAAAACACATAAAGAGTATATGAATATATTGTGTTAATAAATTTACATGAGTAAAACCATTAAGGCATTTAAAATATACTTTGCTGTTGTTACATAATGACACAGTTTACGAGTGGAAGACACCTGTCCACCCTTCAATGTCAGCTGTAATTTCTCAACACATTAGCAAGGCAAACTGCTTCTACTGGTGACAACCAAAACAAAATTTGAGTTAAATTTACATAAAATCCATATGGTTTATTTTGAGAGGATACCAAAGTGTATAGTCAAGGAACCCTGAAAGTATGCTCCTTAATCTCCTGTTTCTTTTCCTTGTGATTAAGATAGTCACCGTACAGGTAAGCATACTATTTGAGATGCCCTTTTAGAATAGGATAGCCAAGGATACTACTTATCCCACATTTTAGAATAAAGTATGAGGATCCACTGTAAACAGAAGAAACATGCTAGAAGAGGAGGAAAGCCTGGCACTGCAATGACTGATTGGTCTGTTTCTTCTGTAGTTGGCGATGATCAATAACAATTGGTTAAAAGGGTAATATGTATTAATGGCTTAATATTGAACACTCACTGATGCAAGGAATTGAGCAGTGGGATGATTGCTGAAAAGCTGGACTGGTCCACACGGTGCAAGCGGGTCTGGTCCTTTATCCTAGAGTTCAAGGATCAAAGAAGAAGAGAGCTAGTGGCCAGTGGGATGCACTGGGTCTTAAACTGGCCTGGCCACGCCCTGTACACTGGAGTCTCAAGGCCCAAAGACCATACCTGTAGGTCAAGATGATATTGCCTGCCTCCCACTACATTATTTTGTAAACTCTATGAAGAATCAGGTTCCTTAAGCCTTCAGCCTTGTGAAAAGTGCTTAGTTATGGTAAAAGGGTTGCTTTATCCTGCAAACTATAAGTATCATATGTTACAACACCAGAAGATTGTGAGTTGTCCTAATAAAATATTCAGACATTTTGACCCCTCATTAGATACCAGTTTAGGCAGCTGTCAGCGTTGCTTCTACGTCTACCAAAGAAGGAGAGAGAAGGGGCTCAAGACAAAATTCTGATAGGGATTGCATTGAGAAACTTGCTGTGATCTACAAGGTATGGCCAGGGTTGTTTCTAAATCCTGGTAATTTTATATACAAAGGCCAATTTTCATGTTAAAGTGATTCTAACAGTAAGATGCCATGTGCTAGATTTAGAGTAAGGAACAGAGAAGACTGAACAGTCTGTCATATTCATGGAGGGTAGTGAGAAAAGAGCTCTTGAGGATCTCCTCCGTTCACTCAGAGAAGGAAGTCATGCTTATTTCCTTTACTCATCAAACAAACACACATATTGGTTGACACAGGGGAAATGAAATTGGATAAGAATAACTTCAATTTTTTCCTGTTAAGAGGCACCTATATGCATCACACATTCCACTTGATCTTCCAGGTCCCCATCACTCTAGAAGCATCTACTTAATGTTGGTCAAGCTAACTAATGAATTTTGAAAACTATTCTTTATTTAAAGTATTGGCCTTCTAAAGGCTTTACAAATATTGACTAGAATGTTTTTTTCTAGCCTCTCTATAGATTCTCCCACACTTAACACTTAGATCTTGACATATTTGTAACTTGAGATAGGCACCAATTGCTCTGATTCTTTAAATAAATATATAAGTAGCAGTTGGAAAGTAAAGTATAAAAATAAAAATAATATTTACTCCAAGATTTTTTTACAGTATTTTAATGCATTTATCCCCAATGTTTCCAGCTTAACTTGAAATTATACAGACAATTTAGTTTCTGCCTGTACCTACTTAATGCAAGATGGGGGAGTTAAGATGTGGTCAGAATTATCAATGGTTAAGTCTTCTTACAGGTATTTCTATCAGTTATTTTCATTCTCTTAGAATAAAGCTGGCAGCTAAACAATAATATTGCTTATTTTACTCAATCAATAGTCTCTTCCACTTAGATCAGTGTGATTAACAGCCCTACACTTTCAAATCACATTTCTCTAAATTTGTTCTTTAAGGAAAACACCAATTAGCTTCCTATTATAGACAGTTTAAAAAATCTGCGCACTAATTAACATGCTCTCTACTTAATTTAAATCTACAAATATTCAAAGGGAAGCTGCAATGAAAATTAGGAGGATAATACAGTTTTATTTCTTAATGCAGCAATAAATTATTCTTGTAAAATCTTGAATATATGTGGTGATATTTTCAAATATAATAATAATAAAAAAAACAGTGGAGATATCAGAGGGATATGTCCACCGTCAGTCTAGGAGGATCAGGCAATGGTAACTCACACCTTTAATCCCAGCACAGGGAATATCCCGGGAGTGGTGATTTATGCCCTTAATCCAATCTGAGTTTGAGGTCATTTTAGTTTACAGACGGAGTTCCAGGCTCCCAGGCAGGCAGTGGTGGTGCCACGCCTTAACTGAGCAAAAAAAGTATTTAAGGCAAGCATAGAAAGACAGGGAGGCAGAAGAAGTCAGGAGGAGCAATGCTGAGGAAGCTGGAAGACAGCTGGGTGAGATCTGGCTGTGGTGTTTCTTCTCTGATATCTGTGCCTTTCCCAGAGATTTGGCCCTGAGTTTCCTTTATTCGTGAAACAAATACATATTTTCATTCTCTAAGTGATAAATTAGAAACAGAAGAGCAACAAAACTCAATGACATAAAAATAATCCAGAAAAAGGAGTAAAGATTTCAGAGAAATAGAATTAATCTATTTTATTACTGTATTTTGGGAACTTGGTATTAGCCAATAGTTCAGAAAGTGTGCATCAACTTTTATTATAATTATAAAACTAAAAAATGCTGGAACCAATTCTAATATCCAAGCTTTTAAAGTATAAAAGTTGGTCTTGGTGCCTGCAATCTAACCAATGCCTGGTCACCTGTTTTCAGTTATGAATATGCGTTATCTGGGTGTGTTCATGAATAAATTATCTTTCCATTATGTCTTCATTCCTTTGTACCTTTGAAATATTTCTGGAAACTTTCACTTCTCTTAGAACCTCCACCAAAATTTACTCTCTCTTAGGTTCTTAGAAAAGCCTTCACCACTCTTGTTCTGTGCAACCCATTGGCATCTTTGTAAGGAATGAGACAGTGATGTAGCTCTTCTTCCACCAAATGCAAACTCCTCTAATTTCTGTGCAGAATGAAAGCTCTGAACCTTGTTCAAGCTAAACAACCTCTGATCAGGTTAGCAGCCATGTGCTTAGGTTCACTTCTAGGCATTATATTACCTGTTTCCATGTACCCTCTACTTATGGGCATTATTAGAAACAACCTGTGTCTCTGAACTCTAAGCAAGCTGTGTTTTTGCACACCATTACATGCTCATAAATCACTTTCTTCTCCTACACTCAGTAGGAACCATGTCTTTAGCACTTTGCTAATGCTAATGTTCTCTAATTTTTGTGTGCTCTCTCTGTCTCTGTCTCTGTCTCTGTTTCTCTCTCTCTCTCTCTCTCTCTCTCTCTCTCTCTCTCTCTCTCTCTCTCTCTCTCTCTCTCTCTCCCTCTCTCTCTCTCTCTCTCTCTTTCTCTCTCTCTCTGTGTGTGTGCATATATTTCCTCCACTAGAGAGCAAGGTCTTATTTACTCTCTTATCTTCAAATATACCACAAACAATAGATGTACAAAATATATTAAATTTAAAATTATGAGATACATTAAGGTATCTGAACATCAAGAAACTCAATAATTCAAACTATATAAGTTATAAATTAATTCTGAATTAGGTAGGCCAGGACTAAAATGTTATAACCTCATAACATAAAGATTATTATTTCAAATATGTTTTGGGAAATGATGGCAAAGAATTAAAACTATGTGAGAAAACATCTTAAAGTATCTATAAAGAATTTAATGAAAATTATTTAATAATATAATTTATACATTACTTCATATAAAATACTTTCTGGATTGTGTTAACACTATGAATTGCAGTTTTACTAATATATTCAAATGATTAATCTTTAAGTATTGATGATTCTACCTACCCACCGAGATGAAAAGTCACAGAAGATGCCAAACGAAAATAAGATTTCCCACTTTCCAGGCTATCGGCCCATATTACTCTCTCCAGCTAATGTCTCCAAGGCACAGTGACATGTTGGGAGTTAGGATCACACATCCATTTTTCATCACCTGTTGGATCTCATTCCAAACTGACAGCAGTTTGAGTGAACATGAAGGTGCTCTCAGATTTCTTTCTCCTTTATTTTAAGACAGGGCAGTAACATCCAGAGGTGCACATCATTTATCATTTTCTCTTGATATAGCTTTATGTTACTGTGTGTGACGCTGATTTGGCTAAATATATGCAGACAGAACATTAAACCACTCACTTTTTATTTTAAATATGAATTAATAAAAAATTCAGTGATATATTTTCTAAAGATAGCTAATATTTTATACTGAAGATTTATAAAAAACATATAACTCTGTGATACAGATCTATTGAAGTCCCTTAATATAAAATTACTAGAAAAACAAAATGTTTGACTTCTATAATAAGGGATAACTAGGCTTAGGAATATCCTGGATAAAGACTATTAATTAATTTTTAAATAATTTAAAGGAAACAGTGAAAATATGAGAGATAAGAATTCAAAAAAATATAGCTGTTTTCAAAGAGGAGAACTTATAGCTCTTTTGAAGAAAAAAATGTGAAAGCAGAAAATGCTGAGAGTTTAAATAGTTCTAAGTTATGTTTCCAAGTAATTTAGTTTATTAGTTGTCTATGTCAGAATGTAAATCAGTTATAAAATATGAATCTAAAAGTGTAATGAAATAAAAGCAAAATATTTCAGAAAATATTATATATTAAAACAAACTGTTTGATTTTTTTAATAAGTCAGGTATTTACACAATGAAAAATACTGAAAATGTTAGGAAAATGGAAAAATACTTATGTCAGTAATAATACTTTATAAAAATAGTTTTTGTATGGATTTCAACTCAGCCTTATACAAGCATTAAACGCAAGAAAAATTGTATTCCTTGGTTGTTCCATGCTAAAACATGTCTGACTCTTTAAAACACTAATGAGATGAACAAAAAAATCAGTCAGCAACTAATGACTTGGCACTCGACACTTTCTGACAGCAGCATATTGCAGCTGCAGCTTCATAATATATTTAAACAACATAGACACAACACTAAAACTATGGAAATTAATCATGAGGATATGGTTATGCCATGAAAAAATATTGTATCTAGAAATAATATGAAAATACTCTTTCCAAAAACATACTCAAGAAGTCCAATTAGTCGTTAGGAAATCTCATATACATACCTCTATTTGTTTTATAATACACAATCATTAAACCTCAGATCTAACAATGAGAACAAAATAAAGATAAAACCACCTCTGGGGATTTTATATAAATATACATATATATATATATAAATTTTATATAAATAAATATAAAAAATATATAAATAAATAAATATTATATATATATAAATTTTATACACACATGTACATACAAAAAATAGAGGGCTAGGAATTAACACTCTCTAATGAAGAGAACATATTTTTGATCAGCTAGCATGCTTTTCAAACATTTAACCATATTCCTATTCTTTTCATGGCATGGACAAAAATGTAATAATCTGGCTATTTTGTTTTCTGAATAAAATACAATTAATTCTGCAAACCCCAACTGTACCTACACCTAGATGATGATAAAGGAACAATTGACCGAGCACTATATTTAGTTAACACTCTGGAGACAATCTCTAACTTTATATGACCTAGTCCAAGCACTGATCATCTGTTATGGGTTAACATTTCTATTTTATAAGTGAAGGAATGAGGTCAAGGTAAGTGCTGCTTGCCAAAGTCATCAGCATTAGCTAGCATTGCATGGCTTTCTGCAAGTTCAAACATGGCTCTATTTCATTTCAAAGCTCATTTTCATAACTATTAAACTGTACTACTGCCATCTAAAGACACTGGAATGCACTGAAAATCATATTCTTATTTATAAAATAATGCATGATTTATCGCAGTAAAACTTCTGATGACAATAATATTGTCTACCAATAAAGTTTATAGTCCTTAAACTCAAAGAAAGCACAACAGATTTTTTTTAAAAACATTTAATTTTTTTGGATGTTTTGCCTACATGTATGTCTGTGCATATGTATGTATGTATGTATGTATGTATGTATGTATGTATGTTTGTATGTATGTCACCTGCATGCCTGGTACCCACAGGGACTAAAGAGAACACCAGATCCCCTTTAATCAAAATTAAAGATGTATATAAGCTGCTATGTATTAAAGGGGATTAAACTTAGGCTCTCTGTAAAAGTGTCCAGTGGCCTCAACTATGAGCTGTCTCTCCAGCCTTGCACAATAGAACCTCACCACTAAAGAAACAGTAACATTTAAAAAATTGTTTCTATGGATATTGAAAGTCTTTGTCTACCTCCATCTTGTTTGGTCGATTTTTATTTTCCACAACTGACACATCACCATTTAACACCACTGACTAGTACTCAGGTCTTGCTGGTTTATATCTTTCATCTGGAATGTTTCGAACCAGAAGTGTTTCAAACTCTGAGAATCTTCCTAGCTTGTCTTAGCTTTAATTTTTCAACCTCTCACAGCAGAGGCATTTCTTTCCATCATATGCAAACTGCAGCACAGCTCTTCACTGAGCATCAGGGCCACTAACTGTCAACAGTCCATCATCTTGTCAGCACTAATAAGCACTGCATGCATCACAGTGCAGTGATGAGCAATGAGATGCTAATTTGTCTATAGAAGCTTCCATGAGGGCTTTGTCCAGAGATACTGAGATTTCAAGCACACCATTCTAGGGAGCACTAGAAGCAATGACACTATGGGATTGGCTGTTCCAAGAGTTGTGCAATGTCCAAAATGCATAGCTGTCCATGTAAGTTCTGCCAAGCCCAAGAGAGTGGAGGGATTTCAGCTTGTTCTGTGTAACTCCTGCTAGAATATAAGTTCTCAGACGACAGATTCCATGATGCATGCCAAGAAGGATGACTAGAGAAAAACCAACACCCAATACATAGTTGGTGCACAGATATATCTAAAGAAGAATTCAGCATAGTGAGGGTCTCTGAATGAGCTAGTGCTCGTATAAAAGAACACAGCAATCATAGATATACCAGTAGTGTCCTAAATGGAATCTAGCTTGTTAAGACTACTTTGAAGAAGGTCTCCTTTTGTGTCAAATTAGAAATAAGCCCACAGTTTTGTTTGGTGTCTGTAAATGCACACATGGCTCCATTGCTCCTCACTGTGTCCTGTGTCATTTCTTATGGTGGTATATTGAATAAAAATAGTTTGGAATATCAGAGGACAGATCCACCCTCAGAGCCAAACCATGAAGGTCAGGTAGTGGTGACCCAAGCCTTTAAGGAAGTACAAATAGCTGGGTGGAGGGGAAGAAGAGTGTTCGGTTTTCCCTGACACTTCTCTGGTGGGCTGAAGAGACAGAAATTTGGAGTTGGAGGACTTTCTGAAGATAGGCCTGAGGAGTTGGTAGATGAGAAGTGGCTGTGGTTTGTATATCTCTCTGATATTTTAGCTCCTCCCCCCATTATATGGCTCTAGGTTGTATTATACTACTAAATAGAAGTCTTGCAATAATTTCTTTCACTTTATACTTTACACTTTAGTGTAAGAGTCACTAAAGAAAGAGATGACTCATTGGATCTAGGTGGAAATGATCAGCAGTGCTTAGAGTTGTAATGAAAGACTGAACAGCAGCAACTTTCTGGATGAATATAGCTGGATCTACCCACAGATGGGATAACCACAAATGAATGTTCATACTTAATACCAACAAAGGCATAAAGGGAGAAAGAAGGTACACACACACACACACACACACACACACACACACACATGCACACACACAGAGAAAGAGAGAGGAGAAAGAGAGAGAGAGAAAGAAAGAGAGAGAGAGAGAGAGAGAGAGAGAGAGAGAGAGAGAGAGAGAGAGGTTCCTCCAAGGGAAGGCAGCATGCTCTCCAGTGAGTTTTTATTTTAAACACATTGTTAATCAGATAGTCAGATGTGGGAGATTATGTTGTTTCATTGTAAATAATTGTCCCACCCACTGGCTTAATAAAGAGCGCTGATTGGCCAAAGGCAGACAGGAAGTGTGGGTGGGGCTACCAGACTAGGAGAATTCTGGGAACTAGAGGAGCAGAGCAGATTGCCAGAGAGAAGCTGGAGGAAGCAGAAGACAACCATGCTGCAGTGAGAAAAGGTACTTAGCCCCATGACTGAATAGGTTAGGAGTCATGGGTTAAATTAAGGGTACAGATTTAGCAAGTTATATGCCTGGGCCTTAGGCCGAACAGCCTAAAACTATTGTAAACATCTGTGTGTCTCTGTGGGACTGTGGGTCTGCGGGCCTAAACCTTGAGGCTAGGACTGAAAGTCCAGGCCAGAAACCTCATACTACAAAGAACCTCGTACTACAGTCAGATAGTTTTAGAAAACTACAGAACCATTTAAAAAGTTGGAAGATGTGCTTCTGATGTGTTCCTGAGGTAGATTCCCACAGTGAAAGTAAGGTCACTCTTCCAGGATTTTGTGTCTGATCACCAACATTGCTGGCAGCCATAATATGCTTACAATTGGGTGTACAATAGGAGCTGGTGTCTTTCTCTTTGCTCTGATTACTTTCCTCACTGATAACACTGTGAGGTGAGGATATCACAATCCTCTTTAGCAGGCAGGTGTTGGATGAAGTGAAAATTCAAGAGATCCAAAATACAAAATAATGTAAACAATTTCTCTTGTAATCATTTTGTCAAAAGACAGCATTCTACTGAAGAATATAACAACCCAAGCTGTCTGCAAAGATGCCATAAATACTGCATTCCAAAACAAACACCAAGGAGAAACTCTAAGGAGCGGTGAACCTAAGCAGCCTTTCTGTCAGTTCTCACAGAGAAGCCACACATGCAATGGGCACCAGCTCTTGTCTTTCCTTCCCTTCCTATCGGTGCATTGAAATGGGCAACTTTCTGAGCATTTCCAAATGTATAAAAAACCTCTATTTTCTAATGCTGTGGAGGTGAGCGGAGGTGAGAAGGATAGTCCAGAGGTTGACAGGGTAAGAGAAAGAGGTGCTGAGATTGTTCAGCATCACCTCAGAGTACAAAACTCAGGATTTTCCTGTGCTGTTGCTAATGGCACGTGTTCTAGCCAGGCTAAGATGACACTATGAACTATGAGTTCAAGTGCTTCATAAAAATTAATGCAGCTCTTATTTTGGCCATATAAATAACCAACCTGTCTGGCCTAGAATCTAAGTCTTGGGAGCTTCAGAAATAAATATGAATGATCTCCCTAACCCCCATGCATGTATGTGTGTCCAACGCAAGTTCACATTGAATCACATGGTATGGCTTTATTTTCCTGGTCATTAAATTCTTCTATTATTTCCATGCTGTGAAGCAAACAGAGAGGAACAGAAACAAAGGCAATAAGAAGTCATCTGTACATATATAAATTCAAAGCTGTCCATGAAAAAGTATGCCTATATTTGCATCAGACTTCATTTCTTCACACAAACAAATTTCTCATTTTTATCCTTAGGTGTAATTTAGTTATCTGGGTATGATGAGGTACATCTATAATGTCAGCACTTGGAAGTTTAAGGCAGGAGACTCACTGTTTGAGGCTTAACTCTAGCTCCTCAGAAGCACCCTACCTCTCTATCCTATATGAATATATATGTATGTATGTATGTATGTATGTATGTATGTATGTATGTATGTATGTGTGTGTGTGAGTTTATATACATACATTAAAGTGTGAATGTAAGTTTGTATGTGTGTGTGTTTATGTGTGTGAGAGAGATAAATTGATAGATTTAAAGGTCTCATTTCTTCTATTTCTCAAAGTAATATTTGAGTCACAGATCCTTATTTTGATGAAACATAAATGACACTAGCTGCTAATTTTATTAATGAGCAATGTTTTTGTAAAGTGCAGCTTTATGAGCTGTCTGTCTTGACCATCCTACGGTTGTAACATATGGCTTCTTTGCTTTTACTTCGAAGCCTCCAGGAAAGGAAGCTACACATAGTGGACACAAATATGACACCGGTTCAAACTATGTAATGAGACAGTAATTCTGTCTTATAATTCTACCTAAGGTTCAGCACTAGGTAAACAATGATGACCAACAATGACTTAGATAAAAATTAGCAAAGAACATAAGAGTGGCCCAGATGCCAGTCCTTACTCCACAGTAATTACTCCAGTTTTGCTTTGAAACCCTTGAAATACAATGCTCCAAAAGAATATGCTAGAACAAATGATTAAAACTCTGCTTTCTATTTCCTCTATTTTTGCTTCAATGTCCTCATTTAAGATATGGGGTAGGGCGATGTTCGATGAATTAATCTTAGTTCCCAACCACCTCAAAAGACCAGGGCTCAAGCTTTGGTGGATTTTGAATGTTTTCTGTTTTATTTTTCCGCCAGACGAAAGGAGAAAGTACAACTGATACATAGATCTTTAAAAATCCAATTTCAACCATTTCACCCTACAATCATCGTCTTCGACGTTTATGGCTATTTTTCATTTTCTACCCCATTAACACTAGATACATTGCACTGGTATTCCTCTGCTGCAGTCAGGAATGAGTCTGTGATGAATGCCACATCTACATTTCTCTCTTTTAATAATTTGCCTCAGTGCATAAAACTCCAAGATTTCATGTCATTAATCATTAATCATATTCATATACTCCTCAGAACAGAATTAGAAATGTAAATTAACAGTATATTCAGGTTAAAGGAAAATCTGCAGATAATTTTGAACATTTAATTTCATGATATTATAACATAGATCATCCTAATATTTTAGTAAGATGGCTCACAATAGCATCCAATATGTGCAAACTGGGGAAAGTGGTTGGTATTGATTAATTGTTCTATGTTTTAGTCAGCTGGTTTTGGGTATTTGTTTTATGCATCAATAAGGATATATTATCACAATTCATATGCTATGTACAAAGTTATAAACTCTATATTATAATGAGGTAGCATGTAATCATGCTACTTATCAAGGAAGTATTTTTTAAGGTATAACAATTTTTCATTTAAAGGAATGTCATAATTATTCCACTATTGCCAATGTTGTAGAAAATAGTACTATAATTACTTGCTATTAAATGAGCAAACTCCTTTCATTTGGTTTTTTAGCTGCAAATCTCAGAATCCCTCAGAGCTCAAATACAAAACCTCCTCAGGACCCTGCCACAGGACTCTGTGACTCAATATGGCTCTCCACACTTACCTTTCAATACTCTGATATTTAACATATTTCTTTCTGAATTCTTCCTTTCCTTACATAACTAGGATTGACCTAACTAAGTTTAATCAGTTGTTCTATGTCATATTGTTTGACATGGCAGGATGATAACATGCATAATTTAAGAATGCTGACCAAAATGTAAGAGTGAATCACTTCTACCATTGTGTGACTTTGAACAAATTAACAAATTCCATCTGTAAATTTATGAATTGGTTTATAAGGAGAAAGAAAATAATAATGAGATTGTTTCATATGTTCTTTGACTTATGTTACTTAATTTTTACAAATATGAGATAGCATCTTACAAATATAGAAATATAAGGTTTAGACTTCTAAGACAGAGTGGTAGCACAAAAACAGTTTATATATTCTCAAATCCACTATGCTTCCCAGAGTCTGAGCCAGAAGGACTTCTGTATACAGAAGGAGGCACATGGCCAGGTTTGTGCATGGCCATTAAAATCTGAATTAAAGCGGTTTCCAAAGTAGAGTCACTATCCTAAACAAAACTGACTACTAAGCCAGACTTGTAGATTATCTTTGTTTTCAAGTGAAATATATTTCTTTTACCACAAATTAGCTCCATATCCAGCTAATTGCATCGATAATTGACTAATTGGTAGGTTGCTATGAGAGCTGTTATTAGATTTGCACATTTAAGTGATGTGTATTTTACATGTACTTATAGTACTAAGCATTAACGTTTTTCTCAGGAGCTCAGGAAGATAAGGTGAACTGGGGTCATATCAAGCCTTGATGAGTGACCACAAAAGAATAAAGAGTGAATAAGTTGCTTGTTTGTGGCATGTTATCTACAATAATGTAAAGATACAGAAAAGTCCTAGGTTGTCATCTTTCTTCTCTTCAGTTTCCAGGTATTTATAAAGGGGAAAACAAAAACTCAAATATCACACCTTTCCAAATATCACAGATATAGGCTTCATTGGTGGAGTCATGTAGCTAACAAAGGCAGGGGATGATGGTGCATGTATGGAACTGTAGAGAACTGAACAATCACATGGAAATGTGAATAAAGGAAAAATGACCCTACAACCAGGCATTTGCTACAGCCACAGGAGAATGAACCTTAGCATTTAAATACAGGGTAAATATAAAAGAAAGATCATCAGCACCTAACTCTTTTCAGAAGAAGAACATTTGGTTTCAAAGGCTTGTAATGATGGCTTCTAGATTATTTTAACCATGTGATTTGTCAGGCCCTAAAGAAACTCGGGACAAATGGCTATGTCCCGCTATTTGAACAGCAAAGCTCACACTGGCCTGCAGCTTACTCAGTGTGGCTTTGCTCAGTTCTTCTCACCCAGTCTCTCTTACCCTGAGGTTCTTAGCTTCCCTGACCCAACTTCTGAGTCCTACAAATTCCTGCTCTCTCTCTCTCTCTCTCTCTCTCTCTCTCTCTCTCTCTCTCTCTCTCTCTCTCTCTCTCTCTCTCTCTCTCTCTCTCTCTCTCTCTCTCTCTCTCTCTCTCTCCCCCCCCCCCCCCGCATGGCCCAGGTCATTCTGGCCCTTGAAGATGCCACAGCTGTACTGTATTATAAAATCCTTCTCCTGAACTGTACCTTAGACCAGTCTTTCCTCATTTCATTCATGATTTGATTCTCTTTCCTTCTTACACAGTGCCCTCTCTTTCATTTTTCTACAGTTTGCCCCCCCCCCAACACACCACAAAACTATAAATCAGGATGTTTCAGTTAGACAATACATACTTACAAATTATTCTATTAGAATATGTGTCTCATTAAAATCTTCATTCTAAACATCATCATAGAAGGTGCTTTCTCTAATTACTATGTTAAATATCAGATTTTAAATCTTTTAAATATCAGATTCTATACTTTTAAGTAAAAAGTGCATTTTAGAGAGAAAGTGATGTTAGTCCACTTGAATAGTTCATTTTCTCTGTATTAGGAGAGCTGCAAATAAACGAGAGTGTTTGTATGGAATGCTTATTTCCTCGGGGCACATTTATTTTTTCTAAATAAAAAAAAAATAAATAGAAAACTCAACAGTATTTCTTATTTTTTTCCAATGCAGAGACATATTTCTTATAGATATAATGCATCCTTTAAAGATAAGATCTTACTGTTTCCCAGGTTTGATTAAAAAAAAAAATTGGCAGCCATGCTTCTCCTTCCTACTTAACAATATGAATGCTCCTAACAAGAAAAAGTTGAAAAAGAAAAAATATAACCAAGACAACAGAACAGAACGCAGAACAAATTATGTTATTCTGCTTGTCATGACAAAGGAATACGTCTTTCCAAGCAGTGGTGATTGCTCCTGTACATATCATTTTAGCTCCATCTATGCCCAAGATTCCAGTATGAAGTTACCTCCTAATTACGCACACTGAATTAACAGCAATAGCGAGGCCAGGCAGCTCCCCCATCTGTGAAGAGGTAGCTGTCCCTGACAAAGCCATTCTGACCACAGCTTCTTCCTGGGCAAAGAGTGATGGCATATAGCAACATTCACACACTTCAGTGAGGACATGGACACTCAGAATGGTCACACCTAACAAAATAACTACCTGCTTCATTTATATTATAGGAGAATAGGAAGGCTGTATATGATGAATATGTAATATTCTGTACAATGTAAAATATCTAAATAAAGTTATGATTATTGGATTTCTCTTTTTAAATTTATAAACATTTGAATTTTATAGCACAGAATAAAAAATATATTTTCCTATGTTTGGTTAACAGTGCTCTAAACTTGTGTAGAAGGATATATTTATAAAAAGGTAATATATATCCGGTACCATGGAAGCTAGTCCTCAAGGAGAAGAATTTCAGGTGATTTCCAAAACTCAGGGGCCTCTTGGACCTGCTTCTGAAGTGCATGGTGACTTCAGAAATACGTAGTGTCTTCCATCTATTGAGGAATAACCAAAGGCAAATAGCAACAGCATGTAATGTTTTCGGAGTCTGTTAAACAATCCTGACCAAAGTTCAAAAGAAGGCTTCTCACTCCTGGTGTGGAGGGTTTTGTGAGATGGTCTTTGGCTCTTGGAAAAAACATATTATCAGCTCAGACAAGAAAATTCAATTCAAACTATATATATATTATAAATGTTTTGTAGATAGCTAATAGTATGACTCTATTATTTTTTCAGATGTCTTTATTGTTATTTTAGCCTCTTTTATTCTTTTGTGTTTTATCTCCCTCTCCCTCCCTACTTCAATGTTCTCTTTTCCAAGTTGCTGGATCAAAACATCTGTACCCTGATATCATCCTCTCACTTGCCCACCCAAGCAACAGTCCATATTTACTCTCAAGTTTTCTGCAGTCACACCAGGATATGTACTCATACCTGTAGATTTAAGTTAGGAGCTTCCTATGGGACAGAACCCATGACAGGTGTCTTTATTGGGTTACCTCAAGCAATATGATCTGTGATGGTTTCATTTTCTTTTGTAGATGAGTAGTATTACAGAGAATATGTATATACCACACTACCATTACACATTCATCAGATGAAGGACATTTAGGCTGTTTCCATTTCCTAGCTATTGTGAATAGAGCAGCAATAAACATGATTGTGTGAGTATCTGTAGAGTAGGATATTGAGTCCTTTTTAGGGACTATGCCAAAGTGGGTCATATAGGTCATATAGGTGGGCCATATAGGAAATTTATTTTTAGATTTCTGAGAATTCTCCAGAAAGGAGGGAAGCAACCCATAGTCCTATCAAGTTATGATTCTTTTGTGCCATTACAATTACCAAATTGGCATAATGATACTAAGTATACAGTAATGACCCTTATAACTGTGTGGTAATCAACAGCCAGATAACTAGAGAGAATCCAGGCCTGCTACTGGAAACTTAGGCAACCACTAAGGGTCATAATAGTCATGGATCTCAAAAAGGAACTTGAAGCCACTAATTTAGAAAACCCAAGACAATCCATGACTACATTTGAAATATTTGTCTTTATATCCACAGATAAGTGTAGACTCTACCTCTGATCCAGTAAACTTCTCCTTACAACAGAGGGAGGCTTACTAGGAAAAAAAAAAAAAAAAACACCAGAAATCAAAACATAGAGTTGTGGTGCATTGCCACAATGGATACATCTACAAAACAACCCTCATACCTAAGGCTCAAGCAACATTGAAGAATACTGGTGGAAGGAGAGTTAAAATTTAGGATATCAGAGAATTTTCTGTGAGATGTGCATCCTAGCATCGTCAGAGGCTGTATTCACAAAGCTGTCTAAACAAGAGCTAAGTAAGGGCAATGAAAAATGACATAATCAAGTGGGCAGGAAAAGCACACAAGTACTGGATGCTAAGAGGCAGAGAAATAATCTTCCCTAGAAAACAGTACACCAACTAGTTGTCCAATCCCAAATGATCAGTCCTGAAAGGGTCAGTACATGAAACACTATTCAGAAAGAGAAATACAATGATGAGAATACTACTTTACTTTTCTGTATAGTGTTACTTTTATGTACACAGTTATTAATGATATTAATAATTTTATAAAACTGCACAATTAATGACATAAAGAGGCCATGAATTTAAAAGAGAACAATGGGAGAGTTTAATGGAAGGAAAAAGATAAAGGAAATAATTCAATCACAATATTAATTTAAAACATAAAAGAAACAAAAAAGGATAATATTTATTTACTCATTTAAGAATATGACTGAGTCAGTAAAGTGTACAAGCATTAATAAAAACCTTGGATTCTCAGCACCATAGTGTTGGTTATGCTACTCATTTACAGACTTAGCATTTGTGAGGTGGGGACAGAAGGATGTCTAGGGCTAGGTGGCAAGTTCTCAAGGTGGAGAGTGATTTTGGAAGAAACCTTTGGACTTTAGGAAAACAGGCATCTACATGAGATGCATGTGATGACATGCTCCTACCTACCATGTTCTCCTTCTCTTAAGAACTACCCTAAAACATTTAAACATAAGCTTAAACATATGTATTTGGCTGCATCTTGCAAATTAACAAGGAAGCACATTGAGTTCAAACCCAGGTGAGGATAAAATGAGAATTCTGTATCTCTTAAAAGCAAAAAAATGCACATTGGAGTTTTTTCATACAAATCATGAATGAATATGTGAGATTCTCCACTAAAAATACTCAAATCATTACAGAGAAGCCACTGAAATTGAAATTACAGAACAGCACTGACTAGAGCCATTACAAAGTCGACAAATAATTGTGGTAGCATAAATGTAAAACAGATTTTTTCTAGTTAATACTAAATTGCAGGAGAATAAATTATATTACTTCTAGCAGCAATGGAAAAATATATGAGAGTGAATTTACTCATAATTATTTGCATGTGTTTTTTCTAAGATCCTTTCTAAAATATAGATCAAAGAATTTGCTAGTAATAAAACAGTCTTGACAAAGCCTAGAAGAAAACAAATAATTAATTTCATTGAAAAGGTTTAAATTTGCTTCTTTAAAACTAAATGTTATGGAGAACTATGATATATCAGGTTCTGACTGCACCTCAATTGAGAGCTCCATCTTAGAGACAGGAGATGTTGTGTACAGCATGATGCCACCAAGGCATTTAGAAGCAAAGAACCAGGTCATGTTTACACCTGGACAAGGAACCAGTGGAATCTTTTGGATAAACTTCCTTCTTCTACTTCTTGGATGATTACAAGAATATGTCTACCCAGGGAGCAAAGCTGCTCGAGTGACTATATGTCTCCTAAGCCAGAAGCACCCCTTTGGAAGACATGAGCTTTATTTGATGGCATCACCTGCTTGCTTTCTCACTTCCACTGATCTTCACCTGTTACCATAACTTTGGTGACTCGTTGCCCCAAAAAGCACAATGAGAGAAGGAAAAGAGAAAGTTCATTGAACATCTACTCTGCCTTATGATAGTCTTGTGTGTTTTATTATAATATTTTAAATTAATTAATAAAGATTAGAAGATGTGGCTAAAAGGATGATAACATATGGCCATTTTCTTTCACTAAATTGTTCTGCCATTTTGAGAAGATAAAATACATTATTCTCTGGAAGATTTTGTTTTTGTAAAAGAGAAAGCATTTTTAAAATGTAAAAGCACTGAAATTTTAAAGTTGCTTTTTTTTTTTTTTTTAAAGTAAGGGTATTTTGAAAGTAAGGATCTATCAATGACAATGATCCATTTGGCCATTTCTGTAAATTGTTGTGGTCTTGAGCCAGTGGTTGACAAAATTGTCCATGCACCTGCATGTGTCTTGCAGCTGAAAACCATAGCAGTAGTGAGGACTCAGTGTCTTAAGGACCTCTTTTCTCCTCTTTAAAGACAGTGGTATCTGAACAGTTGTGGAAATCAATGGTTTTACTTACCCCTATTGAATTTTGCTAGATTTCCTTCAGGTATTATTATCCCTTTTCTAGTGCAGTGCCATTATGCCCCATCCTCTCTGAGGATATCACTGACTGAGGCAGGCAAACAAGGGATCTCTGAAGGGGTCAGGCAATAAAGTGAACCATCAAGAAATAAGAGGGAAACTTGGTTGAGATTAACTTCTTCAGATAAGAACAAGGATTCTAAGGAGTCTAATATCAGTTGGAAGTTCATTTCCAACAAATTTAAGCAGAGTATAATTTTGAAAAAAAATATTTTCATGGTGTAATACAATCCCCACTGCACATTGAAGAATAATTACATAAAAATTCGACTCAGAGTACAGGTCATTTTTTCCCCAAGGAATATGGATTTTAGAGCTAGATTACTTTTGCTAGCATCAGGTCCTAAAGAAGTCTCTGGCTTGGTCTCAGTCATACCAATAGTATAGAAGTCATTTGAACTCTTAGACATCTGTGGTCTTGACTATGGGAGTTTGGGAGAGTTTCTGGCAGTACAGTTATTATAAGGGTCATTTAGACTATTAAGTATCTCTTGTCCTGGTTGTTTGTGTTTGAAGAGGCCCTGACTGTAAGAGTCCCAACAGATGACACAGATCATCGGGCTATTACTCACTTCCACTTATCAGCTTTTTGGATGGAAGAACATTTTTTTTTCCTTTTACATCTTTCCCTTTAGAAAGAAATACAATCATGCATACTTATAATTCCTGGTTTCACTGAAGATCTGTGGGCACAAGGACCTTTATGCTATGCTCTAAACAACTGATTGTTCCTCAGCTGTTACCTCTTTTTGTATCAATGAGAAAACCAAAGCACATCTTTTTGTTTCCTCTTCTGGTTGCAAAAGCTCTGTGGAACAATATAGTGTGAATATGTAGCTCAGTTGTAGAGAACACAGTTAGCATGCAGGAGCCCTGGGGTTCAGTCACCAGCAAAACATACACACACACACACACACACACACACACACACACACACACACACACACACACACACAGTGTACAGAAATAAATGAGATATATCGTCTATAGGTTCAGACATTTGAATACTTGGCCTCCATTTTGGAGAGATTTAACAGGTGTGGCCTTTTAGGATTAAGTATGTCACTATGTCACTGGGGGCCTTAGGAACATATAGCCTTACCTTACCTCTACTTCATGCTTTCTGCTGCATTTATGTGGTGGAGGATGCGGTCCCTCAGCTCTATGCTCCTAGTGTCATCTTTATCCCTAGTACCTGACTTCCCGATCAGGATGGATTCTTTTTCCTCTTCAAACTTATGCCCAAATACAATTTCTTCTAAAAGTTGTATTTTATCACAACAGAAAGCAACGATTACACATACCCATGGTATATGGACTTAGTTTGTAGGACATTTTACTTTAGCTCTGGATATTTTATGGAAAAATAAGAAAGAGAGGAAAATGAGCACTTTACTTATCATAATCAAAAATATTACTAAGCCATGCCCAAGCCTCTGACAGTATCTGCCTGGAGGGCTCCTTCACTTTCAAGGCAGTGTTAAGGAGATGCTGTGCTCAGTAGCTTCCTCAACCACAGCAGCCTTGACACCTTTTCCGCCCACCTTTGCTTCTTTTTACAATGTAGACTAAAAGAACTTTGCGTTCAGTTATGTGAATCTGATCTGAGCCTACTGCAAATGATCTCCACACTCTATATTTTCCCTTCCTTAGCACACTGGATCACAAATAAGAGTAAGAACGCTGGGGTTTAAGTGGAGTCTAGAAGGAAAAGCAAAATCTCTCAGTTATTTTGTTAGAAGAAGACACAGGCACAGGCTAGCTAGACAGTGGTGGTGCACACCTTTAATTCCAGCAGTTGGGAGGCAGAAGCAGGCAGATCTTTGTGAGACTGAAGTCTACAGAGTAAGTTCCAGGACAGCCAAGGCTACAGGGAAACCCTTAAAAACAAACAACAACAACAAAAACAGGCTAGAAGCATAAGAATACAAAGAAGGGAACACTTTTGCTTACTGTGGAAAGACATTATGAAGTGTGTAGAAGGAATTTTCTAGCATACTGGAGAATGAAGAAAAGAATTTCTCAGTAGCCATAATTGAGAAAGAGCTTCAAAGACACATGTGTATCAACCAGGAATATGAGAAGTCAGAGCACACGTGAGAACCATCAGCAATGATGTGAAGAACTCAGGACACACATGTGCAGATCTGTGCTGTGTTTGCTCTGCTTTAGCCTCTACCTGCTATTGAACCCCATACAAGCATCACTCTCATTGCAAAATATTTTGTTATCTCTTCATGACAGAAGTGTCTGCTGGCTGAATATATTTTTTCACAACTGGACAGGATTAATTTAATAGCTTCTTCTTAATTCTGCTCTAAGATTTCTCAATTTAACTAAATAACTTTAATATTCTCTTGGCATCATTCTTTGGAGAAACTTTATTTTAAAAAGCCATTATAAAAATTATGATTTTACTAAAGAACATACAGAGCAAAAATCATCATTCCAGTAGATGGAGCAGAGGTCACATCAGAATAGTTGAAGACTGTCTAACCCAGTATATGTAACTGAAGTCCAGATGCTCACCAGAGCTCAGAGATGGAAAAGGCCCATTTGAGAGCAAAGCCTGAGCATTACTGAATATGGCTTGACTAACCACCTCATTTAGACTTAGAAAATGTTCAATCCTATTCAAATGGAAGGCAAAAACAACCTAAGGCAAATACCAAAATGATTCCTTAAAGAAACATTTGTACTTTAGAGGAAGAAAGTCATAACTCTGATTTGTTTAAAAGCCTCACTGTGGTACTTCCCAATCACTCCATGTAATACAGATGAGGCCACAGTCCTTCATGGAGCCTCTAAGTGCACAGTTAGTTTAGTCTCCTGCTGATGGTAATATGTGTATTTCTTCCCTCGCAGACTGTTCATGAATTGTGTGATTGCTTGATATGGAATTACGAAGAAATAGATCAATAGACACAGCAGGTTTCTGAGTTAAAGCCTTTGCTTACACAGTAGACCTATGGACAAATGGGCTGCTTAGAAATTGCAAAAGCCAAAAGCTGGCCACACAGATTTCTCTTTGGGAGAGAACATTAGCAAGTGGAGTTACAGACATTAACAGATAAATATAGAGAAACAGATATGCTGATAAAAAAAATTCTATTATCTACTAAAAAGCACTTGGAATCAGGCTGGGTATCTTTGGTATTTACTAAAGCCATGGGTGTGTGACTGATACTATCACTTTATACAGTAAGACTTATAGGGAAATAATTCCTAAGTCCTTGAAAACAGCAAATGTGCACCATTTCTCTCAAGAAGCTGCTATGTACTTCACTCCCCTGTTGGCAGCTGAGAGAGCTAGGTTACTGAAGAGGTCCATCATAGAACAAGGACCTTCACAAAAAAAGAGGAAATTCAAGTTTTAGGTTAAAAAATATAGTTTATATTTCACAGATACAAAATAAAGTGACCTTCAAGGGGAAAATCAGAGTAAGTAGATCTTTATTTGGTTCAGATTTTGAGCCAATGGAGATTATGAAACACAGACTGAGAGAACCTTAATTTAGCAGTTAAAAAACTGAATGTTTTGAAATATGTCCTCATCATAGGCCAGTAAGGAACACAGAAGAGGTGGCATTCTCTCTCAGTAATTACCTCATCATGAACAAAATAGGAATATTTCTCATGAGAAATGATGAGAAAATTAACTAGTTAATTTATTTACTAAAAGCATCTTTACCATCCCTGCTAAGGAATATTTTTATGCATCTTACAAGGATACCATAGTTAGGGAATAATAAATAAGAGATAAATAAAATAAGAGATATATCACTATCCCTTATTAACAAATCAAGTTGTCACAGAGGGAGAGAGAACTGAGATAATGGGCACTGATTGTAACCTCTCCAGAGCCTGTGATCTGGCAGACATTAGGGCGTCACCTCTCTTTGGTTCTTGAAATGTCTATTTGTGGCATACAGATTGTGACATTCTTACTATGTTCCTGGGAGTGAAAACCCACACTATTTCTGTAGGATACAACCAAGGACCACTGGTACAGGATGTTAGAAGTAAACACTTTTAGCCAGTCCCAACAGCTTAAATCCTGAGACTCTTCATCCATTCATTCTCTGAGGTCTTTAGTGCAAAGTAACTGTATAGCTGTGCTGTCTCTGAAAACACGCCTAAGTTTCCATTCATCATTTGTTTGTGTTTGTTGTTACTGTTGTTTGGAATCATCATACTGAGACGCAGCAATGGCCTATCTTCCAAAAATTCAAAACAAGACAATCAAAAAGATTGATTTGAAAGTTTTAAAAGAAGAGATCTCTTCTGGTCCAGTTCAGAGCATCCTAGGCAGCCAGACTTCCCATCATCTCTTCCACAGTCTAGCAAGGGGAATCCCACTGACCTCCCACATCCACGTTTCCTATACAAGTCACCAGATCTATCCCTATACCACATCCACTGACCAGGTCAAGTGTGTGTGATACAGCCAATCTCCAGGCTTCTTCCAGGACTCCTCAACCTGGAAATACCCACAGGTCCCTTCTTAGTTTTAAAGATAAGCATCATCTGATAGTAAAAGGATAGACAAAAATATTCTAATCAATTGGGACAGAGAAGCAAATAAATGTTACTATCCTAATATCTGACAAAAGAGACCAAACTAAAACTAACCAGAAGACATAAAGAAGGACACTTTATTCTAATTAAAGAAACAATTAACAATAAGAACAACAGCAAAATCAATATTCTAAACATATGTACCAAACTCTGGGGCATCAAATTTTATTTTAAAATGTGCTACTGGATTTTAAAATGTACATTAACATCAATAAAATAATAGGAAGTGAATTAATTACCCAACTTTATCTGATATTCTGAATGCTGTTGGATAATTCTCTTGTACACTGTAAAGATTTTTCTCTTAAACTGGTTTAATAAAATTGGCCTGTAGCCAGGCAGAAAGTATAGGTGGGGTGACCAAACTAGGAGAATTCTAGAAAGGGGAAGGGCGAGATTAGGAAATGCCAGCTAGCCACTGGGGAGCAAGATATATTTACACACAAATAAAGCCATAAGACACTGGACAAAACATAGATTAATAAAAATTGGTTAGTGTAAGATATGAGAGTTAGCTAGAAATAAGTCTGAGCCATAGGCAAGTTTGTTAATAAATGGTGAGTCAAGCAGCTGCAGGACTGGGCAGACAAAAAGGGTCTCTGTCTACATGTGGACAAAAGAAAATCATGAGAGAAACATCAGTGTAGGGATCTCTGCAATCATCACAGCCAGTAGTAAAACAACACCTGAATTAGGAATCAAGAAAGAAAACTCAGATCTTTTCAACTTATGGTGGATCAAACACTGGAAGACTGACAGGTGACAGGTTGTTTATTGTCAGAATATTGAAATACAGTCTGGAATAAAATTCCTTGGTAATACAATTCCCAGTTAACAAAGAGACATAACTACACTAAAACTCAACTCAAAGTACATGTCTTTTTTTATTTTATTTTTATTATTTTTTTTTAAGAATTTGGGTTTTAGAAATGAGTCATATGCATTAGCTTAACAGTCATTGGAAGGATCTAACATTGCCTTATCAAACAGATAGTGTTCAGGATATTTGGGCTATTATCCAACTCTAGTCCTACTAGATGGAGCTTGGGGGAGCCCTTAGCTATACAGATAATACTAGGGTCATTTAGACTACTAGCTACCTCCAGTCCTGGTTGTGGGAGTTTGCGATGGTCTGGCCCTACAGATAATACACTCATCAGGCTACTAATCACCTCAAGCCCCAGCTTTTAGTGCGGGAAAACAGGTCATTGTCTTTTGGAAGGACATCCTTCATGTTCAAAATTCCTGGTTTTTCTGGTGATCTGTGGAACAAGGACCTCTGTGGTCTCAACATATCAGAATTATTTGACTTAATACATGCAATGGACCTAACAGATCTACAGAATATTCTATGCAAACTCCAAGAAATGCACATTTTACTCAGCAGCACAAGGAGACTTTTCTAAATTAGAACTCCTCCTATAACACGAAAGAATCTTTACAAATTTTGAAAGATTGAAATCACATCTTGTATCTTATCTGACCACAATGTGATAAAACAAAATTGCCAGCCAAGAAATCACCAGTTAATACAAACTCTCTGGGATCAACAACCCATCATAACGCTATAGAATGATGAATAAATCAAAGAAAAGAATTGAAAAAGAAAAAAGACGTGTAGTGGGACTCAAGTGTTAGCTGTCAAGGCTTGGAGGTGTGTCTATGCAGTTCCAGGAGCCTGAACGGGGTGTGGCCAGGCACATTAAGAGGCACCAGGGTACTGAGCTGGCTCTGTTTTGTTCCTGTGTTCTGGGAGAGCAGATCAGTGGCTCCCGCATAGGATAGTTCCTATGTCCAAGAATTGTCTTAAGGTTCAATTTGTATCATGAGTGTTCATATAACCATCAATAAATATTAGTCCTTTATATGATATGCTGCTAGTGAACTTTCCTCAATAGCTGGCAGTCATGTGAGTGTATTCTCTGTGCTAGATGGGCCACAGGCCACAGGCTGGGCTATTTAAAAGGACACCGTCTTTTGGCTTCCCCAATTAGTTGCTCTGGCCACACAGCTTTCAGGCCTTTAGAGGATTGCTAGGCAAACAGCAGAAACACCACCCTGACAACTTCTGCAGTTTTGAAGTTTCCATTCAGGACCTCAGTGCCAAAGCAACCAGCACATCTCACTGCCAACTTTGTATGACTGGAGCCACTCTCCCCGGGACTGAGGATTATTTTAAGTGACAGATTTCACTGCCCTTTTAATGCGGATTCTGTCATATAGTTATGATTTTGTGAGAAATTGCCTGCTGGGCTCCTGCACTCAGATATAGGACATATCGCAGGAACCTACCTGTGCTCGGGAGAGCAGGACATTGAACGCGACTGCAACGCCTGCTGGCCAAACATAGCCATTACATCTGGATTGAGGTAATTGGTTACTTAGAATATTTTTTTCTTTCTTTCCCACAATAATGGCTGGCAATTCTACTTCTCAAGACTTCAGGACATATTTTTCTGTTGTGATTGAGAATTTCTTGCATAAGTATATTTTTGAGGGCTTCAACCCTCAGTCCTGCTACTTTTGGACTTGATTCTGTATTTTATATTTCAAAAAAAAAAAAATGGCCTGATGCCCATTCTAAATGTGAGATGATAATTATTATCATGGTGGAAGATTTGAAATCTAGGAATGAGCATTTAATGAATTATTTAAAATCTAGGAATGAGTAATTTCTGTCTAAAGTGTGTAATATAGAACTTATAACCAATAAATTGGCAGACAAAGTTAATTTTCTGGAAATTGATTGCAACAAATTTTCAGAATTTCCTCCTCAGACATGAATATTAAAACTGTACAAGAGAAGTGCAAGCTTTACATTAATGATGAGAATAAGAAACTTATTAATTATGTTAATGATGAGAATAGGAAAGTTGCTGATTTTATGAGGTCATTAGAAAGATTGTCTATTCAAGAAACTCAAACCCTAGAAAAAAGATGGTTTTCAATCTTCATGAGTGAGAGAACCATGTTGCAATACTGGAGAAAGATATTACACACTATCTACCCAGAACAATTCAGTGTAACCTCCTATGAGATATTATGGTAATGAAGAGGCTCTTCCTAAGGTGGTAAAGCAAATTCTAAATGCATGGTCAACAAAAACAGAATAATTTCTAATGATTGGATAGCATTAACAGCTACTGTATTGGACTATAGCCAACATTTGCAATGGAGGAATTGGCTAAGGGAAGAGCTAGGGCCATAGGACTTCAGGGAAAAATAAGAGACTCTTGCACTTCTCAAGACCAAATCCTTGGTGAGGGCTTGTTTTCCAATATGAAGGTTCAGATTCTTTAAGATGACCATACATTATTGTTGTGCCATACTGCAGCATTGAATGCTTGGGATAAGATTTTAGAGTCAGGACCGAAAATTGAGTCATATACCCAGGTCAGACAAGGCTTAAAAGAACCTTATTCTGACTTTCTGCAGAGGCTGGCCAAAGCTGTACATAGAGCAGGATTGGATCCAGAAGATAGGAAGCAATTAATACTTTCTTTGGCCTTTGCTAATTTGGAATGTAAGAGAATGCTTATGCCACTAAAGATCAGATCTGAACCCTTAAAGGAATGGAGTCAGTATGCAATCAATGCCAAATCTCTCCCATTGTGATGAAGAGAACTTAGTAGGCCAAGCTCTTGCTGATGTCAGGGTGAGGAATCAAGGTATTACTTGCTTTAATTATGGTAAACTGGACCATATGAAAAAAAAATGTATGCAAGGTACTTATGGAAAAAAATTCCATCTTAGGAATGATTCAACAGAAGGACATTACCTTCTACACTTATGCAGATGTGGCAAAGACCAACATTGGACAAATGAATGGAGGTCTACAAGGGGCAAACAGGGAAACCTTTTACCATTGGGAAATGCCTCTCAGGGATTCCCCTGGGAAGCCCCAGGAATCAGATTTCAAAGCCAAGTAAGGTTCAATCATATCCAGTCAAAGAGGAGTAACAGCCTCCTCAGAACAAGAAGAAAATCCAATGTCTAAAATAGAGGACCATACAGAATTGGATAATGGAACAACTTTAAGGGAAAAATTGACAGTTTAAAGAGAAACCATAAAATGAATATTCTGGCAGACATTCATAAATGAAAAAGACCAAAATTAAAAATACAGATAGATAATATTTATATCTAAGGCTTAGTTGACATGGGAACCAACATTTTGATTATAACCGCACAATCATGGCATCCATGATGACCTATAAAGAAGGTGGGTATTGGAACATTATATCAGGTGAAACAGAGTGTAAGATGGCTTGAATGCATAGGACCAGAAGGTCAGAAATGAAGGTTGAAGCCATATATGGCTGACATAGCACTGAATCTATGGGGTTGTGACCTTCTACAGCAATGGAACACACAGATTAAAATCCCTCTAGGCTCAGATATCAACCAAAGGCTCAATTGTATTTCTGAAAACAATATTTTAAGGTGATTTGCAAAACAATAACCAGCCTTTTAGGTCACGCAAAAGCATAGCTCATTAGCTGATGAACCCATAAACATACTCACAACACTACCGTGAAATGGAGGACAGAAAAGCTTATTTGGGTTCAGCAATGGCCTTTTGTGGAGGAGAAACTGCAGGCTCTAGAACAGTTGGTACAGAAGCAGTTACAAGCTCAGCATTTTGAAGAATCAACCAGCCCATAGAATTATCTTATATTCATTTTCAAGAAGAAATTTGGAAAGTGGACAATGGTGACAGATCTAAGGCATTTAATAAGGTGAATCAACCCATGGGCTCTTTACAGTCTTGTATTCCTCTGCCTTTCCTGTTACCTAAGGGTGGGGTATTATAGTCATTGATTTGAAAGACTGTTTCTTTACCATACCTCTACAAGAAGAGGACAAAGAAAAATTGACCTTCACAGTGCCCACATTTAATAATTCATGTCCAATAAAGAGGTATCAATGGAGAGTCCTCCCACAAGTAATGTTAAATAGCCCCATCTTATGCTAGTGTTTTTTACAACAGCTACTAGAAGTGATACACAAAGAATTCCCACAATCTATCATTTACCATTAATGGATGGTATTTTGTTGGCAGACACAAACATGGATACATAAAAAAAAAAAAGTTTGAAGAAATGAAAAAAATATTTCCTGATTGGGGAGTATAAATTGCCCCCTTCAAAAAATACACAAAGAGGAGATTCTATCAATTATTTATGACACAAAATAAGCCTACAGAATATTAGACTCCCAAAGGTACAACTCGGGAGAGACAGATTGAGGAATCTTAACAATTTCCAAAAACTGCTAGGAGATATTGCTCATTTAAGACCCTTTATTTGTATAAAAAACCATGAACTAGTTAATTTATTCGAAACCTTAGATTGATAAGGAGTTATATAGTCCCAGAGAATTTTCTGATGAAGCTGAGAGAGAATTAGCTTTGGTGGAAAAGAAATTACAAGAAGCACACGTGAATCACATGGATCTAGACCTCGATTTCATACTGATTATTTTATCCTCCAAACATCCTCCTATAGAAGTAATAATGCAAAGAGAAAATATTATATATTAGAATGAATATTTCTGCCACATAGGCCAAATAAAAAGTTGAAAACATAGGTTGAAAAGATTTATGATTTGATTTTTAAAGGAAAATTTAGACTTTGTCAGTTGACTGGAAAAGACTCAGCAGAAATTGTTGTACCTTTGACTAATGAAGAAATTGATCAATTATGAGCAGTAGCGAACCTTAGCAAAATGCGTGTAGTAATTTTTTTGGGAGAGATTAATAACAAATCTTCCCAAAGCAAAATGATTCAATTTATAATGGAAATTAACTGGATCTTCCTTCATGTGGTATGGGATGTACTTATTTCTGGATTTCCTACATTTTATACTGATGTAAACAAATCAAGAAAAGTGGTTACAAATCAGAAAACTTAATTAAGTTGGCTCAAAGCTTTTATAACTCTGTTCAGAAGTCGAAACTATTCACGATTATTATGGTATTAATGGATTTTTACCAAACCTCTTAACATAGTACTGACTCTTAGTATGCAGAAGGAGTTGTTTTACATATTGAAACTGCTGATTTCATTCCTGATGATACAGAATTAACCTCTTTGTTAATACAACTACAGGATATCATTAGAAAAAGAATTCATCAAGTATATGTAATACACATCAGATCTCACACAAGTCTTCCTGATCATCTAGTGAAAAGTAATGAAGAAATTATCTGGTTATTAATAGGAAACATACTTGAGGCCTCAAAATTTCATAAGAGACATCATAATAATAACAAAGGACTAAATAATAGCTTTCCTATCACTTGGCATCAGGCTAAGGAAATTGTATGTAATTGTACTACTTGTTCCTTCTATAACCAACCATCTTTACTAGCTGGAAGTAATTCTAAAGGTACACAGAGAAATAGGATCTGGCAGATGGGTGTATTTCACTTTGGAGAATTTTGAAAGATGAAATATGTATATCATACCATCGACACTTACTTAGAATGCAGTGGGTGACTGCCCTGAGTTCTGAAATAGCTGATGCTGTGCTAACTCACCTTTGAAAGTCATGGCCATAATGGAAATTCCTGTTCAAAGTCTGACAATGCTCCAGCATATGTTTCTAAGAAAATAAAGCAGATTTTTGAATATTATAATGTAAAGCACATTACAGGGACACCACACAATCCTATAGGACAAGCATTTGTGGAGAAATCTCACTGCATCTTAAAAGAGATGCTTCAGAAACAGAAAGGAGAAATGAGAAAACCCAGGGAGAGATTGCATAATACTTTACTGACCTGGAATTTTCTTAATGATATGAAAGAAACAACAGAGAGACATTGGGTCATAGAAAAACTTCTGAGATAAACCAATCCATCTACTTCAAGGATGTGCTTACTTCAGAATGGAAGCTGGAATATGTGCTTTGTTGGGTTAGGGGTTTTGCTTTTGTTTCCACAGTAGAAGAAAAGATATTGGTACCAGCAAGATTAATAAAGGTCCGCTTTGAAGAGAGACCCCTCCTGAAGAAACGTAATGGCTCATCAACCGAAATGACAATTGGATATATGATAAGGAAAACTCATTTAACAAGGCTGGGGCAGGGGCTCATTTTTGTCTTTACAGAAGAATGTATATAACCATATTTAAGGTATTAAATGGGTGCTGAACACTTGGACACCTAAAGCTGAAGGGAGATCTCTTATGAAAGGATTACAAACCAAGGACAACTAGTACCAATATGCACTACTGGGTAATTCCTCAATTCTCACTGCTTTGCATCAGTATCTATATAAAAGAAAAGACTAATTTGGTCCTGGTTTGATTATAAATAAAGCTGGCTTTGGAGTTGACGTAAGTGGCTTTCTCCCTCTCTAAACTTGAGAGATTTTGTTTCATATCAGAAAAGTCACCTGGTGTGGAACAGAAGACAGCCGGAATATATAGGGACAAATATTTTTATGATTTTATCTTTAATCCTTTTTCTCTATGCATTTGCTCCTTCCTAACCCTAAAATCTCTGCATACAACTTTCTCCTGAAGACATATAGAAAATAAAATCTTCATTTGATATCAATAATGTTTTAGTTTTCTACTGTAAACAACAATATCTCCTACCAGCAGTCTCCAAAGCATCCAGAATGACAGTGGGATCCCCACTGCCATGAATCTATCTGGTGTAAGAAAGAAGAGAGAGAGGAGAGAGACAGAAACAGAGAGACAAAGAAAGAACCTGGTTTACACCACTCAATGAATTGCTTTTGAAATATAGACTATTCAGGATGGTTGCAAGATAACTCTCTATGATTATCCTTCATGTCACATCTTTAACAAGAATCCCAGATCAGCTTACCCAGTACTCAGAATGGTTACAGATGTTCATAGCCAGACCATTAGGATCTAACCACTGTCTTAGCTTTTAACGGATCCCACAGTGATTCCACTGCCCATAGGTCAGTAGGAAGTAACCTTATGAAAAACTACACCCCTCTCCTGATAAGTTCTGTCCTCTGAGGGTTATGGATAATTATTATTCTGATAGGGTAGTTATAGGTTAAAATTGGGTTGAGGGTAGAACAATAATATAGACTCAGGGATCCAATCTAAGGAAGAGAAAGGGAAGTAGATAGGATAGACATAGGTAGATTGTTGTATCTATCTATAAACAATTATTAGCCAAATATGAACCAAAGACAATTTGCAATGGTATGGATGCTTATATATTGATACAAATGGAAAATCATTTTATGTTTGATTGAAATAATTTGTATATTGATACAAATTTAAATCTGAAATTGTTTTATATGTCCAAGGTAGTTTGTCTATTGATACAAATTGAATCAGTAATTGCCATATTTTGTATATGCTTCCACCTTTAAAATATTTACACAATGATACATATTAAGCATATTACTGTCATTTCTATTATGCAATTTCTATCTCTGCTTAATTATAGCAGTCATAATATGTTATTATATTAGTCATAATATAAACATAAAATGTTTTTATACTTCTGTTTAGATATTTTGTACATTATATATATTTATGATACTGTTTTCATTAGCATGGTACATGTGTAAGGATTCCCGGCATATAGCAGCCATATAGTAAACCCAACAATGGCACGGGCAGAAAACTCCAGGTATGGAGGGCATGACCCAGGTGTGGCTATGTAAATTTGTACCTACACATTCTCTTAAAAAGAACCATCACATGTTACAATGTGGTTCTCTGGCCCCATGAGGCCAGAGGCCCAGACCCACAGACCTATAGCCCCAGACCTCTCAGCTGCCCGCTACTGTTCAGGCCCCCAGAAATGACTCAGACACTTAAATTAATTTTATGTTGTCTGGTCTATGGCTCAGGCACATTGCTAGCTAGCTCTTACATCTTAACTCAACCCATTTATATTAATCTTTTTGTCACATGGCCCGTGGCTCACCTGTGTTCCTTACATTTTGTTCTCTTTGGCTTCTGGCTCCGTCTCTGACTCTGCCCTGCTCCTCCTACCTATTCTGATTCCTCCTCCTACTTTTTCTATGGTGCCTGTCATGGGCCAAAACAGCTCCTTTATTTAAAGATTGATATTCACAGCGTACAGAAAGGCATTCCCACATCACACGTGCATGTGAAGTCTGTCACTCTTTCTTTTTCTTTCTCTCCTAATTCTCTCCCTCATATCTGCTCAGCAACTGCCCTGAAGTTAAACTCTAGTGTGGCATCTGGTAGTGTGTGTGTGTCTGATGTCACATACAAAATCAACAACATGTGCCTCTGGCTAATGTTTATATGACAGTCATATTGGAAGTCATCATTCAGAGACTGTACACCCCTTTATAGATCACCTAATTTTACAATGTTAGCTTCAGTCCTTAAGATGATAAGAACTACGAGTCAACATTACTTAGGTTTGCCATGTAACAGTCATGTTACCTAAGCTTTCCAGATACATACTAGGATATGTCAGACAGACAGGAGTCTTCAACCACTTCATAGACCCAGACACTATGGCATTTAATGTTTTGTTACTCAGAATTCAGTCATGAGAGACACAGTGACTCCTGGCATCACTGTTACTTTACCAAGATGGTTTTGGGCATCAAGAACATTCCACTAGGAGTTTGTCATCCTTGGCATAGAATGGCTGGTTGGGAAAAGAACTGACCTTATCTTGACTGCTGTCAGTATGCATGCTGTCTAATCCAGAAGAGCATGATGAAGGATAAAGACTACTGAAACCTGCCTGGTCAGGATAAAACAGTTTCTCCAAAAAATGACCTGCTTCTGAAAATACCTGTCAGATATCATAGGCCTGTGGCCAAAATGGTGGATGCTCCAACTGTGCAGAAAAGCCAGGGGTGACTGTGAAGGTAGCTGACTGTTTCTGTCCTCTCCTAAATTTTGGAAGATACTCTCTTGTGCATCCAACATTTAGGTAACATATTTTCCTTCTCAAGTCTGATGGGGTCGAAGACTAGAAAGTTAAAGTTACTATCATCTCATCTCTTAGCAAAGAATTCAGGTGTTGGATTTTTTATTATTCAAGATAAACAGCTTTCAAGTAATTTCTGTACCTCACCACCTACCAAAATTTTTGACATTTAGGATGTATCTTATATTTGTTGGTTTTTAGTTGTTTGACCTTGCTTGTGTTTTGCCTTTTGATCCCCCAGACATTACCTTATAATAATCCCTAGTGTATACAGTCTTATTTTAGAACTTTCTTATTTGGACAAAAAGGGGAGATGTGATAGGATTCAGTTGTGAGGTGACAAAGCGTGGCGGTGTGACCCTGGAGTTCTGGGAGCCTGAATGGGGCATGGCCAGACCCCATTAAGATGCCACTGGGACACTGAGGTTGTCCTAATTTTGTTCCCGTGTTCTTGGAGAGCCTGTCGTGGAACAGTTTTTATCTCCAAGAATTGCCTTAAGGTTCAATTTAAATCATGAATATTCATATATCCATCAAAAATATTAATTCTTTATATGGTATATTGCTATTGAATTTTCTGCCATAATCTTGGGAGTGAATAACAATGAAAACACAGCACACCTCTGAGAACATTGAGAGCAGATCCTATGAGGTCAACTTATAGCCATTTATTTGTGTTGTCTCTAATTTTTTTAAATCAGGTGATTAAAATTACATATTAATGAAGCAACTCAAAAAGTTAAAAAAAATAAGGAAAAATCTAATCCAATCAAGTATTCAGTAATCAATAATAAAAACAAGAACAGAAATTACAGAAATAGAAACAAAAAATATCATCCAAACCATCAAGGAATCTAAGAACTCATTCCTTGAAAAGATAAACAAGCTTGACCCAGCAAACCAGAATAAAGACAGGGGACTAATTCTCAGGATCGTAAATGAACAGGGAAACATTTCAACAGATCACAATACATTCAGAATATTGTTAGAGAATGTTTTTAGAAGTCTGTACTCCAATGAGCAAGAAAATTTAAGAGAAATAGATGAATTTCCAGGTTTAGCTTACACACCAAATTAAATCAAGGCTACGCAAACAACCAAAATAGACCTAACCCACAATGAGGGAGAAGAGAAAGTAATTAATACATTCTACAAAAAAAGTTCAGAGCCAAATAAAGTCACAGCAGAATTTTACCAGACTTTCAAAGAAAATTAATCTACAGCCCATTCTTCTTAAACCATCTTAAAAAATAGAAACAGAGGGAACTGTCTCTGAGGCATTATCACTCTAATACCTACACCCAAGAATAACAACAAGAGAAAACTACAGGTTAAGTGGAACATAGACTGAGAATATTCAATAAAAATATGAGAAACAATACAGAGGTATATCAAAAGATTATTCACCATAATCAAGTTGGTTTTATCTCTAAAATTCAAGGATAGTTCAAGCGTACATGAGCTAATAAATGTAGTAAACCAAATAAACTGACATGCATGATAAAAATTGCATTATCACAGCAATGGATGCAGAAAAGAAACTTTGATCAACTCCAATCTGCAGTCATGATAAGCATCACAGAGAATGTAGGGCTTGATGTAACACATCTCAATACAATAAAAGGCATATCTGAGCTAGCCTGAGCCCATATCATTCTAAATGACAGTGGTAAATGCTAAAAAGTCCTAAGTTAGGAATGAGACAAGGAAGTCCACTAATCCCTGCAGAGGGCTGAACTGATTAGCTGAGTCTTTCAATGAGGCCCTAATATATGGAGAATAAATTGCTTTTATCTCAAAACTCAGGACTATAATTGCCAGAGCTAATGACAGCTAGTGCTAGGCCACAAAGAGCTGTTCCATGAGGACCCAATGCAGAGAGAAGGAATATATCTTGTAACATAAAATCAAGAATATTCTTAACAGGTCTGCTAATAACCTGGGGACAAGGCCTTTGTAGGGCTCTGGCTAAAGAGTCTTTGAACCAACACTTCCCACCATAAGCGGTTACTGGTCAGCAGTTCCAAGGCCACTGTGTGTTGAGATACTCTGTGTTCTCCCAATGCAACGTTGCTTGATTAGCTTATTGCAACCCCCCCCCACCAGTGAATTATTGTCTTTTCCTGACTCTATCGCATTTCTTCTCCTGAAATAATAAAAACATATTGTACTTCTTAATAATCCTAATAATACAGCTGCTTCAGGTCAATCCCTACTCCTTTTCAATATTGGGCACGAAATAGTAGCTGGGGCAAGAAGTCTAGGGAAGGAAATTAAAGTAACACACACAGAAAAAGGGACAATCCATTCTTTTTGGAAGAGTATATGCATTTTTCATTATAGATAAAACATTTTATCAAAACTTTTAAAACTGATCATTTCATTAATATGGCAAGATAAAGAAACAGCTTCCACCAAATCCACAAATTGATCACTTGTCTATACACTAACAGCAAACATACAGAGAAAAAGATTATAGACATACAATATACCCAAAGAAAGTAAAATATCTCATAATAAATCAACCCAAAGAAGTGAAAAACATATACAATGATAACTTTAAGCATATGCAGAAAGAGAAAAAAACATTATGTGTCTATGTATTGGCAGCATTAATCTTGTGAAAATGACCTTTTTTTCCAGAAGATAATTACAGATTCAATATAAAACCAAAAGCCTCATATTGTTCTTAACAACAACAAAAAATCTTTCCCAAAATTCATATGAAGTCACAAAAGACTTTGGATACACAAAATAATCTTGAGCAAATAGAACAATGTTGGAGAGATTATTACTCCATATCTTAAAATATATCACAGAGACATAGTAATAAAAATAAAATAAGGCACAAAAATGGACATAAATAGCAATGGAACAAAACTGAAGATGCCAAACATGAGTACACATAACTTTTGTTGTTTCATAGTTGGCAAAGGTATCAAAAATAAGGTGGAGAGAAGAATGCATCTTCAATAAATAGTGCTGGGAAAAGAGATGTCCATTTGTGGAAGAATAATATTACACTAACATCTATCCCCTTTTACAAAATTATTTCCAAATTGATGAAAGAATAAAATATAAACTGAGAAACATTGAAATTGTTACAAAAAAATAAAACATTCCTTGCTGTTCTATATACAATATCTAGGAAGTGGAGACCCAAAATATCATTAAACCTATGAATGTACAATGAGAATGTAGTACATACAGTGGAATACTACTCATACTCAGCTATAAAGAAAAGTGAAATTATGATCTTTTCCAGCAAAGGAGTGGAACCAGAATAGATCATACTGAGTTGAGGCAACCCAAACCAAAACCAGAAACTTTGCATATTCTCCCTTATCTAAGGCTCCTAGATCCCCATCTTCAGATATGAATACATACCCTAGAATAACTGCAAACCAGGAAAGTAGAAAGGTACCATTGCTGGGGTAGGGGGATTGGGAACAATGAAAGGTAAGACAGCAGAATAGAAGAGACCTCATCAGGGATGGGTGAAAAGTGAAGGGTTCTTCATGGAAATGCATATGAGCAAATACAAAATGAGAGAGAAGGGTAAGATAGAAATAAAAATGTCTGAAATATTCATAAGAAATCATATTGCTAACTACTTATCCAAAGAACTCTATTATGCATAATTCTGTATATATAGATGTACAGATGTTGTTTAAATAAACTTTTCTCATGTAGGCTGACAATACTTTTTCCAATAAACCCAATACCAACTATGGAAAGACTTCTTTTTAGTTTTGGTCAGAGCTGTCCAAGAATCTGTCAAAACATACAAGCCTATTGCTGTTGTCCTTTGTTATCCCTCAGAGGTGGAAGGTACATCCCTATTGCTGAAGATATCATGTACTTCTGAAATGGGGCCTTGAGGTCCCTTGAATAGAAATGAAGTGAAACCCTCCTCCTTAAGGGGTAACATTCATAGTACATTAAGGTGCCATGCAAGCTTCCAAAGAAGGATGACAATAACAATCCTATCCAGATATAGCACCTAAGAATAACAACTATGGCAAGCGTGGCATCATAATCTTAAGAGTGAAGTAAAGTCTCACATGCCTTGATAGTATTCAAAAATTCTCTAATTGGCCTTAAATCCTGCTCAACCATTCCTGGTACTAGAAATCAGGCCACCTTCTTAATGCTAGTAAAGGCTTTCACCTGGAGGAAAACCTACAAATTCCTCCTTACTAAACCATCATAAACCCTAAGGGCACTCTAAATATTTGTTCTTCTACCCACAGATAAGTGTAGTCTTCACCATCCATCAAGGAAATCTCTCCCTTCAAATAGAGACTATTAAAGAAAATCACAACTAATCAAAATGTAGAGTTGCCGAGCTTAATACCAATGGATCCATCTGCACAGCATTCCTGCAATTGAGGCACAGGGAACACTGCCGAAGGGGTGGGGGAAAGATTTTAAGAGCAAAGGGATTAGGAAGCTTTCTTTGAGTTGTATCTCAAAAGTTTATGCCATAAAATCTTATCAACATGACTACTTAAAGATGAGGTGAACAAATATGACATCAAATACATGCCAACGTGGGCATGGGAAAGCCAATGAGGCTTCAAATCTAAAATAAATAAATAAATAAATAAATAAATAAATAAATAAATAAATAAATAAATAAATAAATAAATAAATAAATAAGTAAGTAAATAAATAAGTAAGTAAATAAATAAGTAAATAAATAAGTAAATAAATAAGTAAATAAATAAGTAAATAAATACATACATACATACATATTTTTAAAATTAAAAAATAAAACTATATAGAAATCTCAGAGAAGAGCACACCAATTAGTTGCTTATTATCAAATCATCAGCCCTGAAAATATACATACAAGTAATGTTATATAGACTGAGCTGGTTATATTTAGGAATATGAGAATATGTTTATATATGCATGTCACTATGCTTCCCACAATGATAGTCATGGATTCACCCTGAAATCACCCCTGAAATTTTAAGGAAGTCCCCAAGAAAAAGTCCAATGTTTTCTTATATCATTGTCTTGAGCATGATGTATCTTTGCAGCAACAGAAAAATAACTAAGACAGAATGTAATAACAATTAATGAAAAAAAGGCTATGATGTTGAAAGAGAAGAAGGGGATGCGTATGCAAGGATTTGAAAAAAAAATGCAAAAAAGATATTATATTCTCAAAAATAAATGAAAAAGAATCCATGCCCCACATGATCTCTTATGAGGTTTCAATAATTTTAACAAAGCATTAATAAAAGCAATCAAAAGGCTAAAGGTAAGATAGTGTCTTAGAAGACACAAAGGATTAAAATAATTTATAATATCAGGGAGAAACATTTCATTAATTTACAGCAACAGATTTTTATAATTTTGCATTAATTTCAATAAATAACACATAAAATAATATTTTTAAGAGTTAAAATAAACAATAGTATTTAAATTTTATTAAAATAGAATTAAACTATTATCTAAAATTTTCTCAACATAGTATTTGTTTAATTAGTGCTCAGTAAATCATTTCATACTTGTTTTTTTTAACTAGCTTCTGTGCTAGTTATTTAGATGGGAGCACTTATGTTATAGAAAAATAAACTGAGAAGAAACAATATATAATTTTAAATAAATGTGCATTTTCATATTTTAATGTTACCAATGTACATGTGTGTAACTATCCTGTTATATGTTATATAATATCGACTTTTGGGATTGCCTTGATGTGGCTTTGCACAAAAATGACTCTGAAAAATACTTGACAATACTGTTATTCATACCTGAAATCTCAAAACTGATATGAATTAGAAATATATAATTGGTAATTTAAACAATTATTTTTATATTATTATTTACACACTGGCATTTGTATAGTGTTATACTATAATTGTTAATATTTATGTTTAACAATAAATCATTTGAAAAATACTTCTCAATAGAGTTCACAGTAAGTATTCGTATTAAACTATCCTTGAAATTTTCTATAGTGCTTTCTGAAAAGAATTAACATGATCTAGGTGATGAGAATATTTTATTATGTGAGAGTAAGCAAATTAAAGTATACTTTGTTTCCTTTAGTACTGACAACGTTTTATTAAAAGATGAATATTTATTTTGAAAACAAATAATCTTAGACAAAGCTGTCATGGGAAGAAAATTATAAAATGAAGTTTCAAGGACATGAGAGCACTTTACAGATAAGAGCCCACTTCGTAGTTAACAAGAGACTATGTGTCAGGTATTCAAGGAAATAACAGAGTTGTTTCAGTTCTATGGGGAAACAGAAGTCACTTGTGTGAAGACAATTTCCAGCATCAACTACTAAATTAATTGCTGTCAAATTGATTAATATGCTTAGAAGTTGATGCTGTTGAAATGTCTATCAGGAACTACATAGTTTCACAATACTTATCTGAGACAGCAAATATTGAATTAGATAAATAAGAAAGTGGGCTCAGCAGGTGGAGGCATTCATTTAGAGTAATCCGACAGATGTATGCATACCCTAGGACTCAGGGGAAGGAAGAAGACAGCCAATACAAAGTGGAAATTGTCCTTTGACCTCCACATTTTCATAAAACATACACATACAAACACACACATAAACAAAGATATGTTTTAAAAAGTGAAAATTTATTCTTTCAATATATGTAACAGATTTAATGGTTGACTTTTCTTCACTGTATAAAGTTGTTCTCTGAATATATTTAGAATATTACAAATTTGATTTCTGAAAGTAAAATGTGCCCCAAAATAGTATAAAAGTTCTTTAATGGAATTTTTGGTCCAAAGATAGGTTTTAGTAATGTACAAACCATGATTCTGCCAGAAATAGTACATTAAAGCTTAAAAATTTATTAAATGCATATTATAATCATAAATATGTGATAAAGCTAAATCAACATGACTAAAATTTTATCAAAGTATATTTTAATAGAAGATTAATCTTATGATGGCTACATTAACTAGAAGACCCTGGTGGTCATACAAATACATTGCAGATATGTGGATATAAGGACTGATGATAAGAAGTATTTTATCGGTATAAAAATCAGTTTCTTCCTCTTTATTCCTCTGTTAAACAGAAGAGTACCAGCAGGTGTCTTAACTAAAAGCCATTGAGTCTGACATGCATAAACCACAACTTATCTAAGATCTAAGACCATGTGTGATTCTAGAGTTTACTTTCCTGTTGAACTTTTGTTTTTAGACCATGCAAACTGAATTGTTTTTCATTTGTTATGCATCTATGTGCAGGCTGCTTTTTCAGGGAAATAGAATTGCAAAGAATAAATTCTGGGATAAATTGCATTTCATAAGCAATATAGTGAAATTCTGCTTCTACCCAGGCTTGAAGAGACTCAGCACTGTGAGTCTCAGACAACATAAAATGCCATAACCAGACCCCATAATACGTGATTCCTAATTATATTTATTGTTTGTCACAGTTTCAAACAATCAAGTCTAATTGATCAGAAAATTTTGGTTTGATTCCACTAGGGCATAGCTAAATTTTTACTATTATTATATGGGTTTCTTCCTAAATACCCCAACTTTACTTCATTAAAACACTTTAAAATATATTTTGATAATGGCATTTTAAAAAAGAATCAAAAAACTATGATACTCACAGAAGAGTTACAGTATGTTTAAATCCACGGGAATGTCTTTATTTTTTTTTAATTTTTTACAAATTTACTTCTGGTTTATTATGAGAATGATGATTTGATTTTAATCAAACATTTTATTTGAAAGTCACAGCTAAAGAGTGTCAAGCAAGGATGACTATATAGTAAGTGATATGAAGACATTCTCTGCAGCTGGAGGAAGTAACTTCAGAGAGCATTTTTCTCAAATTCACTGACACATCTCTAGAAATGAATGTAGCTCCTAAGTACCTTCATTTGGATGCTTGGGCCATTTTACTTTTTTAGGAACCATTGAGCTATGCAGGGAAACACAAGTTTTTGTCACTAACTTTCCAAGTATAAAAAGAAACCCTGATTAATACTTCATTTATGCCTCACCAAATTATTGAATATATACTTTATCAATTTACTTCTTTAGGAAAATTAAAAGTCATTTAATCATGATTATGGCTTATTCGTCTAAATACCTTTTACTAAGCAGAATTATGCGATTCAAAGATGGAATCAACAGAAAGCCTCCTTGAATAGGTTTCTTTCCCTGTGTACACTTAGCCTAGTTTTGTTCAATGCACAGAGTCTGCACTGGATTGC
Organism: Phyllotis vaccarum; assembly: GCA_033318265.1. Classification (NCBI taxonomy): domain Eukaryota; kingdom Metazoa; phylum Chordata; class Mammalia; order Rodentia; family Cricetidae; genus Phyllotis; species Phyllotis vaccarum. The sequence continues at coordinate 33,553,634 of JARWLC010000010.1, read as the reverse complement.
ATAGAACGAGCATTAAAGAGACGGCAGGGGTCAGGCTAGGGGTACGGATAAAGCAAAGGCCACGCAGTGTGAACATTCACATCTTTTCTCTGCTTTGAATTTGCTATCAGAAGAAATGACAGCAAAACTATTGCAGTACTGCTAGATTCCAATGTAATGAATAAACTTCTAATAAAATATAATGAAACTAGGTATCACAAACAATTACACTGCTGGTTGTATTTCAGAACAGTTGACATGCATGGTGCACATAATTGGCCCTTGTCTACAGTCAAAGCAGATGGAACCTGAAGTAGCCGATTATGAATGGGTGGTCATGAAGAAAAAAGCTCTGAGGCACACAGGTAGAACTGAGTGTAAGAAAGGTCCAACCAGCAATATAAAGGTCTCATTCTGGTCTAAGTCTCTCTTTACTGTAAGGAGAGCACACAAGAGTCCATATTTTCCTGGGCTCTGTTTTTTTATAAACATCAATTCTGATTTAAATTAAGCCAAATAGAAGAGAAAGACTATTTGCTACCTTGTCTCACTTCCCATTTTCCACTACGCCTCTGGTCTAATTGTCATTAGTTCCCGATGAAATTCGCTATATTCCCGCTAAAATGGTGACAGGAAGTCAGAAACGGGTCATTATAATAAGTACACATAAGTTACTGTTGTAAAATAAATATAACAGATAATTAAATTTATGAAGCTAAAATACTGAGGTACAGAACAAGTACATGTAAATTTATTGATTTGATTCTATATGACTTATTTTAATTTAAATATTTGCTGATGTTTATACTGCTAACTTGAACTTTCTGTACTTGTTAAAGAATCATACAACTATTCTCAAATAGGTATTTTCTCCCTTAGGGAGTCACACAATTTCTCAGTGAAAGTACTAATTAAGCCAGGCTCTGCTAGCCAGTAGCTTGCAGACTAGGTGGGCCTCTTAGTCTCTGCACTGCATTCACAGTTCCTGTTGCTAAGTGTCAAAAGAGAACACCTCTAATGAGTTATCATGCTGATGAATATGTTAGTGTGAATTTTATTATTAAATTTTTTTCTCCCCATTTCTATTACTAAAATCCAGAGAGCATCCTAACATTCTTTTTTAAACTTATTTTTAGGTAACAAAAAGGAGTATATATAGGCTCAGTAGATAGTAGGTAAAAATTATGTTTTTAATAATAAAATTTTATAGCCTTGCATTGAGTTTAAAAAGACATTAGAATTGATTTACTCCAAAGTCCACTCAGTCAAAATCAAATTCAACTCCCCCTACAACCACTGTTGTACCTGCAGTTCCAGTTTAATTTTTTTGTTTGAAAATATCAAAATATGTTACCAACAAGATGGATCAGTAGGTAAAGGTAACAGCTGCTAATCTTAAGAAAAAAAAAATGGGTTTCATCGTTACCATCCACATGGGGAAGAACACCGACTCCCACAAGATGCTTTCAGAGCATCACCTGTGTTTGATGTTGTGAGCTTATGAATTCGCCAAAAACAGTTGCCATTTGATCCTTTACAATTAGTAATGGATACGTGACTATTTATAGACCTAGCAATTTCACTTGCAGAAACTAAATGATGGTAAAATGGCTCAAGAGGTAAAGCTGCTTGTTCCCAGGTCTGAAACCTCTTAACCACTGCATCCCAGAATGTTAAAAGAAAGAAACAACTTCTAAGAGTTAGCTTATGACTTCCACTCATACCCATAGCACAGTGTGTGTACAGTGTACAGTGTGCCTGTACACAACAGAGAGAGAGAGAGGGAGGGAGGGAGGGAGGGAGGGAGGGAGGGAAGGAGGGAGGGAGGGAGGGAGGAAGGATGATTGAATGAATATGTGAGTATAAAATGTAAATCGAATGTCATCATAGGCAGTACATTTTGTCCACATGATACTTTAAATATTTGAATTATCCACCTTAGCCTTTGTCTGATTTTAGTAATCCATAGATTTACAAAGAGAATACTTGGGAAGGTTAAAAATCCAAGCTTCTAAAGCTTGTTGGCGGCTGCACTGGGTCTGTTCTCTGGTCTTTGCACTTACTAGAGCCTCTCCTTTATGCACTCAGTTAACTGTACGTGGAATAAACTAGAACAACCCCTTTAAGTTCAAGGACGAAAGGGGTCTCTAAGGAAAGTATTTAAATCAAACAAAGTACTTGAATCACAGAAAGTAATGTAACTTCTCTGGGGAGAACTTGAGCAATTCTCCCTGCCCACAGAATGAACTGTTCTACTAAGAAACAAACTCATTCTGACATGTCTTCACATGGAAGCTCAGTCTGTATATCACCATATGTGGAGAAATACACCACAAAGTTATTGAACCCATAAAAAATTGAAAAATATATATTTATATATATACTACATATATATAAAATTTAAAACCAAATATATGTATAAATGCTTATATTTAGACAAATATTATACATAATATATTATTATACATATATATCAAGTACTAGACATAAATTGTAGTTAGTAGACAATGAAAATATACATTATCTTGAGATACAAATTAAAATGTGAATTTTCAATTGAATCAGTGTATCAAGATAAACAAAAAGTTACATTTAATTAGATACATTTATAAATATATAAAATAATTGATACACATCAGAAAAGAAAATTGAACTAATTTCAGGTGGCAAACAGAAATTAAAATATGTATAACACTAAAGAATGTCCATAAGATAAATGACAGAAGTTAAAGTTTATAAATTTTGATATATATTGATTTTTATAGAGAAATATACCAAGTCACTTTGTTGGAAGTTGATTCTAGACTAAAAGTCTTGCATTATAAAAAAGATATTAGCACTTACTTGAATGTTTCTTGTGGAGTGGGAGGGTCTTTGCTGTTCCAGGTGGGTGATAATCTGGATCCAGGGCTCTTCATCCAGGTGCCTACCAGTCAAAGCTCATTGCCTGTTCATAAGTAAAACACAGAGGTACTCAATTGAACACAACGGCTGTGTTAGATAATGCATCAACTGGCTTCTGGATTTCATTTCACAGTTAGTGCTTTTAAAGTGTCAGCTCTTTTTATTGTAGAAAATGTTATTGTATTATATAGAAATCCTATAGCTTTTTTTTTAACCTAAGAATACCTATAACACAATCTTTAAGATGTGGCTTTTTACTTACAGGATAAATAACAACACACACACACATACACAAACACACACGCACATGCACACACAGGCCTACACACACACACACACATGCACACACACACATACAGACACATATACACAGACACATGCACACGTGCATGCACACATGGGCACGCACGCCCATGTGCATGCATGCACACACACATACACACAGGCGCACACACACACATGCACACACACACATACACACATGCATGCACGTACGCACATGAACACATGTACACACTTTTCTCTCTTGGTTATTATCATGCACGTCTTCAAATTTACACCTTAATTCAGCAAGCATTAAATACATATTTACTTTCTCCCACATACTGCTAAGCCTAATAAAAGATAAAGCAGATGATATATAACTGGACCAGAAGTGATTGGTTATCTCTTTGGAAAGGGATAGTGAGCAGAAGTGACCTGAATCTATGAATTTGTGGGACAGAAATCTGCCTCTTTTGTCAGAACACATGTGTAAATGGGTACTTCCTTTAATTCTTATTTGCTTAGCCAGAAAATCCAAAGGCAAGATGCAGAACGTGTTTGAGAATTAAAAACATTGTATATAATATTCCTGAACATAGGTTCAAGCACCAACCAAGAAACTGATAGTCTCATATGACATTTAATAAAGCTGTTCTGGTTAATTTTATGTCTACTTGACACAAACCATCATCATTTGGGTGAAAGATCTCTCAGTTGAGAAAAAGTCTCCATAAGGATAGCCAGTAGGAAAGTCTGGAGTGTAGTTTTAAAACTAGTGATTGATGTGGAGGACCTAGCTCACTGTAGAGGTGGCCAAAACTGGGCAGCTGATTTTGGCTGCTAAAAAGTAGGCTGAGGAATTCATGGCAAACAAATCAATACACGGCACATTTTTTCATGACATCGCCCTCGAGGATTCTTCCCTGCTTGAGCTCCTGCCTGAATTCCCTCAGTGATAAACTGTTACCCCAAAGTATAAGGTAAAATAAGCTCTTTGCCCTCCAAGTCACTTTTATTCCCGGTTTATCTCGGAACTAGAAACCCTAACCTGAAGCTTTAACTTTTGTTTTATATCTTCTATGCTGAGTTTGGCGATGCTCAATCTCATCAATCGGCTGTGATATAAAGTAGTAAGTGTACAGCTGCTAATTTCTCACTGTTTTTATAATTATTTGTATTACTTTGACAAATAAAATACACACATTGTGTAATATAATAATCAAAGCTGACACACTGATTTCCTCAATTTTTGATCATTTCTTTTGAAAATAAAACAGTCAAAACCTTTCCTTCTCACTTTTGTGGAGTTTATAATATATATTCATAATTTACTAACTACATCTACTACCTCACTTATAAATTATTCAAAAATATTACAATATTACTTTTTATTTCTAACTTCTACATTCTCTAATTTTTGGTGACCACTTTTGACTTTCAACTTTATAAATTCAATTTTTTAAAAAAAATACTTTTAAGTTAATTTTTTATTGTTAGTGTAAGCATATATTGTATGTGTGTATTTGAAGGTGTGTGTGGAAATTATAGATGCCTTGCCTGGATTTTCTTTTCCAGTTCTTAAGTAGAGGCTAAAGCTTTCCTAGATCTCAGATTTGTTCCATTATTTTAACCTGACTTGTATATTAAAAAGGAAAAACACAGGAAAGACGCATTGTATGTATGTAAGAACTTCATGTCTGATAGATAATGTTCAATTATTTTATTTATTTGTTTGTTTATTTATTTGTTTAAGCTTTATTATGTATATAATGCTGTAGGGGTATTGTGTTGCTTCATGGCAAATAATTGTCCCACTCACTGGTTTAATAAAAAGCGCTGACGGGCCAAAGGCAGGCAGAAAGTGTGGGTGGGGCTACCAGACTAAAAACTCTGAGAACAGGAAGCACAGAGCAGAATGCCAGAGAGAAGCCAGGAAGAAGCAGAGAACAACCATACTGCTCTAAGAAAAGATACCGAGCTACAAGGCTGAACAGGAAGAATCATAGGTTAGATGAAGGGTAGAGAGCTAGCAAGTGATATGCCTGGGCCTTAGGTCGATCAGCCTACAACTATTGAAAGCATCTGTGTGTCTCTGCCTGTCTGGGGGTCTGTGAGTCCTAAACCTTGAGGTTAGGCCTGAAAGTCCAGTCCAGAAACCTCATACTACATAATTCTCTGTCTGCATGTTTGCCTGTACACCAGAAAAGAGCATCAGATCTTGTTATAGATCGTTATGAGCCACCATGTAGTTGCTGGGAACTGACTTCTGGAAAAACAGTCGATGCTATTAACCTATGAGTCATCTTTCCAGGCCCTGTTTAACTGTTTTATATTATATTATTAAACATGTACCATTTGTATATTTGCTGAGAAAATATATAGCACAAATCAAAGTAAACTTTAGTTTTGATATTTAATTCTGATAATAAGCTGTCTGATACATGCATATTAGTTATGCTGGTTTTAGATTTTCTAAGAAGAGAATAATAAATACATATATAACCATCCAATCTAAGAGAGCACATGACGCTTCTTAGTTTTCTGTGGGATTAATTCAATATTATCAAAAACATTTTTGTAATTTTATACTTTCATTAGATTATAATATATGAATGTCTTTTATTAGGCAGTTTTATTCATGCCACTTCACCAATAAAGGATTAATAAAACCCTTGGTTATTAATCACATAAATTTCATTTTTAGTTTGACATTTACAAGAAGGCTGCCATGAGCTATATATTCCAAGTCTAATCGTTGCATGTAGAGCTGAGGTTCTCTGATGGTGTCCTTAAAACTCATCCAGGGAAAAGCTATTGACTTGATCTGCCATGTTTCCTTGTCCTACAGCTACACAAATATGTAGAAAGTGCACAATAAACAGTGTGTGGTTGGCCATCATGACAAAACTTCAGCTTCCAAAATCTTTTCTATCCAAGACATGCCACACATTTTTAGAAACTATTTTTATCCCCTGTATGTACATTATCTTCCTGTCTTAGCTTTCTGAGACATGCCCTGATTTCCATGACTAAGTATCAATTCTGTGAAACCTATTGTAGCATAGGCATTTGTCTCCTTTATAATTTATCCAATACTATAATAAGCTTGCAAATAAATAAACCAGACATGTGGTTCTGTTGTAAGCATTAGGTATTTTTTTTACTGTTCACAGCCTTAAGCACTGTGGCTTTATATAATCCTAATTCCTCCAATTCTGCAGGGTGCTCTCTAAACCTACAGCATCCGCTGTGCTGTGGAACTTGTGACAACCTCAGATATTACACTGGATTGCAACTGAAGTCCCTGGAGACAAGCCTCATCAAGCAGTGCTTTCACAAGGACTTACAGTAACTGTAATGCACATCAAGATTTGAAAAACCCTTGATTAGATAGGCACCTCCTTATTATGGCACCTGGCCATAATAACTTGGTGTGGCTATCACAGCCCTCGTTTCTTCACAGCATTCAAAGTAATTAAAAGGTATTAATTACATCTCACTTTCTCTGAAATGTGATATCTTGTACCTACTGTGAAATAAGACCAAGGGGAGGAAATGCTGAGAGGTAAAGGCTGTTACAGAGCGTCCACTGAGTGCTGAACAGCCAGCCACCAAGTCACAAAGTATAAATACAGTCCTAAAGTAGATCAAAATGTCACAGAAATCAAGCAGATAAGCTAGAAATTTCAAAGGATTCCCTGTCAAGGCAAACTTTGTTCAGTAATTCTCAGCAGGCAACATGGGAAAAGTGACAAAGCCACTGAGGGCAGAATACAGCTAATCAAGCATTTGTTCTAACATACATATCCCTAGCTCAGAGGCACAGCAGTGGCAAGGTAGGACCTGCCATGACACAGAGATGGCAAAAATAAGTCATAATTGATGCCAAGTCTGTGGATAACACTTACCAAAAAAAATAACATTTTGATTATAATGCATATAATATGCAATTCTTACAAAATAATGTTTGCAAACTTGTCTATTAGTTTATTTATTTGTCAAGAACAAACAGCTATAATTTATCAAATAATGGCAAGTAATTAATAAAAAACAGGAACAATAAAGATATTTCTTGGAAGTCATTGTCTTGATGAATTATAGGTGATTAGACAGATGATGACAGATAATAGATATATAGACAGATGATAAGTAGATAATTGCTCGATATAATCAGATGACAATTACTAGATATATAGATAAATTGATAACTGTTAAATGGACGATTGGCAGATAATAAATAATAGATAGGTAACAATAGATACATGATTAGTTGCTACATAAATGGTAGATGGATAGATGGGCAGATACATAGACAGACAGACAGGTAGAGAGAGAGAGAGATAGGGGTGGGGACAGTTTTTGATCCTGGAACCTGGATTAAAAGCCAGGGCCTCCTTTACATATCCAAGATGAACATATTCTACCACGAAGCATCACTTCTAATTCTCAAGATTTTATATTTTTAATCATATATATTTAGCAGTTATGTTGGGAAGTAAAGAAAAAATTTTTTTATCTATTGAATATTTTCTATGTACAGGTTAAAAGAAACAGGTCAATCAACAAGAACAGACTGCTGTCAGCCTTTTAAAGTTCACATTATTTCCCTGACATAAAAATCACTGTTTCCACACTGTGTTTCTCTTTGGAAAAGTGCCACAAGACTTCTATGTATTTCATTTTATTTAATCCTCATCTAGGATACTTTTTAAATTTTGCAACAAACCTATGGGAAATACAATAAGCACTCAAATCTTCTTTGTCATAGAACGATTGTGAATGGATGACGGAGATTTTAGAATTAGAAGTTTACTAAATAATCATAGTTTAGAATATTTGCTAGAATTCTGACTTAGTGTTCATATTTAAATCACAAAGAAATGAATGTATAACTCAGCACACTTATGGGCAACATAAACCATCAAGAAGAATGGAGAGAAAGAGAGGGGAGAAGGAGGGAGGGAGGGAAGGAGGGAAGAAGCGAAGGAAGAGAGCAAGCATAATTACCTATTGTCCTTCTATAGAGAGACTTCCAGTCTCTGTAGAGATGGAAAACTTGCCTCTCTCAGAAATTATTCATAGTGGGGAATATCAGTGCCTCACTAGAAGGATGGAAGGTCATGAATGCCATGAACTGAGGAGGCAAAGTGTCTGGGTCAGCAACATAGAATGGTTAAGAGTGATGTCCTGAAAGCTTAAGGAGTAGGAAAAGAAAGGTAAATGCTAGCAACATCTGGTAGCAACACCATTAGCCTGCAAAACCAACCTCCAGCAAAAGTGTCTCCAATTGCATCACTTACAGTCAGACAAGAGCTTCTGTTGTTCAGAATGCCAAAGTGGAATATTTGGTATTAGCAGAGTTTATGAACTGAACTATGCTTTTCTCTTATTTGTCTTCTGCGTAGGGACTGCAGATCATTTCACACACATTAGAGATAAAATATGGAATTCCTACAAAGGGTCTCCTCAATTTTATCTAAAACAACAATTTACATACTCTTTTTCATAAGAAGAGGAAGTTGTTGGGCTGCAAATATAATTTCAAAAATCTACTCTTAAATAGTTCACTTAAAAAACAAAATTCAACAGAAATTAATATAAGAAGGTGGATACGTGTTTTTGTAAAATAAGCGTAGTTAAAATTATGTTAAACTATCCACAGACCCCCTAGCAAAAACATTAGGTAGAGGTGGTTTTATATTAGGTTGCACATCCTATCATAGAAACACAAGGAGTTTTTGTTAAAACACCAGCACACTACTCATTTCTGAATTCCATTCTTTTTCTTTCTTGCTTAATACTTTCTTTGACAATTTCATAATGTATAACTGTGTTCTGATTATTCTCTTTCCTCCCATGTTTCTTACTCATCGCTATGTGTTCATAATTGTTATGTTAATATCCAGGTCAGCTATCCACGTGATGAAATTTAGGTCTGTTGCTAGTGATAATGGCTTCCTAGTGACATTTCTCAACCAGATTATACAGGCAGATTGTGAATAAAACTCTTGTATTAGGCCCAACTAGCCATAAGGTCTATAACATTCATTCAGTAACAATTAGGCTTATATTTTCATATATCAAGTGGGAAGATTTTATTAATTTTAAATTTTATCAGGCTATATTGAGGATTAAAGGACAGTTAACTTATTAAGAAAAATGTCTTAAGTTCACTAAAAAAAGACTACTGTGTTCAAACCAGAGCTATGACACTTGCCTGTGTGTCCAAGGATATCTCACTAAAACTCACTGTCCCTTAATAATAAGTACATGGCAGACCTAATAGAAGCTAGTTTCAACCACAAACATTTGATATAATGTCTAAATAATCATAGATTTCATGATTTTTCTCTTTTGTAACATCTATCTATGGTTTGAATCAATTTCCGATTTAAAAATAAGGAAAAGCATTTGCTTAACAAATAAATAAATCAGATGCTCACTGTAAAAAAGTAACATTTTGCTGGCAGTAGAGAGGATGAGATGACTGGGCTTCACTGGCTACTTCTCTAGCAGTCTCACCAGCCACAATGGGAGTGGGATATAAAGCATTGCATTAGCCGCATTAGCCGTGCAATGAGTGGATGCAACCAATTGTGTAAGAAACAGTTTCTGCTTCATGATTCAAATTTGTCACCGAGCACCAAAGTGTAAAGTGTAGGAAGTAAAGAAAAACCTCACATCAACCCTGATAATTAATTTTGATGAACAAAATATAACCACTGGTCAGCAGTGTCTCAGAAACTTAGGGAAGGTACAGTTAGAAAGCAAATAACAGCAACACAATAGACTCCAATTCTCTACTCAATGCAGATGCCGTGTAGGGCTAGAATTAAGGAAGAAGTGAGTGGTGCATTTGCCGTGGGCAAAAAAGTGTATGTATAAATGCATAAAAAATTCAGTATCAACATGAGCAATAGTTAATTTAATTATCTTAAATATTAGTTAAAAATTACCAAATCAGTACAAAAGAAGACTCCATGTTAAAAATGTACCAAAATCGAAAGTTAAAACCAGGTTTGATGTGGGTTCTGATATATTGTCCGTTAAGCCATTCTACTCTTTCTGAATCTTTCCAACCTCAGGGTTCCAGAGCAGAGAGGCTTAAGGGAGTGGGAACAATGTACCAACACACTGGTCAACTTGGAAGCTGTATTTTTATAAAATTATCATTAACTTTCCCACATATTTAAAATATAGGAGAGTATTTCCCGAAGGATACCAAGGATGCAGATCTATCTTTGTTCTAATTGTCACAACACTGTGACCAGGAAACCTTCCATTGATTTTGCAATTTGACGGCTATCAGTAATTTGGTGGAAGTGTCCATAGTTGTAAGGAAAGACAGAATCACAATTACTTAAAGAGAAAATAGGAAGAAGGTTCTTAAATGAGCAGAAAGTGTGATGTTTGCAGAAAGGGGGTAAATAATCCTTGAACACTTAGTTTAAACTGCTCCTGTAAATTAAACGTATCTACTCAAAACCTATGAATCAGGAACACTCTATATTCTGGGCAAGTTCTCTACCACTCAGCCATGTCCACAGCCCCAGACATTTGGTTTTAACAGTTAATCCTTCCTGTGCTGTTTGTGCGACAGCTATGGCCATAGTCACGTTACATCAAATATTTAGGATATGTACCAACTAACCACTGTCAATTGGTTTCAGACATAGTATTACTGAAATGTTTCTGCCAACTGCAAATGTTGAAATAGCTTTGCTCCCAAATACAGCCCATTTTTAATCATTAGATAAAAAATGACCGTATTAAAACCTATAAAGAAATAGATTTAGATCTGTTTTTCTTTCTCCTAGTCCTGCATCTGAAACGGGTGGTGTCTTCAGCAACAGGGACAAACTACAACATCTGGGGGCCAGTAAGGGTAACAGCAATGGCTTATATTGCCTGTAGAGTCTCTTGGACTACCTGAACATCATCTAGAAAGATGTCCCATGCCTAGTACTGAGATTTTATTAGACAATCCATGGCTCTTGTGGGGAGTGTTGTCACACCAAGTGTTAGTTATAAATATAAATATATATGTGTCATGGCATATGTTTATATATACTATATACATGTATTTATATATAAATATATATTTTATGTGTGTTTGTATATATATATAAAATATACACATATATTTTGTTTAATTTTAGAGAAATATAAAATAATGGTTTCATATGACTCTTTCAGTGCTATTTATTCCTTCTCTCTATTTCTATATTGATCTCCTTCAGACCCACCCAATGGAAGCCCCCAAGTTTTCCCATGTCTCACTCCCTATCATCTGTACCTTGATGCTCCCATCTTTACAGCACACACACCCACATACTTGTGCCAGGACGGCCTTAGAATTTCCTTGTTTCTGTGGATGCTGCAGGTTATAAACCTCATAAAAGAGAAAACATGTGTTTCTCATGGGTTTGGGTTACATCACTCAACATGCCTTCTGCATCCATCATTTTACCTACAAACCATTTTTTTTCTTCTCAGGTTAATTTTATTAAATCCTTCTTCCGAAAGTTTAGCTCCCACTGTATCAGAAGGTGATATGAAAGCTGCCAGGGGAGGACAGTGATCAATAATTCTACCTGGCTAAGTCGCATACAAACCATAAAAATAAAAATTTCTAAACGTGAAATAGTGTGAATTATATCTTGGGAGTACCCAATAGCTGCCTGATGGGATATAAGGCCCACTTAATCATTCCTGCACAGGAAAACAGGCCAATTTCCTCTGGTTAATAAGGTAATGAAATTAATAAACCTAATATTATCACCTTCTTCAACTAGTATAATTCCTAAATACATTCCAAATGAATAGTCTTATACCTACAGAGAAGTGTAGATTTTGCCACCATATATATATACATATATATATATATGTATATATATATAGTATGTGTGTATATGTGTAAATATAAGATGGAAGTCCATTTAGTGTATGTGTGTTTATGTATATATATATATATATATATATGTATATATATACATACAGATATATACTAATATATCTATATCTATATCTATATATCTATATACATATATATATATATATATATATATCTTAGGTTTTGCGTTTAGGATTCAGAGAACATTAAGGAAGACGGGACAGAAAAACATTAAGAGCCAGAATAGGAGGAAAGCCTGGTGTAAAAGTCTCTCCTAGATATTGATACATAAACAAGTCTAAAACAATATCAAAGTCAAGGAACATATTAATGCTGAAGGAAAAAATTATCCCACAAATAAACAAAAACTACAGACAAGTAATGACTAATAAGAAGAGAATTAACTCACCCAGGAATGAGCCCCATTATTGGTTTGGCAATGCAGGATGCCCAAATCTGAATTTACATACACCCAAACAACAACAACAGAAAAACAGATTTGTGAAGTTGTAAATATATATTTGGCCACACATACACTTATATGTGATTGTGTGAGGGGTTGCATATTATTATTGATTTGTGTCTGTGTTTGTGTGTGTGTGTGTGTGTGTGTGTGTGTGTGTGTGTGTGTGTAAAAGGGAGACTATAAGCTTGAGAGTGTGAGCAACTAGGAGTTGTTAAAGGGAGAAATGAGAGAAGAGGAAAGTTATGTGATTCTATTTCAATTAAAACATATTTTTAAAATATTTAGATCTGATGTGAACCATTTAGAAGCTCTTCACAAATGGATTATCATATTCAGCCTTCTTCCAGGAGAATTCTACAAACTTAATGGAAGATAATGTAATCCTGATCTTAGTGTAAATGAGTATTAATATGCAAATAACATTGATTTGTGAAGGGCTGCAAATTCAGTTTCCCATGTTAATGAAAAGTAAATGAGTATAAGGTAAATAAGAATGAAATACTCCTAATTAAAACATTTAATTATTAAATTAAAAAAGCACAGATATGATACTGAAAGGGTGAACGTCTGCTGGACCATCTCCACTGGTTTCACTTAAGACTTATGGTCAGTGAGAAACAGAGATTCTGCTTCCCTGAGATTTATGATTAAGTGAGAAACGGAGAAGCTGCTATTGCAGAGACTAGATGCCTACCTGCAGGGGGCATTCTATGAAGATGCAATCAATATTGCTAGTAGTTGCAAATATTAAAGAAGGAATAGGTCCCTTCAATGTATGCTAACACTAAGTTTAGCAGTTAAATTTGTGTGCGTTGAAATGTCATAATGTAGTTCCTCTACAAGAATCATCATCTTATTTACAATCTAATAGCATTGTGGGTGTAAGATATTTATGGTGGGAGGGCATGCCTTCCAGAACACATGTGGAGGTAAGAGCACAGCTGGAACTTACTTCTCTCCTTTCCATCTTGTGATGATTTCAGGGATGAAACTCAGGTCCTCAGATTTGCATGACAACTAATTGACTCTCTGAGCCACCTCACATGACCAAGACTCTATATTTTTAACTAAAATTCCTCAAGTGACTTAAAGTGTGTAATTCTAAAGAACACAGAAAGTGAAGCAATATTTCCCATTATAGTATCTAATCCACTATTATTTGTAACATATTAGAAATAATTTCTAGCATGTTTGGAACAAAATTGGTCTATCATTCCATCAAGACTATCACACAAATACTGTGCTAAATGCTTCAAATTCATGATAGCATAGCAATGGCAAGTAAAATACAATCAATAATTATTAGAATCTTTATTATATTCAGTAATTAAGTTTTGTATGTAAATACTTCTACCAATAGGGAGTTGATGTCCACATAGTATAATTTTTAAATTTTTTATAGTGTTTCAAGATCAAATAACTTCTACTCTCAGTCAATCACTATAATGACAATATTTTGCTATTGAAAAGTAAAATGTGGGAAAGTCAAAAAAGCTGTAGAATGCAGACATTGTGTTAAGTACTATAAGTAATAGAGATGACATTCTAGGAGTTGTGTAAATAGTATTTGCAGGCATAAGGAGCTTGGAGATCTGTCAGTTTTCATCTGTAGTTGGAGTTCAATGCATATGTTATCGTAGACAGTTTATGTTGTAATCTGGGATGTTGGGGTCTTGATCACATTAATCCAATTATTTTTATGATGCCTTGTGTTGTAAATACGAGTATTACAATGAAGATATTACTGAAAAGTGCTTAAATGCTAAGTAACTGATCAAGAAGGAAAATACGTAAAGCCAACATTTTTTGTAAATAAAAACGATATTTTTCAATTAAAAAAAAAAAGACGAAGAAAGTGAATCATTTTGGGATTGGAGAATGAAAATACAACCTCTCAGGTTTCTACTTCTGTGAATGGTCTCAGGAGTCTTCTGCAGGCACAGGAACTGTGACAGGCACTCTTCAGATCATGTGTACTGTTCTTTTTGTTTTTTTGTTTTTTTTTTTTTTTCAGTGAGATTCTGCTGTGATAAACGATGCTCAACACCTTCACAAGGGTTTAACTCTGTCATTTGGTAATCTAGCAGGGGATAGAACACTAATCACCAGCCATAACTTCCTCATTACCCACTTTCTGCTCAGAATCATGAAGTTCAAGGACTTTTCTGCTTTTGTCTCCCCCACAACTTCACATTTCTCATTGTACTGGGAATAAATGTGAGTTTCCAGGAGGGGATTATTTATTAATATAGGATCTAACTAGTGTTTTCATGTGTTGTCTCAGAAGGAAGCATGTTTATTAAAATAATGCTAAATATAAAAATAATGTCACATTCCAAGTGGCTTTGTGTAAAAAAAAATATATATAAGATGTGTATTTGTATCATCTGCTAAACATCCTCTGATAGTCTTTCTCATAGATGTTCCCTTATCAATGGCAAGAGCTATACTTTCTTATAATTTGTTTCTAAAGTATAGCATGATTCATTTAAATGTTATTGGATTTATAATCATTAAGTCTAACATGTTACTAGAGAGCATATATTTTCATTTTACTCTTAAAAATAATATCAATAAGTTGAAATAAAAGTCTTACTCAAAATGATATATTCTCTGTCTAGTATAAT
Source organism: Phyllotis vaccarum (assembly GCA_033318265.1). Taxonomy (NCBI): domain Eukaryota; kingdom Metazoa; phylum Chordata; class Mammalia; order Rodentia; family Cricetidae; genus Phyllotis; species Phyllotis vaccarum. The sequence continues at coordinate 33,538,501 of JARWLC010000010.1, read as the reverse complement.
ATTTAATAATCATTTAAATTCAACAATAGTCTGCTTAAGTTGAAAATATTAAAATTAGTCATGTAAAAATTGTCTTAAAGTCAAGCACTGGAAACACATACTCAGTGCACTTCATTTAATTTTATAGTCTCTTAGAACTATTATAATTTTTAATAAACTTGTATCTGGGATTTGAAGCCAAATACTTGCACTCAAAAGACAAGAATTTATTATCCAGAAGACACCCAAAGAGGCCCTAAAATGTATTCCCTACTGATGAGTTTCAAATGAATTGTAAAAGCTGTATTTTATTAATCTGGTCACAATTAAGGAACAACAGCGGCCTCATGTGCAGTCCTAATGCTCAACTTCTAAGGATTTCTATTTCCATTTCAACACTGCTGATTAACAAGTTTCTGAAGGTTGAGTTTTCAAAGCAAATGTTGAGCTGTACTATGCAGAACATGTATAAATTTAAATAAGCAATACAGATTTTAAAGACATTCTAAATCAAGTATATCTTGACTTTCCTCCTTGTGATGTTAAGTATAATTATATGTGGCATATTAACCTGCATGGGTGTCTGTCTGTATGATATCACCCTTCATAAGGCAGATATGATTCATGTTTGTCTTCATTTTCTAAAAATAAATATGTTGAACCCTACTTTTCATTAAATAAAATAAACCAATATCTGCCTTCAGAGAGCAACAATAAAATACATTTTAAGGTTACTTTAATAAAAGTGTAAAAGAAGGGATCATCTGGAATCCATTGTTTAAAGAAAATGAAAACTGCATTGTGGTTCATAAAGCAAATTACTTCTTGATATTTTTAATAAAATTATTTTCACACTCAGTCAGGGTTCCTGACAGCATATATTAGCTTACTGTACAATTATCTAACTGCAATATTGCTTAAAAGTCTTCAAATTCAGAATTTTCTTTATATTTTCATAAATTTCTTTAAGGTTAAGATAAAAAAAATAATCAACAGTCATATTTATCATAAGCATATTAAACCCAGTCTTAGGCAATAAGCTTACTAAATATTTTTGCTCAGTGCTCATTAGTCCCTTAGACATGGTGGTTGTTTGCACAGCACTTAAAAATTAAGGAGCAGAAGGATCCATGGTCAGTAGCACACAGCTAAATTTACAAACTTTTTTTAAAATTAAGAAAAACTGGTTTTCAACACACTAATAGTAATAAGTTGTTTAATAATAAGTTGAAATAAGTAAGCAAGTTTTTTTTTTCTGGAAAACAACTGTTTAACATATAAGGATATTTATAAGTAAAGTTTCTGACACAAATATTAAAATGAAATTGTAAAGAGATGGAAGATGTTTCAGGAGAAAGCAGATCATGCCAGGGCCTGTTAATGTCAATCAGTATTGCCAGCATGACACATGAGAAAAATGTCAACTCCCAAAGTCCTAGAGTATGGGAATATTTTACAGTGTATTTTTAACATTTTAATAGAATTGCTTTGTCTTGTAGGAGGAGTAGAATAAGTAGATTCTGGGAGGAACAGTAGGTGGAACAAGATGGAGAAGGTATAAAATCTGAATTCATAATGTTTATGCATAAAATTAATAAATAGTTATTTTTCTGATTTCTTTCTTTAACTTTTATTGATTTGTGGGGATATTTTCAAATATAATTAAAACATTCAGAGACATCAGAGGGATCTACCCACAGTCAGTCTAGGAGGATCAGACAGTGGTAACTCACACCTTTAATCCCAGCACAGGGAATATCTGGGAGTGGTGACCTAGGCCCTTAATCCCAGCAATCTAAATTTGAGGTCATCTTAGTTTACAGGAGGAGTTCCAGGCTCCCAGGCAGGCAGTGGTAGTGTCACGCCTTTAATCTTAACCTGGGTGTCAAACAACTGAGGTATTTAAGAAGAAGGTATTTAAGGCAGGCATAGAAAGACAGAGCAGGCAGAAGAAACCAGGAGGAGCCAGGCTGAGGAATCTGGAAGACAGCTGGATGAGATCTGACTGTGGTGTTTACTCTCTGATATCTCCGCTTTTCCCTGAGATCTGGCCCTGAGTTTCCTTTATTCCTGAAACATTGATTCTTTGTGTATTTTACATCACTCAGTCCAGTCCCACTTACCGTTCATACCCCTTGAATCTGTCCTCTACCCCTTCAACCTACCCCCAAAACAAAGCAACATTTAAAAGAAAAACAAAACAAAAAATGAAAGAGAAGGAGGAGGAGGAAGGGGAGGAGGAGAAAAGCGTCTGGTCTGGCTCAAGTCCTGTGGCCTCTGTTATACCACTGGTAAGAGTCCTCACTGGGGCTCCTCTTGGATATCTGGTTGTTGTCTGTGTCAGGGAGATCCTGCTGATTTGGATCTGTAGGTTCACCCCGCCCCACTTCACTTGCTCCAACAATTTATAGATCTGGTGGTTGTTGGACCAACTAATAGCCCCGGATCTGGGTGTGGGGGGTAGCTGGGTTGGTTAGTCCAAGCCAAGCAACTTTCCCTCATCATCATTACCTTAATGAACGCCCAGCGCTGCCTCAGCTTGCTCACCCAGTGCATCAAAAAGTACAGCCAGTTCTGCTCTCGGTCCGCAGATCTGGGTCACCCACACTCATATTACCAGGGCTAGCTCTACTATTTTTCCTGGACAATGTGCATGCCCTCTCTCTGATTGCTGTACTGAGAATATGAGGGAGAGGTAGGTCAGCTTTCCTGCTCTCGCGCCCTCAGGGTTGGCTCACCTGTGCCCCCAGAACACAGCTCTAGTGTGTTGCTCGGGTTGGGTGCAAGGACCACTCCCCTGTCTGCTACAGCTGGTAAGAGGTAGGGCATGTTCTCTTCAGTATTCTGACCCCAGGCACAACTCTCTTACCTGCTACAGGTAGCTAGGCGTAGAGAGGGGAGAGCATCTTTCTCTCAACCATGCCCCTACTTAGTAAATGTGGAGGCGGGGGTATTAGTTCCATTGCTCACAAGCCTTCAAGGCTGGCTCACCTGCTCCTCTGTGCATGCTTGTGGTAAGGGGTGGGGATATTTTTCTGAGTGTGGACGCCAGATCTCCTGCTGTAGTATTCAGTGAGGATATACCTCCGAAGGGCCAATGAATGACCTCCTGTGTTAACAGGGGCAATGGACATCATCATAGAACTCAGCTGCAGCAGGACTATGGACTCAGACATGGCTCTCAGCAGTAGCTCAGATCTGGATGTCATCATGGCTCCATTGGCTGCAGAGGCCACCCAGATGGCAACATGGCCTCTGGGCACCAACATGGTCTCAGATCGATGACCAGACCTTGGTTATCTTCATGGCCCTTAATAGTAACAGCAGCCATGGAAATTATCAACTCAGATCCTGACTGCTGTGAGGCCATGGACCCAGACACAGTCCTAGACAGTCACCATGGTCCCAGATGGCAACACATGCCATTCAGCTTTTGCAAGGCCCTTGTAGCAGCATGGCCCTTATACACCACAGGTAGTGGCCCAGATCCCTGGCATCAGCACAGCCCTCGATGATCTTAGGAGCCATGGACATCAACACAGACTCTGGCAGGGCCACATAAAATTGCTTTTAATAAATAGCATTATTTTATATAAATTGGTGTATGCTGATGGTAAATTAGCTTTCTGAATGACTCAAGTAGCCATGTGTGGCCATACCTTGCACACTGACACCAGAAGATCTTGGGTATGTGATGATTTTTATCTAGGTCGAAGAATAACTAGAACCTTAATAGAAAAGGCTGCTGTTGTTGAAACTAACTGCCAACATCATTGCTAGTTACTGATCCTTGAATCCTGCTACCCTCATCTGCTGACTTACATAAAAACAGTTTTTTTTTCCTCAAATAGCACTTTAAAAAAGAAAAAAAAAAGAATATCAAATTATCACTTATTTCTGATCCTCCTCCCCCCCCATCCCCACCCGTAGTGACACCAGCCTCTTCTAATACCATGACTGATAGACTACTGCTATTCCACAGACTTTGGGAAAGACATTCTGGAACTTAGAAAGTATATGATTCACTTTTTGAAACATAGTGTCCTGGGAATACCACTTAAACTGTTTAACCTCTCAATGTTTAGAATATTTGTCCCCCCCCTAAAAAAGAAGGAAACCTTATGGCATCCCTTTCTTCTGCATCACGGAAGATGACTGCTCTTCTAAATACCCCTGGACCTACCCTTTTGTTATCAACACCCTTCTCAGACACCACATTTCCATGTCAATTACTCAATAAAGATAGGGACATGTTGCTCAGTAGTTCTATAATATGGAGTGCTACACAGAGAACAGCTATTAAGACATTTTGCCAAACTGAGAATACAGCTCTTTTGGTGGGATGTTGTGGAGAATGTGTTTTATAATTGTGGAAAAATATATTCTAGACATCTTTTTTTTATGGTTTTCTGAAAGGTCACATTTGGCCTACTAAACTGAAAAATTAAATTATTAATCTTTATCCTATCTTCTAATTAAGATACCTTTCTCTCAAATAGAAGTTCCTTAAGTAATAGGATGCTGTTAGGTGTCAACCAAGTCCACTTTCTCCTTCCTCTGTCCTGTCCTGAAGTCCATGGCACTATCTTGACACTTTAGCAAAACCAAAAGTCTCTGTTGCATCAAACCAATATCAACTATCACAAGTTAATTACATCCTTCATTCTCAGCTCAATAATGAGTCTCTCTGGGCACTGGCAAGATTAAATCAAGGAGCCCCCATCAAGGGATACGGGAGGCTATTATAAGTCATCTTTGCTTTCTTCCCCTTTACGCCATGAAACACTTCAGATTAATTCACATTCAGAAGCAATGCTCACTTCTAAGGATGATCTTTCTTTTAAACAGTTCAAGTTTTCAGACCATCGAGGGAGAAAAGCTATCCTCAACTAGTATTGCAGAGCAAACGGACAACAGGGCTATTTAAAAAAAAAAAAAAAAAAAAAAGTAAATTCTCATGGATTTCCTTTGAGAATATTAGCACATACCGAGTATTATGTAGATTCCAACACTTATTCATCAACAATTCCAATACATATCTGTATTCTGTAGCAGCAGGTAAATTGTGTTTGCCATTTTATTTTGTTTGGGTTTTGTTTCGGTTTTGAATCACTTTCCCACTGTGTATCCTGTGTATGCTGCCTTTGAAGAACTTTATGCTCTTATCTCAGAGTCCCAACTGCTGAATACCCATGTTTGGATAGCACCTTCTTGACACACTGATTTTTAATTCTTCTTTTCATCAGAATCATCCCTGTAAATCGTAATTATACATAAGCTAGGCACCTACCTATTTTTGTTGTTATTGTTCACTAGAAAAATTTTTTTTTGATCTGGTTTCCCTTCAGCCAAATACTTATAAGAAGAAAAAAAAAAAATGAAGCCCAAAATTTAAAGAAAAAAACTCCAGAGAGAAATTCACTCTAAAAAATTATTTATCTAATGCTACAATGTAGTAAAAAATATGCCTATATTAAGTTTTAACAGCTATAAGTTTATATTGCAGTAATCTATAAATATAACACAAAGGTGGATTTCTCTTTTAAGAGACTGTTAATTTTGAACTTTATATTTGTTATATAATTGTATTTAAATTATATATGTAAAGGCATTTCTTATAGAGTATAAAATCTATCTTACTCAAAAAGAAGCTGAGCAAAGCAGACAGTGAAGAACAAATCTGTTAGTAGTCTTCCTTAGTGGGCCGGTTGTTTACTTGGTTGATGTCAATAACTAAACTGGCAATGTCTTTCTAGCTAACAGATCTCCTTCATAAGAGAAGGTGAATTTTTCAAATAATAAATATTCAATATCATGAAATAAATAAGTGATAGGATAAAAAAATGCAGGTCTAAATATGTCAAATGCTAAGAAAAACATTTAGAGTCTGTATGATGCATGCAAATGAGAATTCAAAGTAGATCATTTTAAAATCAAAGGATTGAAACACAATGGGTCATATCATTCCTCCCCTTCCCCAATACAACAAAGAGTTGGCTCAAGGAAAATCAAAAGTCCCTGAAACTAACATCTAGAAAACTACTGTCCACATGTCCTCATGAAGATGCCTCTGTGGAGTGAAATGCTTTATTCTCAAGTTTCCTGCCCCACTTCCAACACCAGATTCAACATGGAATTGTGAAATATTTCATGAATCACTTTATCATTGTACCTTATACGAAGCATCAGTAACATACTGGAAAGGGACAAAACAATGAAACAAGAAATGTCTCCCCAAACTATCGGTCTCAGACTTGAATTATGGATATGTAGCAGTATGTAGCAGTTCTTGAAATGTTTGGGGTTGTTTGTTTTGCTGTTTTTCTGGGGAGGTTGTATATGTGTGTCATTTTTAGTTGAAAATGATAGGCAGGTTTAATGTGTTCTACTGTCAGAGACAGAAGATGAAAGTCGATCCTTGATGGAACCTAGGAGAGTCCAAAGAATGCTTAGGACATCACCAAGATTTTCTTAAATAATTTTCTTCCCATCCATAAATAATTAATTCTAACTTCAACTTGTTTTCAAAAGGAGTGAGAGAAATCCTCCTCTACAATGAGACTCTTAATTGAAAGGGGAAGTCACATTTCTGTAAGCATGTAGCCCCTGGTAGGTCAACCACATGCATACATATGGGAATATCTGGGCAGCATAAACAGACCCTGATGAAGAAAATATAAAAGACACAAAGTTGAGTGGATGGGAAGGTGATGTGTTCTGAGATGAATTGGGTGAAGGAGAGCAAGATGACCTAATATGTTACACAAAGTTCCCAGAAAAATAATAGTTTTTTTAAAAAAATAAATTAAAAGTACATGCAAATAACAATGTACAGAATGATTTAAATACTGCACCTAAATATTTTCGACTTCATGTCACATAATTTCTGATGAATCTTCCAAGAGAAACAGGTTGCAAAATTGTGTGTCTGCATATTTAGGAGAACTGGGGTCTTATAAATGAATGATTGCATTACCTCAGAGCAACTCTTAAGTATGCATCACAGAACTGATGCGCTCTTGGGAATAGGCTCATTGTAAATTGTTTTTCTGGGCAATAGTCAGAAAAGCTAATAAGAGCCACTCTTAGTTTTTCATCTTAAAGTCTTTCACCATTATAAAGACCTTTCTCTTTCTCTCCCCAACTCCCTCCTCTCCTCCCCTCCCTTCCACTCCCTCTCTTTTTCTTGCTTCTCCACCTGTGCTACTGTCAAAAGTAGGAACAAATCTATCCAGTGTCTTGTTGCTGGACCTGAGTTTAAGTAGGCGTTCCTTCTTGATGCTCATCCACATTTACTTCAACCTCCAAAGATGCCTCAAGTTCCTCATTTAAAATGGAACATTATTTGCATGTGTCAAATGTGTATCTTTCTGTGTACTTTAAATTAACCATAAATGTCTTATCATATCTAATGTGTAGATAGATAGATAGATAGATAGATAGATAGATAGATAGATAGATAGATAGATAAGTCTTAAAAGTAATTGCTATTCTTTGTTGACCATAGAATAATGACAAAAAAATTGTATCCAGGACACTGTATTTTCTAAATACTTTTATTTTACAGATACATAACTTACAGGTATGAGGGTTAACTGCATTATCATAATTGTATGGGTTTAGCAAAGACATGGGTTAATTCTCTGCTTTATTGGAATTATAAACAATTTCTCAAGAAAGCATTAAGACTAATTTACACTCTTGAAGTAATTTTAAGGTCACACTTAGAATCAATAACTCATATATACTTATTAATAATGAGCTTACATCTAAAGGGAAGACTAGAACAAAACCTATTCGATCTGTAAAAAGAAATGTTTATCTTAAAACATTCTCATCCATGGAGAATATTGGTTCCATACTTGTGAGTTGCCAAGAAAGAAAGAAATGTATATGCTGGAAATGATGCCTGGTAAGGAAAACTGATTTCAGTTTGGGGATAAGAAAGGTTGCCACTGAGAAAGGGGTGTTCACTAAAGCATGTTTTTAATATGAAAAGTAGCATTCTTTGGATGCTTACCCTCATCAGACAAAGAGACTGGACAGAATACTGCCATGTTTAGAATTATGCCTGCAGTTTCTTGGAAGTAGAAACTTAGCATTTTCATTACTGACAATTGCATATGTATATATGCAAGATACGAGTTATGATGAAATGAGAAATCTTGGGTTCATGTACAAGATTTTCATGAACTGGGAAAGGGGGGAATTTCTATTTAAGTTTGATATATTTTGACTCCTGTGGCCTATTAAAACATTAGCTTTTAAAGTTGTGTTGCTAAGCTGTTGCCAGATATTTTATTGACTGTATCAATCTGAATCATCAGGGTGCCAGGGCAAAGGTATTCCACCAGAAGGGAGTATACCTTCACTTCTGGAAGCAAATGTGAGAGACCTTTAAGCTGCAGCTGCTGTAGCCAGGATTCTATAAGAAGGAAATCCTGGAGACACAGCCCCAAGAATTCCAAAGGAAGCATCTAATGAAATTTGAGATCATTCTATATTGAGAACTTTTAGTGATCTTGTTGGCTTAGATTTCTACTGCTAAGTGACAACCTATCACATGTATACACTGTAAATAAAATATGTTCATTATCTCAGTTCTATACACCTGAAACTTCAACAAAGGCATCAGACACAGGCTAAAATGATGTTGGCATTAAAGTGTTGAGGATGCTGAGTTATTTCCTATCAGGGAAGGGACTAGGTATAAATTCCATGACTTCCATGGGATGCTGAATCTTATTGAACTTCTGTGTGCCTCAAAGCTTCAAGTTCCTGACATACAAAAGACAAAGGTATTTTTCTACTGTCATAGCATATTACAGCCAGATCAGTATCAAGCAGATAATCTCCCTACCTGAAGGACAACTGACATGAGACTCTAGTTAAGTATACAAAATTCATTTTCAATCAACAGTCCTACGATGTGTTTGATCAGTTAACTGGAAGAAGTTATATGGCAAGGACACCAAGCTTAAATGGATTTTCTTAGAATTCTGCCTACTTGTTAAATCAGTAAATTTGTGTTAATATTAGACCAGTTATTTATAAGCAAATATGTTATGAATTCTATGTACTCTGGAAGTAATGCTGGGTAAAGGTGAATCATACTCAATCTATGAGACCACAAATGCAGTGTACTAGGGAACAAATCTAAAGATACAGCTTTATCCTAAGGTCCCTCATTTTTCTTGTCCTCTTGCAGTTTGTTATAGAAAATTTTCAAGAGATAAATATTATTTCAATACCTAAAACTCTTATCAAAAACTAACAGTTTTCCACAATGACCACACATAAAAGAATTGGTAGCTTATCTGGCTCTAACTGATAAGCTAGAATTATGAACAATAATGCAAGAACTATACAGTAGGCACACTGGTTTATATTTTGTTTTCTTACCATGCACCAAGGCAGGTTATTACAAATTAACATTGACTATATTCCCTTTAGAGAGCTCTATTACTTTTCTGGGGCTACCTTTCAGGGTCAGTCTTTTTTCAACAGAAGAAACACATCACTGCAAAAAATTCTTATCATATTCTTCACCAGTGTATCTATAAATTTCCTTAGGAAAAATATTTTAAGAGGATTAATAGTCAGAAAGTTTATGTTATAACAATGTATTATAAGGAAGTGACAAATACCAACTGTACTTTGGTGGAAGAAAATTTGGAGTCAAATGACATTATTTGAGAAGAGCAAATTCATATTTTCTTTTTAAGTTTTACAATATTTATTATCATGCTTTATTCTTCTTGATACCATGAGGAAAGTATCTCAAAAACTGTGGCATATTATGCAGTATTTAAATAACGAAGAAGCAGATTTTGTATATCAAGTAGCAGAATCTCATAGTGTGAATTACTAACTTGTTTAGAAAATCTAATTAAATACAACATATCAAAGTCATTTTGAAAATTGTTCTTCCCATTTATACTAATATCCTATTAAAAGTATATGCTTTATTAAAAATATAAAATATTTTATGCAAAAATAACATTATTAAAATTCAAACTCAAAAAATAAGTTTTTCAATTGAATATTTTCTTCTATTTCTCTTATTATTGTTGTCTTGTAAGCATTGTCTCTGCTTGTTATTGAAAATATACTACGATGCATGCGTGGAAACTTAGAGCAACTTGGTTGTCTTTCAATCATGAAAAATCCTGCGATTGAGCTCAGGGGTCATCAGACTTGCCAACAAGGACCACATTCCTTGAGCCATCGATCTATCTTGTTGACATTGCACATGAGCATTTTTATCATACCTTCCATAATGTTCAAACTATTAATACATCAGTCAAAGCACATGAAAGCGAAATAAGCTGCTATTGGTTTACATAAATTTGAGATGTTTATCTGGCTAAATGTTTCCTATGTAAGTTGAGCTAAATAAACATTTTATTAGTCAAAATAGATGCATTTGAAGAGCAAATCAACAAACAACCAAATACTCTCTGTATATGACTCAGAATGCTCATAGACTTGAGTTCCATGACTCAGAGAGTAACAATAATCTATAATTACATACTAGGCACTAACAGACTGTGGCTACCATCAGGAAATAAGGGATTTAGGGGACAAAGCATTCTCAGATCAGATTTACCAACTGAAATTTTGTTTATCTGAATAAAATTTGGATTTTAAAAATGGAACAGGTGATCTGTCATTCACTATCTAAGTATCAAATATAATGAAGATAGAAAACTATGTGTGCTGCTATATTTAAAATACTAAGATGCTATAACTTTATTCTGCTGGGTTTGTGAGGTGTTTGCTAGAGAGCAGTGAAGTTACTGGCTAAAATGAGCCATTTTATTCTATATTTATTGTATCTATAGCTTTCCACAGTCAGAGAAACTGAAGTGTAGAGGTGGGGCAAAGGACCTAAAAGGCTGTGATGAAGCCATATCGAGCTGTTGAAAACCTTCGCCTTATCGGTAATTTTCCAAATGGGACCTGGGAATAAAATATCTGTACCTGTCTAAAGTATATATATATATAAATAAACCTTAGATGGTTAAACTAGTGAAATTTTATAATAAAAATAGAGTGATAAAATGAAATACAGTTAATGTCGCATTTTGAATATGAACTTTGCAACTTCATTTATAAATGTTAGGATTCTCTTCTAGCCTCTAAAGCCACCCCTGCCCAGTTCTGACTTCAAGCTCCATTTAAGAAGAATCCCCACTGCCCAACTCTCTCTCTCTTTTCTCTCTTCTCTCCAGGGAGCAGCTCTCAACCCCCTCCTTCTCCCTCCCCTCTCTCTTCTCTTTTACTTCTCTCTCTATTTTCTCTCTCTCTCTTTATTATAATAAAGGCCTACTATGTGGAAGCAGTGTTTTCTTGCCACCACCTGCCACAACATGGGGCTCGAGGTCTCTTTCTATAGCCATTCACCAGTTAACCTCAGGTAAAGCACATATCAGATCAGATCAAACAATAAACATTTCTCAAGCACACAATTCATAAATATTTTCTCCTGATAAGTGTGCCTTTGCAACTGTGGGGCCTAGAGCAGCTTGACCACACAAGCCTTAATGAGAGACAGACAGCAGGCTCTTGCTGGCAGTACCTGGTGGTTCCAGGAAGGGCCCATGAGTGGACACCATCCAGGAGGAGTTAGCATCTGAAGGGAAATACCTGATAGGGACATTAACAATCGGATAGATAGTCTCCAGCTATATCTGCTGATCTACGTAAACTTTAAAGACCACTGCTAAATGTTGTATCACCCCTAAAATTCAAAGCTGACACTGAATTCATAACAGGTATTTTACCTAGAGTTATAACCAATCCCAGGACTGTAACCTGACAGCTCTGAAGCTCCTAGACACCCTGCCCTCATAATAACTTTGCTTCTGCTGCTCAGGGTGGCTCTACTCCATTGCTGTGTCAGAGGGACAGAGTGATCCAAGCCAGCTTGTTAATAAAAAGTCTTTACTGCATCAGACCTAATCTCTTGGTGGTCTTTTGGGGGATCTAGACTCTGGGCACAGCAGCAGTATTTTCACTTTCATGATATGTCCTGAATATAATTTTTAAATTCTAATGCACTGTACTCTTATCTGTTCTTTATCCTATGGTTTGTAGTTTTTCAGTTGTCTAAGACCACTGAAGACCCAGAAGTCAAGAACTTGGTTTTAGCTTTCCCTTAGACTTTTAGTCCACACAAGTTCATGCTCATATATGGTATTTCAATCTTCAGATATTACTAAAAATTTAGCTGCAAATAAATTTGAGATCTCTGCAATGTTTCATAGCTTTTTACATGTGTTTACATTAACTGGCAGTGTGTGTCACTGAATTACATTAACTGGCTCTGTGTTATCAAACAGAGAAGTTGTAAAAATACAAGTGAGGACCTAGTAGGAGTCAGTACAATGAGTGTTGTTAAGTGGAGAATATCAAATCATGAATGGCTTCCCAATGAGCATTCTCTTACATGCATCAGTTAATTGGCTTGCATATGTACAGTTCGGTAAGGAATGACCATCCCAGTTGTTCCACAGGTACACCTCTTACTGGGACAATAGAACCAATACAGAGTGTATTTGTAAAGGAATCCTTCTTCTATAGTGACAGGTCCTGAAATACAATGGAATGCTGTATCAATTAGTTATAAGAAAAGACATAACATGTCCTAAGAGAAATTATACTCCAGAATAACACTGTTAGGACGTGAAGGAAGGTGGTATTATTAAGTTAGTCTACAATTGTGAACTGAAAATCTTCCTCTATATTCTGTTCATCCATTTTCAGTCACCCTCTGGGGATACACCTTTACCTTTAGTTGATCTTCTTATATCATTATTTTGGTCCTATAAATATTAACATTTTAATACATAATTAAAGATTCACATGTATAAATATTAATTTAAGACACTCAAACATTTAACCAACATACCTAATAAATATCCTTACTTTGTTCTCAGGAATAGTCTTTGTTCAATGAATATTCTTTTTTATAATCTTTTCTAATTTAGCATTTGAAACTTTAGAAAACAAAGTATTATAAGCCAGTATTTTTACAATAGTCTCCTCTTCCTAGGTCCTATTTTTAAAGTGAGATTCTCATGCTAAAACATTTTCTTTTCATAACACTTGAAAATAAAGATGAAAAGATAAAAAAAATAACACAACTATCTGTTACTGACTAAACAACCTTGAGTGTGAAGCTTCCCTGTCTCTCAGTCCATTCCATTAGAGTAAGTGTCTCAGCACCTGGGACCTCTGCCCCTTAGTTTTTCAGTGAGCTTCTGATTCAAAGTCCTTGATGTTCAATTCAGCCCAGAGATCATTCAGACAGAAAAGTTCTTATTGGAAGGAGGCAAAGGTCACACTTTCCCGTTTTACCATGTTGTTTTAGCTGCTGCAGGATGAAGCAGATGTGACAGGAGAGCTGAAACCCAGCACAGTATATTTTGAAGATGTCTGTGGGTTAAAGGTAAATAAATTCTGTCAAAAGCCACTCAGTTCTTAGCCTTCTTTCTGTGCTGAGTGTATGGCCTTAATGGAAAAACAAAATCTGCTAGGTAATTGGGTGTAACAAGAAACTGAACTATTAGCAAATCTTCAAACTACACATGGTAATACTTTTTAAATGTTCAATTTCTAATTTTTAATTCTATTATTTCAAAATGATGATTTATAAGATAAAATCCTCCAGTTATATGCTTCACCAATAATCATTCACAAGTGTTTAGAACTGGAAGAGATGCAAAGGTTCCCTATGATATTTGTGAGCTCACAGTTTTACAAAACTGAGCCTGCTTGTTTTGGTTAGACCAGATTAACAACTCAATGGGATTTACAGTAACCTAGGAGACAAATCTTTGGATGTACCTAGGCATTTCCCAGGATGATTAACTGATTGGCCCTCACTGAGCAGCACTTGGCTCTCCAAGAGGTCAGAAGCAATAGTCTTTCTGAGTAAGCATGCAATTCTCCACATAGTTCTAACACCAGACACCAGTTGCTCTGGCCTATAATATGGGCTCAGTACTAGTGACTTTCTGGGGAATTCAGGCTTTCAGTGCCAGAGTGAAATTTTTAAGTCATCCAGGTTTGCAGGTTAAGCAGATACTGGGTATCTGATCAGCTGATGTAGACAACGACTGTTTTATTACATATATGTTACATATCCTAATATTTCTGTTCTGCCAGAAAACTCTGCCCAATACAGTGATTCTTCTTTTCAAAAGTATTAGAGTGTCCCTCACCCCCTGAACACCATCTTGCTATATTAGAGGTTTACTGAAATCTTATCAAGTCTTCTTTTTTTCTTGGTTTGTTGAGAGGCTCCTCTGTCTGACACAGTTTGGACTTGACTTCACTACCTGGGCCAGAACTCAGGTCCTTCTGCCTTAGCCTCCTAGACTCTAGATCCTAAGAATGTGTCTCCATGTACAGGGTTAAATGCTTGAATCTAAAGATCACATTCTCTCCGGTTAAACCTGTCTATTGACAAGAACATGTATGCCTCATGCTTTTTATTAGGAATTTATTTAAGCTGTCTGCTTTGCCAGAAGAAATGGAAGTAATCTCAAAACTAAGAGAGATCTTAATGCAACAATAGAATATAATCATTGAGAATGAATTATATGTCACAAAATGGATAAACAAAAAGAATTATCATATTCAAGTTTAATTTCAGTTGTTGTTATTGTCAGTGGCTCTTGTAATATTTCAATGGTTACTGAAATTAGTACTAGAATCTCACTTTTCACTGAGGCCCCTACCCCCCACCCCTGCACCAGCCATGGTATGAAATTTGGTAGACACTCAACTCCAGTAAAAAATAGTAGAAGAACAATAGGATGAGAAAAATGCAATTGTTAATGCAATGAACAGGAACACTTGCGCCCAGGACAGCATATAAACAATAAACACATTTGAATATATTAAACCAGAGAAAATGCTATAAGCAAATAAGTACATGGCTGCAAGACTAACATCAAGGGCAACTTAAGGAAACATGAGACAAGACAGGAAAGCCTGTAGCTTCATCTCCAGATTGAGCAGAACTGAGGTACTGCCAATGTGGCATGTACAGGGGAATCAGAATGCCACACACGGCTGATAGGGAATGAGACGCAGTGACTACTTTTGAAAATAGCCTGAAATTTTTTTAAAACATGATTAACTCCTTTGCTCCCATATCTTTCCTGACAGAAGTACAGTCACACAACTGTCCATAACTCGGCAGACAGGCATGAATGTTAAAGAGGATTTTTTATTTATAGTTATAAAAATCTGTATGCAAGCCAATATACATCGAGTGAACGCATCAACATATAGCACAGTCATGCACTGAGGCGATACTAAGGATCAAAGTCATGATACAGTGATACTTTGTTACAGAGATGAATCTTAGAATAATTCCTGGAAACAATACAAACTAGATAAATACAGTGATTCTGTTTATTCTATTCAGAGCAACAGAATGAATCAACAGTGACAGCATTTCATCACTTGTCTGGGGTTGGAAAGTATATAAGTGTTCTGGTGGGAGCTCCACTTCAGTCTCCTTCCTCCTCCTCCTCCTCCTCCTCCTCCTCCTCCTCCTCCTCCTCCTCCTCTTCTCTCTCTCCTCCCTCCCTCTCTCTCAAACTTGCACCACCCACCAAACACAGCTCCTTCTCTGGAAATGTTCAAGATCACTCCCACTGAATATTTAAAAGAGTAAACATGGTTTTTTCCGTCTTCTCTCTGGGGGATGAAAATCATCTGGCTGTGTTTTGCTCATTAAACCTGGAGTTTTTCTCAATCCAGTTTGATGAGGTCTGATCTGGATTACTGTGTTGGCAGAGAGACAATGTCAGAGCACAGAAACTTTTCAATAAGAGCCTGGGATGAATAGAATCTCATGGAAATTCTCTTCAGCAGTGTGCATCTTATTATTTTAATTTTAAAACTAGATTCACAGGTGTGATCCTAATGTCAAACTTTCTCAAATTATATACTGCAATATTTATTGCCTGTTGGGGTATATTACAATTACCTCAACTAAGCAATTCTCAGAGAGAGGTTTATAGATTGTTGAAAACCATGCACCTATAAATATGCTCGAGGAAGATCATCAAAATAGATTTAAATTTGCGTTCCTAAGTAGCTCACTACTTATGCACTCCTTTCTAACATGTACTAAACAATTTGTATTACTAGTTATAAGAATTGTGAAACACTTCACTGGAACATTCATCATAGATTAATAAATTCATAATAGATTAATAAATGTGATGCTCATTTATGCAAGTTAAATTAATGATAGAATACCACTGTATTAAAATATACTAAACAATTATATAAAATTTGCTAAAAAAAACAAAAAAATCAATACTATTGTTTTTTCTCTACACTTAAAATATACACTTTAGACAGAACACTTTCTGTTCTGTTACCATAAATTCCATGTGCAAATCACTCTAGAATAGTTACCCCAACAGTATTTCTTCTAATACACCAAAACCAAAATTTAAATAATTTATTACTAGTATTCCTTGAAGTAAAAATAAATTTTTACAGAAGAAGATAAGTACGTAAACTAGCTCAAGATGACAATTTTTATTATTCAATTTTATATCAATGATTCATTTCAGGAATATGACATTATATAATAAATAATTAATTTTATTGATTTTGAAGTATTTTTTGGCATTTCTATTTTTTTTACAGTTACCCAAAATCTATATATTGAAGAAATATATCTGTACTTCCCAGTTTTGAAAAATTACAGTAATTTTAAATCAAAGAGTAGACACCTACATATTTGTATTTAAATGAACCATAGAAACCATGTTGGTCTGCTAAACAATGAGTGCCATAGTTCTCAGTGCCTCCCTTAGCTCTAAATGACCTCCATCTCCTGGATTAGCAATATTTTCTTTCAGAGCTTATTGAATTTACCATTCTCTTTTTCCTGACTCTCATGATGTCTATTTGGCAGATGTGAAGTCAAAAGTCACAAACCTCACTCCATTTCGAGAACCTGAGCTAGCATCATTCACACAAACTTTCATGTTCATCTCTTGAATCTTCTCCTGGGTTTTATAGCTCCAAGACTATAAATTTAATTTATAGCTAAATTCTTGGCATAGGAAACATGTAAAGTCAACAGCTTTGCAAAAGTAGCTCTATCGGTTAAATAGAGAAACAAAAGTAATTTTTCAAGTAAGTTATTGTTTCCTGTCTAAAGATAATCTATTTACAAAAATACGTGGTTTTAGCTAACATAAGTTTCAAGTAAAAATAGAGTTATTTTATGCAATTATAATGATTTTGAACATTTTTGTAAAATAAATGGCATGTGTTATACCAGCACATGAAGGGCAGAAGGAAACTACGAGCTTCAGAATGGGTAGAACTACTCTCTACACATTGTGAATACTACTCCGGTTTAGGCTACAGTGTTAAGACCTTGTCTAAAAAACAAAGTTTACAATTTTAGTTGTCAATGTTAGCAATTTAAATTTAAATAATTAAGTCTGACATTTGTTTCCTGGATACAACTCAAAGAAAAGCAGTCACATCAATGCCTGTCACTTTTCTGTTACTGGAAGCATTAAGAGGTAATACAAAATTTAAATAGAAAAGTAAATTAACAAGAAAAAAAATAATAAAATGTTATTTGTAGCCAAATCCTAGATTCAATATATCTACTTTTAAAAAGATGAAATAAGAAAGAAAAGCAATAGAAAGTCAAAGTCTATTGACCATACCAAGGCATAGTCCTGTGAAGAGCATTCTCAGATTATAATTACCAGCTACACACACACACACACACACACACACACACACACACACACACACACACACACACACACGTAGAAAATGAAATGGGGCTTATATTTGTTATTGTTAAAAATCCTACTAAATTAAATTGAACATTTGTATTAAAATTTCTACTTTAGGAATGTATTCTATATCTAACATTATAAAGAATATGCCTACCCATTCTTTTATTAGTAAATTTAGAATAAATTTATTATAGAATTATAATAATAACAAATATTATAGAAACAAATATTTTTAAAAAGCCTCACAGTCCTCATTAAAATCCTTCTCTCTTGCATTTCACAATATTCTATTTCAATTACAGTGACATTACATAAAATAGAGATTTTGCTGGGTGTATTTTTCAGCAGATTAGCTGTCCTAATTACATTTTTCTAGGCTAATGTTAAAATTAGTTTCAATTCCCTAAGCACTCATCAGTTGGTAGCAGTTAGAGCAGACTCACAACTTCCTAAGCACTGGAAAAAATAAAATAAAAAAAAAACACCTACAATTAGAGATGTGGATAATTTAATCAGTAATAGCAGCATTTACAGACAGGATGAATTAGGTACTCACCAACCTCTTAAAATTTCATAGATTTATGTTCAAAAAAAATCTTACAAAGTATATAAGACAATATCAGAACTATTTAAAATCATATACATTAAAAGATAAAATAATTGGTCATCATTTATCATCTTACTTTAGTTATAAATAAACTATTGACAGGCAGTGGTTGTGGGGATATGTTTCAAATTTAATAAAAACAGTCTGAGATAGCAGAGGGATCTACCCACATTCAGTCTAGGAGGATCAGATGGTGGTAACTCACACCTTTAATCCCAGCACAGGGAATATCCTGGGAGTGGTGACCTATGTCCTTAATCCTATCAAATCTGAGTTCAAGTTCATCTTGGTTTACAGAAGGAGTTCTAGGCTCCCAGGCAGGCAGTGGTGGTGCCACACCTTAACTCAGCAAAGAAGGAATTTAAGGCAGGCAAAGAAAGACAGAGCAGACATAAGAAGCCAGGATCATAGCACTTAAGAAGAGGCAAGATTTCTGAGTTTGAGGCCAGCCTGGTCTACTGGGCAACTTTCAGGACAGCCTGGGCTACACAGAAAAGCCCTGCCTTGAAAAATAAAAATAATGAACTAAATAAATAAAATAAATAAGAAACTGTGGTTTGTGACTTTTGCCCATCATTTTCTAGAAAATGAAGAAAAATGATGTTGATAGACTGAAATATTAGATGAAATCAAGTATTGACACTAGTCATTTTGTTACACAGTACCTTAAGCTTCTCCCCTGACGTCCAATAGCATATATTAAATATTTATAAGAATGAGAAAGGTGCTACATTTCGATTCAGCTTTCTAAATGAATTCTTCAAAGGTGAAGGTTATACTCAAGATCTACTTTATAACAAGATCAAGAATCTCTACTAATATTTTATGCATGAAAACCTACAGTAGTTGTCAATGGCCAAGAAATATTATTTAGTCACCGTGAGCAACAGCAAAAAGAGCTTGCTTTCTGCTCTCAGATTAGGACATATTTTCCTAGCAGTGTAGTTGTCCTACCTGATGACTAACTGAACATCTGTGATTCACAAATAATGTTATGAGTCAGAAATGTAGGGAAGATGCTAGAATGCAGTGGAAGTCCTAGAGCACATCTCCACATCAAGGATCTTGTGACTTACTACAGCAGAGGTCCTTACCACACAGTGGATGACAGTCACCTGAAAGTTTCTTTAAAGAGGTCACTGAGATGCTGAATCTTCACCAATCGTTTTGATAATGAGCATAGTACTGAACCACAGATGGCTGAGGAGGCACAGGAATTGTTGACTAAATGCAAAAGTAAAAATAATTTAAAAAAAATCACTGAAAATAAAAATGACGAACAAGAAAAAAGAGGAAAGAAAACTCAACAACTCCAGACAGAATGACAAGAAAAACAAGACAACACAGTTAGCAAAGTGAATGAACCTGTGTTCTCATCCCTGTGTTATGATAATGCACCTATTGCTTTCTGCCTGCTCTTATAGTAGGAGGTTTCTGGCCCAGACTTTCTGGCCCCACAGACCCACAGACCTGCAGAGTCACACAGATACTTACAATAGTTTTAGGCTGATTAGCCTAAGGCCCAGGCATATAACTTGCTAACTCTTTATCCTTAAACTAACCTATGACTCTTATCCTGTTCAGCCATGCAGCTCGGTACCTTTTCTCAGAGTAGCATAGTTGTCCTCTGCTTCTTCTGGCTTCTCTCTGGCATTCTGCTCTCTTCTTCCTGTTCCTAGAGTCTTCTTAGTCTGGTAGCCCCTCCCACACTTCCTGTCTGCCTTTGACCAATCAGCACTTTTTATTAAACTCATAGGCGGGGATAATTATTTCCAATGGAACAACATAATCTCCCTACATGTTATAAAGGTTTTTGGTATATAATATCAAGGGGGTCCTTGTAAAAGTTCTGTGATATAGATCTTTGATATATGGAGTGCTGTAACTGATCTACAAATGAAGAATTCTGAAGATAGTAAATATATTAATCAAGGTCAAATAGCCAGTCAGTATTGAACTAAAAATATACTCACTGTAAAAAAAACACTTTCTTTCCCAATCATTTGTTAAGTAAGGAAAAATATTCCCTGGTCTTCAGTTTATAAGAAGACTGTATTCATAAAAAGGGTATTCTAGTTTCTCCTTTAAAAATGCAATTATTACAATAACTCTATTAAATTAATAGTTAAATTCTTATACCCTGATGCCCATCAGAACAACACACAGCCCTCTCAAAGACATTATTTTGTTTTGTATTTATTCAAATACTTGCTGTAATTTCTCAGTGAAGTCAATTTTCTGTATTCAGCACTGGTAATGATGATAATAATGGCAAGAATCAGAAGAAAGACATTTTTGTTTGTTTTGTTTTGGGGGAGATGAACACTATGCAGGCTGCACAGTTGCTTTACCCCTGAGCTCCACCCTCTAATTTGGATGCTGCTCTCTGTAAAAAGCTGTTCTGGTAAGATGGTATGGTAAATGCAATGACTGTCACAGTAAACGTTACAAAGTTCTCAACAATTTTTTTTTGTCTCTAACACCTGCTTTGGCTTCTTTGAATGACAATATTTATTTTATGTTCTACTATAAATATTAATGTCATAGTAGCTTCTTGCTTACTTATTAATTACTCCTATTTACATTTTTAATGTATATTCATAATCACATTTGAAGGAATTATTTTACAAATGGGAAAATTAAAATGCAGAGAAGATAGGTATTTAATTAAAAGACTACAGAACGAGTTTCTTAACTAGGCTTTCATACATAGGCCAGGGCTGAATCACAATAACTTGCTAATCCCAGTAGTTAGATTTTCAGAAACTCTGTAGGCTAACCATCAAACGTTCATTCTATTGAAATTGCATAGACTCATATACAATTCAACTAATGCAGACTAACTTTAACACAGTTGTATTAACAGTAAAGGTAATAAATTCTCAAAACATCACTTCCCAATTAAATTACTACACTTAAATCTCCCTCCAGTCAATTGTCCATAATTTATAAGATACCACTGCTTCTAGTACATTAATTTTATATCATAAGTTGTAGAAATTATAAAATAGATCCTTTAAGATTTGTAACTGTATAGCCTGAAAATCCAGTGGCATAAAACATACTCCCAAAACCAAGTAGCCATCTGATATGTCAACACAGTGTTTATAAGAACAGAAAACAGATTGGGGTCAAGTACACAAGGACATTCACTAAGAACTTGTACCCCTTTAATACAATGAGCTAAATGAAGAAGAGACAGTTGGGATGAGAACTTTATACATTAAGTTATAAAGGGCAGTGCATTGAAGATATAATTAATACTTCCACAAGACACTGAGAAAGAATGGTGCAAGGAAGCTCTAGGCAAACCAACGTTGAGCAACAAAACACCAAAATGTAAGGGGGGGGGGGGTGTTACCAAAAATTAGGAGAGAAGGTCAGAGGGACCCTTCTCCCCATGGTACAAGACCCTGAAATAATTGGCCTTTCTAGGGAGAGACCAGAAGACAGATTTCAGTAAATTTATTTTCTAAAATAAGCCATCTGTGTGCTACTCATATATACATTGAAAAGAGTCACAGTCAGAAAACAAAAGGTTAGTTTGGAATAGTTGTGGCTTAGAAGGAGCACATTGTGATTTAGGAAGAAACTTTACCTCGCAATATTCATTTCAGATTATTTAAGATACTATGTCTGCAAAATGCAATCTTTAGTGAAGGTGATTAAAAAAATAAAAGGTTTAGAAAATAAACCTTCAGTCACTTGGGGAAATATGTGCCCAAAATTTATCAGTGTAGGGGAAGCAGAGTGACAATTTAGAAACAAGTCCCCTGTTCCTTTGATCTACTGTGTTCAGTGGCATGTGACAAGAAATCACCAATTCACTGATTGTAATGAGAGTTTACTCAGAACCCCATTGTTGGCTTCAGTGAGGCTTCTTGCTGTGAAAATCATCTTCTATTCATGTTTTCTTGAATTTTTGACGAGGAATGTGCATTGAATTGTAAGGGTCATACATTTAACCAACAAGTACCTGTCATATGATAACTACAGTCTATAGGTAATACATCCCAGCCATGACAGGAATTGTCAATACACCATCATATTAGTATCCAAAAACATTCAGAAGGAAACACAGCTCAAACCAACTACAGTATGTTAAATCAGGCATAAACATTCCCTATTTATCAAAGCAGTTTGTTTAAAATAACTGGAAAGAGTAAATATATTTTAAGATATTCAATCAAATTCATTATGACTGTATATAACTCTTCAAACTAACTTAAAGAATTTAATTCAGCCTTATAAAAAGTTAACAGGCCTCTATAGAAAAATTTCAATGAATAGATGAGCTTAAGTAATAAACTACAACATATAAAACATTATGAATATTGGCTCTATAATTTTAAAAATGATACATTAAATTAAGAAAAAACTTATTAAAAGAAAACTGAGTATCTAGTGTGTACCAAGAAGTGATGACAGTATATGATTTTAACATGTTAAAAAAAAATTCTGGCTCAAGCCCCGGATCTAATGTAATGAGGAAATCAGGAAAGAATAAGAAAAAGAAAAATCAAACCCTATATATTTCCTAAACATAATGCAAAGAAAACCAATAAAAATTATATTTAAACTAAATGAAACTGAATGTTTCCTTTAAAAATATCCCCAACACAATCACAGCCACCAAGCTGTTTTAAAGTTTTGTAAACTCTAAGTTGAAAAAGGAGGGATTCTCATTTAACACTGAGGTCTAGCATGAAGAGTGTCACTTCCTAGAAGGAAAGGAAAGGCCCAGGTGTCCGGGTCAAACAATTGATTTCTATGCAGAAGTTACTGTTTTCATTGCCAGGGGAGAGTTCAGATTGTCTCAACTGTCATAATAATGTGCAATTTTGAAATAAGGAACAATAAAACTAGAGAAATCTATGACATAATAATTCCAGTTTGGATTTGGGCATTTTTACCTTTTGTATGGTTTTCATTTATTTTAATTTTTAGTTAGTACTTTTTCATACATTTAATGCCAAGAAGTTGCGTCATAATCAATCACATATGTAATTTAAATGTAAAATTTTATGTTGATATTAGCAAACTTATAGATCCCACAGTAATTATGCCTTTATTGATCTCAAGTTCATTAAGTTCCTATATGACAATGTGAACTATCTTAATACTTAATTTCTACAATATTTTCTGGCCACAGGGGGGATAAACTATAAAAGAAGAATATTGATGTGTTATTTGCGTGTGTTCTTATATATAGAAATTTCACAGGTTAATAAAATGAGCATATTTTGAGAGCCTGTGAGAATCTGCAATGTGTTATATGTTATTTTCTGTTGTTTTTCTGCTCTTTTAAAAACAAGTATTCAAAATGATGTTAGTGTGTATGTGTTCTCAGATAAAATTATACAGACATATTCACACTTATTTTGTAAGCATATTCATTTGCAAGTATCTAGCTTGTTTCTGCTTACTTTAATGGGTAATAAGACAATCACCTTTTTTTGTAATTTCTCTCTCTGAAAAGGAACACAAGAAAATCTCTAATATCAGTAATTACAGTTATGACTCATGTTTTTGAGTGGGCTTGATTTCACGGGATAGTATATTGCTAATTTGCCACAAATAGACAATCATTTTGTTTCTAAACTTCTGCTATTAAAAACACTGTTATGTTGTTTTACTGATGATATAAACATATAATGTATATATTAGTATACTTAGTATATTTTTTCATGTGACGAAGGACTTGAGATGAAATTATGAGGTAACAGTTTATGCATTTTAATTTTAACTATTGCTGTCAGGATGCCTTCTTGAACCTGATGTGATTCATGTTCATACCAATGCACTTTGTACACTTTTAGCCTTTCTCTGTGGCATGTCCTGCTAGGCTTTTACAGAATGCTCTCTACGTGGTCACTTTATTTAGATTGGAAGTGAAATTGTTGACCACTAAAGAGACTTACTTTGCACACGCACTCTTTCCTCCTACTATCCTCTGTCAGCTTGATGTTTCCCAGTGCTTGCCAGTGAGCCCATAGAGCAAGAATCATTAGCTGTGTCCACTTTAGATTCTTTTGCCCTTTGCATGAAAGAAAATAAATCTGTCTCAAATAAAGGAAGTCAGAAGGAATCAATCAGACAGGCTCTGCGGTCACTAGTTTCCAGAGTCCTTCAACAAAGTACTTTATCTTCTGCTTCAGGAAATGTGCAGTACAATTACAAAGTAAACCACAACAGCAAACCACATAGTAGGGCAACAGATTCAGAGAAATCAGAAAAAGAATATGGAGTATGTTTAATATATCTATAGAAATTAAATATAGGAAGAAAATGAATTCGTTTTATACAAACATAATTGAGAAAGGGCTAAAATGAAATTTTAGAAGTGACAAGAACTAAATTTTGAGTTTCATATATTGTAAAAACAGTGTAGAAGAAGGTGAAGAGAAAACTAGTTAACCAGGAAATGTATTTGAAGACACTATGCCATGTAGCACAAAGAGATCAGGACATACAGCATGCAGCTAAGAAGTTTGCCGATGCATTAAGGATGAAACTGGAAAGTGAAAGTTCCATTGGAGTGAGATAAAGAAAATGTGAGCAGGATCAGAGCACACAGAGGATAAGAAGTATTCAGAGCTGACTAAATGCTGAAAGGTTCCAAAACTCAAAGAATTATAAACACCACAGAAAAACTTGAAGTCTAAACATATATTTCACCCAATAAAGACAAAGGTATTATTAAAATGTGTGGGACCAAAAGCACTTTAGATTCCCTGTCCCCAAATTTTGGCAGGTGTATATTTAATGTGTCTATTTAAATGAGGTGTCTTTCAAGAGGATGGACCTATTCCTGAATTTGAGTTCATTTATGTTTCAGGTATTTGGTGGATACAGAGTATCCCTGTTTGTTGGTTTAAGATTCTATGTATGATATATGGCTAAGTGTAGAATTGTATACCTATGTCATCATGGCACCATTTTTAAAAATTTCAGTATTAACAATTTGTACTTTGGGTTGCTCAACAGGGATATCTTCCCTGTATCATACAGACTGTTAACTTTATAAGAGTTCTGAAATAACTAAAGAGTGTCTGTGGTGTGTAAGGGAAGTAACCATCAAGTACTATTATATACAGACTATAGTTAGGAATACATATATACCTGCATACAGTAACAATTAGTGGGAAAAGAAGTCATGAATTTGAAGGAGTGAGGGGAGGGGAATATGGAAGGGTTTTAAAGGAGGAAAGATAAGAAAAAAGTTATAAATATATTATAAACTTATAGATAAATAAATATGTAGCAAGCAAAATTTACTAAGGATGGCTAATATGAAAAAGATAGAACCACTTTATAAAAATGTATCCTTGTGTGCGCTTATTAACATAAATTTTGACAGTAACAGTGACCTACCAGAAAATAGGCAAAGGGTTTGTTTACACTGACCCACTGCATGAGTGGAAGCGGAAGGGTGGAAAATCCCTTGGACTAGTACTAAACCTTTTCAAAGGTTTGGAAACAGAAATAGAAATGAAATGACTGGCATAAATAAAGTTTGATTACGTCAAACAGCTGTAATGAGATGGAACAGTTACAATACTGAAATGAAATACAAACTCTTACTGCCAATTTGAAAAAGTATCTGGCATCCTAACAGAAAGTAGAAGGATGATTAATCATGTCCTGGCAAAAGAACAAAAACTTGGAGTCTGAGATTTCAATAAAGACACATTCCTTGGAGAATTGACGCAGATGTTTAATAAGGATGAGTTCAGCAATATGTACTCGTAAACTGTTATTCCCAGTAGCTCATCTAAAGGCAACTATAAATGTAGTTTCTCGGGTCTTACTAAGACCCTGGTCTAAATAACTCTGATAAAGATAGCACAAGACCATAAGTTAAACATGTTTTCTATGTGACTTATCAAGGTAATGTTTGGAAAACATTAAGAGACCGGAAATTGTTCTTCATTATCCATGGTTGACTTGTGAACTCAGCAACTATAAAATGTGTTTTATACCAAATTGGCGTTTGTTGTACACGTCATTGTTTACAGACTTGAGCACATGCAGGCTGGCAAATACACAACCCTGCATCATGACTTGAATCTGAAGTCTCCTCGGTTCACCCATCTCATTTCAAACTAATGGCTTTTTGTGATTTGAATTTGATGTGCATGTGCCTGTCTGTCCATCTTTGTTGTGTTCACTACATCCTTCACAAACTACTGAAATGTTATCTATTTCTAATTCCGAGCAGTGAAAGATTCCTGTGGAGACAATATGCACATTAGATAAGCTATAGTGAGGAAAGAGTTAAGAAGGTAATTGGTCATGAGCTCAATAACAATGAATCAACATTATATACTAAACAAGATATCTTTAAACAGAAACACACATATAACATAGTTCCATACTAATTGTTTCATTAAAAACCTGTAGTTTATCTAGGGCTGTTGATTTAATATTCACTAGTTTAAATTCTCACTTGGATATTTTCAGTATAGCAACAATGTGTAATAAGAACTAAATATGAAGAAAAGACAACATAAAAGCTATGTTGACATCAAAAAATAGGGGAAAACAAATAAAATTGAAAAAGGAAGAAAATCAATATGGCATATTCACTAGATGAAATAAAATGCTATTTTGAAATTTACTCATCTATATTCAATGATTTTAAAGATATGGTGAATATTCAGTAAAAAAATAATTTCATAATAGAATAAAATCCAAAAGCATATAAAAGTATGAAATGTTTAAGGCTAAGACTTGTAACACTAAGATGTTCATAAGCTCATAAGCCAGGAAATAATAAAAGAGTAATTCAGATTATGGTGCAAAAATATAAAACAAATTATTGAGTTACTAATCTCTTTTCTTGACAGAAGTTATTCATGTTAAATGTGGAGAACATTATAAATCAAGTACTTTGAAAATTAAGTATATATGTCAGAGTTTCTTTTTTTAGTATATATGTAACTACATCCTTTTACTCCATTGGTTTTCTTCTTCCAACTTCCATGCTGAGTGTATGCATATGCACACACACACACACACACACACACACACACACACACACACACACAAGAGCACTCATGTATCTATGTACAAATACAAAAAAATGTGACCTGCTGAGTCTATTCAATGTTGACTGCATGTTTATTATTTCAGACTGCATTTCTGGTATTGGGTAACCAAACTCAAGGTACCACTCTAAGAAGAAACTACTTCTCCCGCCTTCTATTCAGCTTTCATTAGTGCCTGGAATGTAGGTGTGGGACATATGATACTCCCCCTTCCACATTAGTTAGTATACATCATGATGTTGTCCTTGTCTGGGTCATGTTTAGGCAGCCATGCCATTGAGGTATCATGGGTGGGGTTTCCCTGTAATTTTTAGGAGATAACAATCTCACTGAAGATTTTTTTCATTTTTGTTTTGTTTTGTTTTGTCTTGTTTTCTGAGATAGACTATTTCCCGTGTAACAGCTCTGGCTGTCCTGGAACTCATTCTTTAGTGGCTGGCTTTGAAGTTGGAGATTCACTTGCCTGTGCCTCCTGAAGGCGTGACATCACCTCCCTTCAATTAATTTTTTTTTAAGTTTGAAATCTTTTTATTTAAGAAAATGTTATATTTGTTTTCATTTATTTTCTATATTAACACATCAATCATGAACAATGTAGATATAATCAGGGATTCTAAATATGTACAAAAAGATGTTTTTTTGAAAAACTACAAGAAAAAATACAACTGCGTTCTCTTTGTCTAGGTCAGTCACTGCAGCTTGGTCACACATGCCTAGAATCAGTTACTTTCAAAAGTGTTTATGAATATAGTTAAATTGATTTTCTTAGCTCATCAGCCTTTCAAAGTTGAACTTACTTGACTTACAGTTTGTAACAAACATGAACAGCTTTCCATTTCCAGGCATGGTTTCCCTTCCTGTTGACCATGCCTTAAGTATAATTAGACATATCAAAAAAAAAAATGAAAAAAATCTTCAGTGAGATTGCTAAGAAAAAAAATTTCATAATATTTGTGTTGGTTGTATTATTAGCTTTCAAAATATAACTCAGATGTTAGTTTACAAATATTTGATGAAAGACAAGATGGAGCATAAAACTAGGTGAATATCACTTAATAATATTCATATTTTTTTCAAACATGTCTACATATATTATCATTCAATTCAGTCTCATAAGCCTTTCTTAGTTAAGTACTGTTCCTTAGTGATGAATGATAGACCATTGTTTGAATCAAGGTGCGAAACTTTTACATGTTTTCAATTAAACAGCTATAATTATTGTGTTTATGAATATGAGTGTGTGTGTGTGATAAATTTAAAAGATATCTAAATATCTCATCATGCTCAAAAGGATATATGACCGTAGTATATAAGATTGACACTCCCAAGATAATGCTTGCAGGTTGTTCATATATAGAGTTTGAACTGCTTATCATCCTCTAACTGTATATATGACTTAAGCTCTACTACAGTGAAGCTATTGTTGTCCTTACCCTTATATTTCATTTAAACTGCTAAAATCATCAAATATTTTATTAAAATGAAGTTTCAGTATAGTGAAGAATACCCTTAATGATATTCCCATTCGTCCAATTACAAGAGTGAACTTTCAATTCCAAGTGTTTTGTATGCACAATAAATCTAAGATCTGCTTCAAAAACCAAAGCAGCTATCAAATTGATCAAGTAATTAGATCACAAATCTCTAGACTGTTGCCAATCAAAATGCAAATACGTTGCTGTGAACACATTCAACATAACCACATCACTACACACGGGTAAAATTTAAAGGTTACTTTATTTCTTTCGGAAATAAAACAAACAATATAAAATAGTCATCTAGCATTTCTAACCCTTTCTTTTCAAGGACATTGGAGTTCACTAAGCTAAATAGCATTGTTCTCTCTAAAAGCCTCAATAAAGTGCTGAAAACACTGTAGTGTTTCATATATAACGAAAATCAGTAGATTGACTAGATTGGCTAAAAATATTTTCTTCTCTACTTAATGTGGTTATACAATGTGTCAATTATCTAGTCACTTAGAATTCTCAGGAAGAAGGAATCAACTTTCTCTGTAGAGAATAGGTTGGCTTTCATAATCCTCAGAATATTTGCATAATAACACAGTTGCACTGCAAGGTTAAGGCCATTAATTTCCCGGGGACAGAGCAAGCTGCTCTGGTTGGCTGTTGTAAAAATTGCTTTTTGCACTTGTCTCCTCCACTATCAAGCTTTCGCTCCAAGCACACAATTACTGTAGCAGACCCCATGTTACCAAGCAAGGAACCTTATTTAACGTGGAAAGTGGTGAACACTCCACTTTCTAAAAATGAAAAAAAATTAATCTTGAAAAGCTTTATAATTAACATTTTCTCCTTCACCATTTATTTTGTAGGATAAACTTGAGGACGGCAATTTGAAGGAAGGTTAACTGCATGAACTCATTTGTACAGCATCTTTCAAGCACAAATATCAGGCCCAAACAGTCTGCTGTTAGCTGCAAATGAGCTGATAGCTCCCATACATCGAGGGCCCGTATGTTGCTTAGGGAGTAACTCTTTCCAAAACATGCTAACAAAATGAACCATCTCTTGGAATACATTATATATTAACATATATGAACTGTGACATAATAAAAATCAGGCAAATGTATAGACTTTTATATAAATTTATAGCAGAAAGCATTACAAAGGGAAATTTTAAACTGAAAATGAGATCTTAAACACAAAATGTGTTCATGTGAGAATTAGTAAAGTGTAGTCTATAAAACAACCCAAGTGATCAAAGTAAGAGGCAGCATGGGTTAGGGATTCTCTGTCTCTGTCTCTCTATCTCCCTCTGTGTATGTGTGTGTTGTATACACAGTTGTTTTTAAGAGTGTACATGTGCTTGAGTAGGTACGCAGAGGCCAGAATAAGACACTCATTTACTATCCTTCCCTAGTGTTCTTTATCTTACTTTTTTTTTAAATGATTTTGTTTTTAGTCTTTCTCTCTCTCTCTCTCTCTCTCTCTCTCTCTCTCTCTCTCTCTCTCTCTCTCTCTCTCTCTCTCTCTCTCTCTTTATTTATTTCTGAAACTGAAACTTAGTTTCAGATGGCTGGCTTGGCCAGTGCTGGGGTTGCATGAAAGCTATGCCTGGGTATTTCTTATGTTGTTCCTGAAGATTTTAATATCAGGGCAGCTTGCTCTTAAAGCAGAAACCCCTGCCATTAAACCATTTCCTTAGGGCATTATTTTATTAGAAAAATATACATTTATCTTCCTAAAAAGGAAATAGGTAAAGTCAATTACATACACACACACACACACATACAAGCAGCATATACCTGTGCTTTATCTTCAGGTCATGTAGTATATTCTAGAAGGAGCCTAGCTATAGTCAGACAAAAAGGCAGAACAAAGAACGAAGGGGAGGTATAGAGGGAGGTGAATAAAGAACATCTGTGCTTTCCTGAATCTGCTCAATAGAAAGGAAACGTAGTATACTGAATGGGAATTGACTGGATTTTTCCACAAGCACACTAATATTCAACTCATATTTCAGTTTTATTGGAGGATCATTTATAAATATCCAAAGGCTACATGTGGATAAATAAAAGATGTTGATAAAAAATGAGACACTGTTCTTGATTTTCCCATTATTTGCAAGTTTTTAATACCAACAGTAATAAGACATAATATTGACTCTGTTGTGGAATGTCCATGTCGCTGCTTTAACGTTAACGTTAAAGCCTTAACGTTCCCTGGGACTCAAGCAACTCTAATAGGCCTGTTCATGAAGTCGCTCAGATTCCATGTAGTGCTGGTTGGTTTGTCAACTTGACACAAACTTAGACATGTCTGAAAACAGGAATAACTCACTTAGAAAATGCTGTAATGTGCTTGTGTTTAGGTAAGGCTGTAGGTGTCTTCTTGAATAACAGTCGATGTGGGAGGGCCCATCTACCCTGAGGTGGTTCTGACTGTTTAAGCAGAATGAGTAAGGTGATCAGCATGCAACACTCCTCCATGGTCTCTGCCTCAATTCCTGCCCTATCATCCCCTAGTGACACACAGTGTGACTTGAAAGTTGTAAGCTGAAATAAGTTCCTTCCTCCCCAGCTTGCTTTTGGTAATAGTGTTTTATCATAATAATAGTAACCTAATTAAGACACACATTCTAAACTAAGTTTCTTCCTCTGGAATATCTGGGATTGTTTTATTATGCAACTAAATTTGTCTCATAACTAAATAATAAACTCTTGGAGGGTTAGATGCCCCCAATTTCCTGTTAGCGTCAGATCCCGAAAAACTACCTGCATCAAGTGCGCATGTCAAAGGCATTGAACATGTCGCCTGTGAATGAGTTACAACGGTGGCAGTTAAAGCCATTCTTAGGAAGGTTCATAGCTGTGTCCTGTACTGACCCATGGCACTGCTGTCTGCGTGTGATGCTATCTTTAGTGCCCAGTTCAACAATATATAAACAGCAGTGAGAAACTAAAGAAAACTAAAACCACTTTCCTTTGTTAACGAATTTATTTTATTTTAATTTTCTCCACAACCCCTACTACTTCATCTTCACCCTTCTCCCAGTCCTTCCCCAGCTTCTCCCTTTCACTTAGAGTCTTGTATCCCTGTCTACCATTACCTTACCTTCCAGGCCCTTGTGCTTGATAACGATGACTATGATGGTTGCTCCAAAAGTCTAACAATTAGTAATAGTAGTGAATTAATGAATCTTAAAATGAGAACTGAGGCTACATGCAGTACAGTTGAAAGCATCAATTTCACATTTCCTGTTTGTAAAGCCAAACATTAATTTCCCTAGTTTATCAAGGGAAATAATATAAAAATATTCAAATGTTTAAACATATATTACAGTTATATGTACGACTTCCAATTGTTGCACATGAAATGGGTATTTCCATCATTACTGAGGTATCCCCAACAAAACAGATGTGCCCATGGATCAAAAATAGGTAGCCATATGAACCTTTTAGGGGATGGTTTCAGGAAACAGTCTGCTTTATTACACATGAACAACCACTTCCATAGCAGAAGCCCATTGACTAACTGGTTGGCACATTGCCTAGCATTGGACAGTGAACACTCATACCTCTATGGTTTCTTTGCAGAAGAAGCACATTAAAAGAGACACGAAAAGTATACTCATTCACAGATCAGCTACAGGCTGCTCATGCTACTTCAGAATTCAGTGTGAGAGGAGGTCTGGCTGCCAAGTCATACCTGTATTTTCTCCTATAGAATATGATAGAAAATACATTTAAAAATATGTTGACTGTGACCGGTCTTAATCACTTCCAAGCTGAATGATTTATTTGATTACAGAACTAAATGTTGAAATTAGTTTTTTGCTTTTGTTTTTAAAATCAATACTAATAGTTCTTCATAAATTTTGTTCTCGGTATACCTTGGGGAATGGTGTCTTATATAAAAAGTTCTGTGCAACAAAAGGTATTATTTAGTAGTTGGGGTAAATAGCAACTGTGTTTTCCTACATTGAGACTCAATTAACCTGCTTCCCTTCCTGAATTACTACACAGCATGACATAATTCTAAAATCCAAAACATAACATATTTTTAGAGACTATTTTCTCAGTAAGAGCACAGCTGCTTCCCATTAATTGCAACACTTAATTACACTTTAAATTAATAATAGCAGTTTCAATTTAGTATTTTAGGGAGACATGCATTAAAGTACAACTTTGCACATCACAGATGTATAAAATCAATGACAAACACAAGTGTTTGCCGAGAACAATATATTCAAGAGTAAATGGCTTGGCAAGGAGATATGCAATGGTAAAAAAGACAGGGACCTCCTAAACAGAGTCTAAGGAGTATCAAACTTCAGCTGGGCTCAGCCACAGAGAGAGAAGTGCAGTATTGGGAAATAGTTTCCATTTATTGTGTGTATGTCAAGTAAGATTACTTGAATTATTAACCCCAAATTAAATGGGGCAAATCTTAAATCGCCATAAATACCATAGCAATCAGAGCTCTATCCAAATGATATGGAATGTTTAGAGGAACTACAGACAATACTGTGGAGGTTGAATCACCTTCCAACGACACTGTGTAGTTGACTTTGGATGCCATGATTCTGTGTTTTTCAGTGGGAGCAACTGGTCTTGCTTTGTAACAGTATCAAGTAACATTCTTGTTGCTCTGATAAAAGACCTTTACAGAAGCAACTCAATGGAGAATGAACTTACTTGTGGATCATAGTTCAAGATCACATTTACCTTTGCAGGTCAATCCTGAAAACCAGGGAATGTGACAGTTGCTCCCGTTATACCTGTGTTCATAATAAGTACTCCTGCTCAGCTAGCTTTCTCCTTTTTATACAGTCCAGAACCCCAACCCAGGGAATGTTCTAACCCAGTGATAAGGTGAGTATTCCTAACTGAATTAATATAGCAAGATAGTTTCTCATAAATTGGCTAACCCAATTAAAATAATTCCTCACAGGTGTGCCTGAAGACTCACCTCCTGACTAATCCTAGATCCTGACAAGTTAACAATTGATACTAACCACAGTAGCTAATTTGCCATTATATATCCATGAATATAATGTGGCTCCCATGACTTGAAGGTTAAATTTCTATTGGTATACAAGAGGTTTCTGAAAAGTTGTATAAAAAATTGAACCATGGTTATCTTCACAAAATGACCAAAATGGAAAATTCTGGCAGTATTCTTTATGAAAAAAAAAAACAAAAAACAAAAAAACAAACAACAAAAAAAACTGTTGTGATTTGAGCTATCATGGGCTATTTTCAGGTGGGTAAATGAGGATATACATGTGAAATATTCCTTAATATCTACAAAAGAAGAAAATATGTAAATCACATAATCTGGCAATCCAATATGTCTCCAGAATATATAAAAATATTCACTGAAAAGCATATATATTGATTGAACAAAATTACTCAGAAGAACAATCAATGTCTTAAAAAAACAGGTTTATGCATTCTTTCAACATGATAATACATCACTATAAGATGAACTATTTATTGATCTAGGGAAAATATTGCATGAATGTCAAAGTCATACTTTTGGATAGAAGAAGCCAGTTACATGACTAGTTAGATAGCTCAGCTGGCAAATGTTGACCTCACAGGATGAGAATCTGAATGAAATCCTCAGAGCCACGCATTATCACAGTGCTAAAAAAAAAAAGTGAGAGCAGGCTGAGGTCCAGGCCTCACCAGTCACTGCTGCATAATTGGTGAGGTCCAGGTCAGTGAGTGGCACTGTCTTCAAAGGGAGATAAGGATATTCCTGAAGATGACACCTGACCTTGTCCTCTGCCCTCAACATGCATGGCAAGAAACACAGGAAAATGCACATATATGCACACAATTTAAAATGCCGATATAAGAAAACACGGTATAGACTCTAGTTTTACAAATTTCAATAACAGGCAAATCTAAACCACTGAGGTTAGGATAGTGATCTCTGCTAGAGAGAGGAAGAGATTTATAGACTATACAGTTACTCTTTTGTCTAAGGGATGAAGGATAGGTGAATCAGTCTTTTACTTTGAAAATATGTTAAAGTAAACCATAAACTGGTATGTGTGTGTATGTTTCACAAAATTGAAATTATTCTATTAAGCTCATAGTTTCTGTGAAAACGGATACTATGAACAAACCTCAAAAAATTATTTCTATATTCCTTCACTAAATTGGTAAAAGTATTTAGTAAAGGCAAGTGTATTCCTTGAAAAGTGGCACTTACTGAATATGAAACATCTAAATATTTTACAAAATATCCTCTTTAAGAATATTGAAAGAGCCATAGAAATAAATTTCCCCAACTCAAAGAATGGGTTTTAAGCAAAGAGATAGAGGGAAGGAAATGGAGGCTCAAAGCACCTGTTGGTCCTGATGCTTTTGAAGAGCATTGTTCAGTGAAAACAAAACCCTAAAGCCTAATGGCACCGCTGAAGACTGCTCTCTAGGAAATTTGGAGTTTTCTCTTTGGATAACAGGCTTTCTTCTGTTTTCCACTAATTTTTGAAAAATCTATAAATAATACTACTAATAATTCTCAAGAAAAATCCTACCTTTTATAGGTTTGTTGATCAGCCATTTTCTTCTGATGTATGCTAAGAAGCATAACATGAACATTGAGGGAACAGACACAATCTTCCTGAGACTAGAAATGTAGTCTGCCTTGAAATGAAAAACTGTGCTGATATTTGGAAAAATGAAAAATAGTGAGCTAGCATTGTGACCAAAAGAACAATGTTTCACTATGACACAGAGAAATAATCAATTCTTACTCCTAAGTTGTGATATGAAGGATGAAGACCTGGGGGACTTTATGTCACTCTTTCAATCAATCAAGTAACTTCAGGAAAGCTGAAAGAATATGCACCAATTGGCATGTATAGTCCCAGACACATTCAAACCAGTGAGAATGGAAATAAATGTCTCCCTTCAATTATAAGACCAATCAGAAAAATGGGGACAGACAACCTGCCAGAGATAAGAGTTTCAAACAGAATACTCATTCAAGCAAACATCAAACCAATTGTAAAACTCATCAAACTAGCCTTTGAAATACAAGATGTACAGCCTCTATAGCATACACAGTTATCTCTCTTTTAAAGCATAGTATTTAACCACAGTCACCAAAAGAACTATATTTTGATATAATGTATAAGAGTAAAAAAATTATGAGTGGGTCAACCAATGCTATTATTTGAAATTAATAATTTAAAAGTAAATATTAGTGCTAGGCGAAAATGATTCTAAACCTGCCATAAAAGTTTTCTATATTTTGTGATTTATACACTGATGAAATGCTAGTGCTGATAAATGTTAGATTATTGCTTAACTACTGCATGGCTGTCTATGCATTTATGTATGCATGCACGTATGATGTTAGATGAGTAGAAGAACATGGATTGCTGAGGCTACGGAGAGTGCTCAGAGTTTTCAATGACTACAGCTCTTGCAGAAAACAAGAGTTCACTTCTAATACCCACATCATGGGCCTCACAACTCCAATTAACTCCAGCTCCAACAGACATGACACTTCTGACTTCTGTAGACATTTGCCAACACAAGTGTGCATACCCACACACTTACTGCCCCCCCCCACATAAGCAAAAACAGTAAAAATAATTCTAAAGAAAAAACTATATAACAAATTTATACCATTTAGCTAAGAAGAATTATGACAGTCATTAGAAGCTAGTTTGATATGATATCCATTTTGCAGCACAATAGTATTAGGGACACTACAAAGGTCTGTGCCAGTCTAATTACAGGTTCTTAGTCCCAATAGCAGTTACAGGATTTAAACTTATAGAATAGACTCAAATATAATTATAAAGTTGTTGGTTACTACTATAAATCATCCATGATTGTACCAGTGGGCATGACTATCAGGCCAGTCACTATTGGAGCTCGTAAGGTTCACCGATAGAAAGATCATTACTTTATATTCTCTGGATTCAGGCATAGCACCTTCCATTACTAACAAAGCTGGAGCATAAGGACAAATACCAACTTGATTTTTCATTGTTCTCTGATTCAGTCAAGTGGTATCTTTAGCAATAAGATCTTACCATCAAGTTCTAAATGGTAACTAAGAACTTTGGTAACAGCCTGTAATGTTTGGCAGTCAATGGTACCCTCTGTCCAATAACTCCAGAAGAGGTAACCATTCTTTACACAGGAAGTTTATGTTAGCCTTTCTATATAGATGAGCCTTGCTTCCCTGTTTTAGATAGACTTTCTCACTCCCATCCCCAGAATTTGTTGTAATTTATGGGGTTTTTTGTTTGGTTGGTTTTGTTTAACTTAGTAATTCTGATGGGGTAAGAGGAAATCTCAAAGTAGTTTTAATTTTCATTTCCATATTTGTTAAAGATGTTGAGTGTTTTAAAAATATTTCTCAGCCATTTATATCTATTGAGAACTTTCTGTTTAGTCTCATGGTCTCATTCCATTTGTAAATTAGGTTGGTTGATTTCCTTTGTTTAATTTAAAATTTTGTTTTCTCTTTGTAGATTCAAGACACTAGTCCACTCTCAGTTTTATAGTTGTCCCCAACGTGTAGAAGGTGTCTTCCTCAAATGATGGTGTCATTTGAATTATAGGTTTTTCTTTTTTAAATTTTAAGGTCTGATTTACTAATTCATAGTCATAATGTCTGGGGTATCAGTGAAGAAAGTCTTCTCTGGTGCCAGTGAGTTTAAGAGTATTCTGTACTTTTGCATATCAGATTTTAGGCAACAGGCCTTACTATGTGGTTCTTGATACATTTAAAGTTGAGTTTTTTTCCAGAGTGAGAGAAAGAGTTGAATTTTATCCTTCTACATGTCACTCAAGTTTATCAGCAACAGCTATTAAAGATAATATCTTTAACGTGACTGTTAGCCTCTTTATAAGAAATATAATGTAGCTATAGGAGTTTAGGCCAGTAATATGTGGGTCCTCAACTCTGTTCTATTGATCAATGTGAGTTTTCACACTGATACCATTTTTTGGTTTTGTTTTTTCAGCTCTACAGTATAACTCACAAGGGGGAGCAAGGGGAGGTGGGAACAAATAATGAGAGAAGGAGATGGTTGAGTGGAAGGAGAAACAGAGAGGGAGATCAAAGAATAGATATCTCGATAGAGAAATCCTCTGTGGGCTAAGGAAACCTCCAAGAACCCATAAGATGTCCCCAGCTAGGACTCCAAGTGATAGTGGAGGGGGTGCCTAATAGGAATTCCCCTATAACCAAATGAATGAATGACCACCTTAACTGTCTTATAGAACCTTCATCCACCAATGGATAGAGGCAGAAGCAGAGATCCACAGCTAATCAACAGGAGAGCTTCTGCTCTAGCTGGAGGGAGGGAGGGAGGGAGGGAGGGAGGAAGGGAGGGAGGGAGGGAGGGAGGAAGGGAGGGAGGGAGGAGAAGGATCAGGATTATGAGGAAGAAACCCACAGAGCCAGATGATTCGAGAGCTATTAGAACTCACTGATTCTGAAATAATATCCGAGGAACCTTCATGAAAAGGAACCAATTCTCCAAATGAAGACAACAGTCAAACAGTATGTGTACAGTTTTTGGATCCTCTTGCAGAAGGACCAGAGTTTATTCCTGGTGCATGAACTGACATTTTGAAGCCCATTTCCTACAGAGGAACGCTTAACTCTGCCTTGATATTGGCGTGAGGGACTCAAACCTACCTTAACTGGATATTCCAGGCTGAACTGACTCACCTTGAGATTTCTTGCCCTCATTAGGGAATGGATGGGAGGATGAGGTAGGGGAGGGATGAAGGAGGACTGGGGGGGACTGGGAGGAATTAAAGGAGGAGGAGCAGTGGTAGATATGGAAAAACTTTTAAAATAAAAAATAAGTCTAAAAATGCAAAGAGAGACAGACAGAAAGAAAGAAGAGACAGAGAGAAAAATCTGGGGTGGTGGTACCTCCAGCAGCTTTTCTGTTATTTGGGATTGTTTTGGCTGTCCTGGGTCTTTTATGTTTCCATTTACAATTTAAGATATTTTTCAATTTCTGTGAAGAACCACATTGTAATTCTGATGCAAATCACATTTTCTGTAAATTACTTTATGTAGTAACCATTTTTATATTATTTTCTATCTATTCATGAGCATAAGTGGTTCTTTTTAATCTCCTAGCATCTTATCATTTCCTTTTCAGTGTCTTAATGCTTTCTTTATGTAAGTATTTCATTTCCCTCATTAAAATTATTAAACAAATTTTGAGGCAATTGTGTACATAATTGTTTTATTTTTTATTTCTTGTTATTTTTATCATTTGCAAACAGGAAGACTACTATTTTGTATGTGTGTTGATTTATATTGTGATACTTTATTGAATTACTTTGTTAGCTTTAGAGGTCTTATAAAGTTATATCATCTACAAATGAGAATACTTTGACTCCTTTTTCATTGCATCCATTTTTTCTCTTCACTTCTCTCCTAGCTTCAGCTAAGACTTCTAGCACTATATAGAATAGGAAGTGGGACAGTAGCATTCTCAAATTGTTCCTTATTTTAATGGAAATTATTAGAGTTTTTCTTCATTTAGCCATAAGTTCCCTGTGGATCTTTTAAATACTAATTGTATTGAATTGGGATATGTTCTCTCTACTTCTAAATTTTCTAGGACTTTTATAATTTGGAGTTTAAACAAGGGGCTGTATGCATTTAGGAAGTAGATTACTAAGGCCTTCTTGTCTATGACTTATTTGTTAGTTTGAGATCTCACTCACTTCTGATGTGTGTACACAATACTTTGAATCTTTCTTTTTTATGGAATCCGTTTAATTACATGGATTTGACATGCTACGTTTCCATTTTCATTGCATGGATTTGACATGCTACGTTTCCATTTTCATTTAATTCTAAGAATCTTCAATTTTCTTCCCTCTTTCATTGTCCATCTGTCTTTCAGTTGTGTATTCTTTAATTTCCACATATTTGCTCTTTTTGTAGTTTCAATTTTTATGATACCCGGCTTTTCCTAACTGCTGATATCCAGCTTTATTCTAGTGTGGTCATATAGTATGGGAGATGCAATTTTAAAATTCCTTTATTTGTTGAAACTTCATTTGTGCTATATGTGATTAATTTTTGATAAAGATCCTTGGGCTCCTGAGAAGAACGTGTATTCGTTACTCAATTTTGTTTTGTTTTGTTAATTTTTGAGGCACTGAAGAAATTATTGGGTTCTTTTTTTGCATTTCACTCTTTGGGCTTTTGTTCTCTTTGTAAAGGAAAGTAACTCGGCTTTGTGATCTTTGTATTCCACAAATCTGCTAATAAATCAAACTCACGAGTTTTCTAATGGACTAAATGAAGTATAATAGTTTCTATTAATATGAATAAGTAACATCTTTCCTTCCTCTTTACAAAACAGAAAATTAATTTTTTGTCTTTGATGTACTGCTTGGGCAAAGGATTCAAATTTATGTTGAGTGGAGAAAGTGAACACACTAATTTGTAAATAAATGTATATTTAAATACAAATTCATTGCATATTGACAGAGAATTTTTGTTGAAAGTGGAAAACGATATTTTTTCTAGTAATTTATTAAAACAGTCTTTAGATTTTTAAACAACTTTTAAAACATTAAAATCATAGTATTCAATGTGATTTATTTTTTCATAATCAGTCATTTACACAAAGTGATACTTTGCAAAAATGTTTAGTAATACCTAATACCAATATTTCTACATAAGAAAGGCAAATAATATTAATATCAAAGCTTTTTGATTAGAATGGCACCATCTTTGTCCAAAATATGGAATATTGTAAATACAAAGCTACATAAAGGGTTCTGAAATGTGGGTACTGATAGGGCCCCCAAACTGCACAGTTTCTCAGAGTGTTATTTATTTCATGGATCTGTGAACAACCCAACTTTACTAGTACAGAGACTACTCAGCATAAAATAGCCAGAGTAATTGGTCTCAGTAGGCATGGTAGTAAATAACTTAAGCCCTTTAACATATGGTAACCAGACCAATTATTTGCCCTGCTAAACCCCACTCATGTCTCTGAAGCCCTGTGGAACCTAACGTCAATTCTTGACTAAAATGTCCCATCTTCCTAGATTATCACCCCCATTCTGTCTCTGGCTTCGGGCTGTGCTCATCCCAGAGAGGTAAGACTGCCTTTGTGTCTTTCGTGTGGCTTTCCCCATGTACACCTCCCAGGACCACATAGTGTGCCACCCCCCCCCCCACACACACACACACATATTTTGAGGCGAGTTTGATTTTGAAGTAGGAATCTCGGAAGAGGCCTGGGGTTGCTCTGCTGAGCCTTTCTCTATGCTTATAATAATTCATTTTATTTTGAGTTCTCCTACGGAAATATGTCAGTCCCCAGCTTTGAAAGAGAAGCCCATCGGAAGGCTGGTTGTTGTAGAAGCCAGGACAACACTAAGATGTCCTTCCAAACCAAAATCTGAACAGCTGAGAAGCTCCAGTTATCCAAGAACATGGCCACTTCCTCTGCCATTTGGAAGCAGAGACAGAGCAGGGCAAAGGAGGTAGTGTAGGCAAGGACAGAGGAGAAAGGGCAGATGGTAGGTGGGGTGGTAAGTTGTGACCATCCAGAAGTCTGGACGAAGGCCGTGAAATGTTCTGGTCTTTGACTATATCCCTGCTGTGCCCTGGGAAACAAAGGTGGTTCCCACTTTTAGTCTCAGGATCTTTCGTGATTTACCAACTGAAATTATTGATTACTCTGGGGTCATTACGACAGACTCACAGAAAATGACTGTTTGAAGTGAAGACAAAATCACATACGCTAACAAATATAGTCTAGCCTAAATCTTTGATGCAGGATTTAAAAGGTAAAAGTCTGTTCAAGCTGAATTAGAAATGCACACTCGCTTAACTGTTCTTACTTTATCTTGGTTTTGTTCCCTTGTTCATTTTTCAAAATGACTATGTATCATTTTTTTTTTAAAAAAAGTGTTCTTAATCACAAAATTTTAATTGCCTCGAAAATTTGCAAGAATAAGATTTATTTATTTTTTAGAGAGAGATACAGAAGGATAAAGCCAAGAGGCTAACCTTGGCTAACTTGTGGAGGGGGGGGGCAAAATTAAAATGACAGGAAACTATCAACTTCTTTATTACTGCTTGACACGCCAAAGTAATGCAGATGATTACATGCGTCATTATATTTTTAAGTAAATTTAAGAAATTAAAAAAAATGCAAACATTTTTAGCTCAAAAAAGTTTTGGCAGTCAGTCCTCATACATCCCAAAATTGGGATTTTTCTCATATTCTTGCAGATCACATTAATATTTGGTTTTTATTTGTCTATTCCTAAGTTGGAAACTTAATTATCATTAGACAAGTTACTTAGTTATTTTGATTCACTGTGTTTTTGTAGAGACAAAGTTCTTTGTACTCCTCAGCAGATCTCGGGAAACAATATTTCTGTAAAATAACTGACAGCGTTGCTAGTAATATGTGATTGTTTGGCTAAAAACGTCCCTGATAGGCTAACATAGGTGAACACTGGGTCACAATTGGTGGCAGCTTTCTGTAGAATTATGGAACCATCAGTGGGATGAAGCATTGCTTTGCAGGAGGACATACATTAACTGTTTTGGCTTTGACAGTTTAAACCTGCATCCCTCTTCCAGTTAGCTAAAGGGTTCTGAAATGTGGGTACTGATAGGGCCCGCAAACTGCACAGTTTCTCAGAGTGTTATTTATTTCATGGACCTTCTTGCTATAATAAAGATGTCTTCTCTTAGACTCCTGCTGTGGCTGTCTGCTGTAA
This sequence comes from Phyllotis vaccarum, assembly GCA_033318265.1. Lineage (NCBI taxonomy): Eukaryota > Metazoa > Chordata > Mammalia > Rodentia > Cricetidae > Phyllotis > Phyllotis vaccarum. Next base: position 33,495,826 of record JARWLC010000010.1, on the reverse strand, counting down.
TGCTCCTCCTCCTCCTACCATTATGGACTCCTCTCTCTGAAATCGTAAGCTCAAATAAACTTTCTCTGAATTCCCTCTGTTCATGGTGTTTTAGCACAGCAATAGTAAATTACATTATGTAAAAGCTGAGTAGGTAGGTTGTGCTATAAGTTTCTGAGTAACTAGGGAAGAAGTTTTTAGTTAAACTGTCTAAAGTTCCCCTTATATGTATTATTCTCAAAAGGGAGAAAATATATGTTGATGTTACTCTCAGCAGTTTTAAATAATAATCAAAAATAAATTTAATTCTTCACCTTAAGTAAACATCGAATTCTTGAACAAGAATGTTTCAATAAAAAAATAGATTTAATTGAATTAAAATTTAAAGCTCTAGTAACTTTAAACTAATAAAAAGTAATACCAGGTATTTTAAGAAAAATATAAAATATTGTGCCAAATTTAGATTAATTAAACTTGTTAATACTAAAAAAATAACCATTTAGTTATTTAAAATGTACGCTATATAACTAAGCAAACTGTGGCTTTTGCTGCAGCTTAGCCAAAGCTTGTAATCTGCTCGACATTGGGTCTTCATTCCGTCTAGATTTTAAGAGCAGTACAAAAACTCCTCCCATAGGAATTCTGAACTTGCAAGGATTATGCAGCATGCACATGCATCCTGTCTACATGGGGTTTCTTCCAGTTTTATGTCACCAGTAAACAGTTACTGGAAAATATTCCAACCTCAAGCATATCAAGCAAGAACCCAGAATGAAAACATACTATTTCTTTCAGTAATTATTCTTTATACTAATCATAAAGATAAATTCACTGCCAAAGTTGTACAGCTATGAACTGTGTAATAATACATTCCTAGAATGAAATGAGATATTAAATGACATTGAGGAGAAACTAAGTAGATTGAACCTAGTGTTGACATTAAAGACTTTTCACCAAAAGTCACTCTGAAGGGATCCACCTGAAACAGGAACTGAACACAAAGCTAAGGTTTTCTTAGGAAATAATTATAGGTTTGTTCTAAATACAAATGAGAAATTTTAGTAACCATTGACTTTAAGTTATATATTTTCATTTAAGCAAATAAAATTGAGATTAAGACCTCTATACATGTAGTGACTGTATTTTTTCCTATTGAACAACCATCAATAATGAATTGCCCTAATACCTAGTTCTTTAGTGTTTCATTATTATATTTTTTATTAATAGTCTTCAGAGAAATTAGAGACTCAATGTTAATATTTCTTTTTTTAATTATATTTATAAAGGAGCCACTAGGTTAACAGATTCTCATTTAACTAAGAATGCTATTACCCTTGTTCCCAAATGAATGCACATTTTGGAAATAATAATGGAAATATTATGCTTCCATGTTTATTAAAAAGGTTTATTTCTAAGCATAACCATGAAGAATTTAAATGGATCTGTCTTGATAAGACAGGATGACTATGAAAGTTCAAATAATAATTGAGAATCAGAATCTTTTAAAATTGATAATCTTTTAAAACTCAATATTAAAGCCTAAGATTCCAATAAATATTATGATCTGAAACAAATCATGCTATAGTTTAGTGACTAACAAAGAAGAAAAAATACCTATATAAAGATAGTATCTGAAAATGATTTAAGAAAATGCATATTTTAACAGTGAATACATTGTTTACTTAGTGAAAATTGAATTTGTCCGTCAAAATGCATTTAAAAGAAATACTGAACCCTAAGCTAACTAAATCCACAGACATATAATTGGAATGAATTCTCTTTTATTAATACCTGTGAAAGAATAAAATAGACTTTCTCTTATTATAAACATATTTATTAAAATAAAACTGGAAAATATTCTCAAATAATAGCTAAGTAACATAAAATGGTCTTTGTTATTATGTAACAGGTCTATAAGCATGGAAGACATTCTTTTGTTTCCTTTTTTAACTGAAAATATTTGTTGTATCCTATATGTTCAGATTTTTCATTCATTTCAAAATTGTGTCTCAAATAGTAACATGGCATAGTAAATGTTCAAAGACATTCATTCATAAGTAGAGATGAAATGGAAGGCACAGGACCTAACAGGGAGGCAGTAGGCAATGGCCACCATAGGAGCCCACACATCTTCATGAGGCCAAGGGAAGAATTAATAGATATAACCTGAATAGGGACTTTTTCCTGCGGAACAAATACAGCCTAAGGGACATAGGGATGAGCACCCTGGCTGTTCTGCCCTTTCACTTTATGGGAGAAAGCAAATACCTGCACTTCTGACCATGGCAGTTAGAAAGCTCCATAATTCAGGGTGTTTGAATACTATTACTAATGCATGTAGAAAGGGAGAGGTGAAGAAAACATATAAAATTGGATGACAAAATGAGCAAGATTACTCTTTTAACTACAAATCGGGAACTGGAAATAGAAACGGAAATGAGTCAGCTACCAGTCTAGTTAAATGATTGATCTTTGGAAGCTCTTTCCTGTCTACCATTCAAACTTATACATGTTTAAAACTGTGAACAGGGACTCAAGCCCACTGAGAATTGTATGGGACTATAAGGTATATAGATAGAATATAACATCTTCCAAATACTTAAAATCATAACACAAAACATGTATCTAATAAAAACTATGAACTTCAATTTATAAAAATAAGTGACTACTGTTGTTTGGAAATTTTTATATAATAAATAACATTTTTAAGTGAGAGTAGATAGAAGATGGAAACACTAGTAAAATAATCATACTGTGCTTTCGAAAACAAATGCTTTGTAGTATAATGTTAATTCTTTAAGAATCTCACATAATGCACTTCAAGCATATTACTTCTTACTCCACACAATTCCTTCCAGATCCATTTTATCTCTCATCCTAGCTTCATGCTAGCCTTTATTTTAATAACCAATAAAGTCTACTTTATCCATATACTTTTCAGTGTGGGGCCACACATTGTAGTCTGTCAACATAAGAAGGGACATGACCTTAGAGAAGAAATACCACCCTCAGAATCTATCCATTTTCCATAGTTTTGAAGATTGAGCCTTGGGCTTATTAGGTTTAGTCAATGGTCCACCTACTGGACTCGTCCTGGAAAAGACTCTACCAGATCGACCCTTAGGCAAGACTGTGGAGCTTATTCTTGAGTAATAATTTATATGTCACCACCCGGTCTCCTGGAGCTTGAGCCACCCTGGGCATCTGGTGCTTAGTGGGTCCTGATAAGCAAACCAGTAAGCAGTATTCCCCGATGGTCTCTACTTCCCTACCTGGACCTCTATTCAGGATGCACTGTCACTGGAACACTTAAGCCATACTGAACCCTTTCTCCTCAAAATGTTGTATCACAGCAATAGAGAACGAACCAGCAAAGGTGGCATGTTAAACAGTCTCTCCCAACCCCACAGCCTAACATTTTTGAAGGCATTTTAAACAGTCAAAATCAACATGTATAAAGTGCCCTTAATACACATAACTGAAGTGATGAGAATACACGGACAGCTCTGCTTGGTGCTGGCATGCTCAGGCAGAAGCATTGATTCAGGCACTGCCGCTGAAAATATAAGGTACTCTGGTTTAAGACATAAAATGTGTTTAAAACAGGCATATTTTAAAATTGACAAAAGATGGTGGCTTATTTCCTGTTTATTAGTGTTATAATCTCAGCACATGAATGTTTATATAGTTTGTTTTCAATATAAAGTAAAGCACATTGAACTCCATGAGATATTAGAGTTCTTGTTTGAACTGAATGTTGTATTGATATTTATTTTATTAAAAATTGTAAAATTTTAAAAATTAACTTCAAGAGCACAACTTTTAAAGGACAAATAACTTAATAATAAAACCATCAGTTGCTATTAATTCAGGTTTTTGATAATTAAGTTTTATGTACAGAATCTTAATTGTCATGTTTGTGAGAACTGCTAAAATTACCTAGTGTGAGGTAGCGTTCTTATCTGACGTGGCTGCATCACTTCTTAGGACAACAGAAGCATCATTTACACAGCTGATGCTACTGTTCTTAACTAATGAAGAATCTAAAGGTCTATCCTTTGTTCTTTGTGGCGGGATTCAGGTGTCAGCCAATAAGGTCCGAGGATGCTTATCCAGGGTCCCGGGCTCCTGGAGTGGGTGTGGCCAACCTGGAGGGGGTGTGGCCAACCCCATTGATAAGTGTATCGCTCAGATACTCCAGTCCCTGTTCAGGTGCGACTATAAGCTGTTACTAATGTCGTGAGTGTTGATTTATATTCTAATAAATATTTATCTTGGACTGGTGCCTTGTAAATAAAACTCCGCCTACAGTTCTTCACTGAGGTTTGACAACGTCACCACTCAGAAGGAATAATTCCTTCCAATTTAGATCCCACCAATCTTGATTGGAAAATAACAGCAGTGTAGAAAGAACCGAGATGCCAGATTTATTGTGAAAGACTGGAAAGCGTGGGCTTCTAGCTCAACAGCTTGCTTCTGACACACTCCCCAAGTACCAAGACCTGACTCTTTCTGTTTCCTTTTTGTCTGGTTTCCATGACATGTGTCTGCCAGTTGTTTCTCAGGATCCATCACACACTTATGATAAAGGACACCTCCACTTACATACCAGACAACACAAGATTCATCTTAGAATTTCCAAGCAAGTCATTACAACAACCTCTAATAAATGTTGAACTATTTATTATTTTTGTTGCTATCATCATCATCATCATATGCATATATATGTGAACATTAGGATTCACCTGCCACAGTGTACAGAGAACAACTTTGTGAAGTCAGATATATCTTTTCACCTATATATAAATTCTTAGGTCATCCTGCTTACACAGCAAGATTTAATGTTTAAGACTAAGACATTAAAAATGTTAAAAATAAAATGATATATGTTTTTCTCATATCTACAGGATACCTGCATGAATTTTACTAGCAGCCACAGATCAGACAGAGCTTTAGGATATCAGCACAGGACCCAAATGAAAGATGCCAATCATATTCTCCTTCCAAGTTTGTCAAGAGGAATTTAGCTGAAGATGTAAATGATACAATCAATGTTTATAACAGGCACAAAAAAGCATCCAATTACTAAATGATCTGACGGACAGAGAAGAAGCCTAGAAAAACAAATCAGCTTCTTCTTTTGTGGAAATAGCCAAATGGGAAACTGTTTGCATGCAGTTCACATCTCATACTACTGAGGCTTGAAACAAGCCATTTGTGGGGCGGTTTAGAAAAGTGGGGGGCGGGAGGATACAGCATACTTTCATTTACAGACCAGACTGGTCTACAGCATGAGCTTCAGGACAGCCAGGGCTACACAGAGAACCCTGGGGTGCGGGTACTTTCAGCATGTAATAGATGATCTACTGTATTTATTGATCACTTCTACTGTATAAAGATGCTAGGATATTTCTGGCTTGGTTCAGCTCTAAACATTGCTGTTTGAAGCATTCTTGTCTATGAGTTTGGTGAAACTTAGGCTATGTTCTTTTATAATGTATTTGTTGAGTTTTTAAAAAACAGTTTCATTAGTTTACATTTCTACTCACACAGCATGAATCCCCCCCCCCCCCCAATACCCATGGCAGTAACTATTGCTGCTCTTTCTTTTCTGTGTTATTGATGCTGAGCATGATTCCAGTGTGTTTCTTTACATTCTGTGGGCAATCAGTGCATATGAGCACTGCTCATATGGTTAATGGCCATTTTCTTACTCTATTCTGTAAACTACTAAAATGTTTCTACTCTTCAATCATGTTCTTTTTTTCTTTTTAAATTTGCATATATCATTTATTTTATTGGGATTTTTTTGAGAATTTGAGAATCCCTTCACCTACAACCCTCTTCAATCCACATACTTCCATGACCACTTATTTGAGTCAGCATCAGTTTGTGCTGCCCAAATACTAGGAAAGTGTGGTTGACCCAGCAGAGCTATATTCTTAGAGAAAATTTACTCCCTGTCCCAGCATCTATAGATTCCTATCAAATTGACAGTTGCAGGAGCAGGATTGTGCACCAAAGATCCTTCCTCTTTGCAGGGGTGTTGTCTGACTTTGCATACACAGATATGTGTACATGGTCAAGACCACTGTGAACTCTTCTACTATGTTCAGAAGATAATATGGCTCTTTGTAGCCAGGCACTGCCCCAGGCCCTGATGCTCATTCTTACTGTCTTCCTCGATGGTCTCTGAGCCCCTTACAAGGGCAGTGTAGACATGTTTCCCTAAGAGCTGAACAGTCTGCATTACCTTTTTCTATGTACCTTGGCCAGTCATGGATCTCTGTATAAATTGTCATTAAGAATGCAGAAACTTCTCAGAAAAAGGAGAGATGAATTGATTTTTATGGTTATTCCAAATAAAACGCACATATCTGAATATTCAAAGCTAATGTCCACAGGTAAAAGAAAACCTCTGAGATTTACTTTTAAGGATCTGGGTTTTCTTACTCAGACTTCTTATTTTTATTGCCACCCATTTACTTACAAATTCCATTTTTTGTATTAATAGCTGCATATCACCCTATTGTGCAAATATACCACATTTTCATGACCAATTCATCAGTTGATAGACACCTAAACTGTTATGATTTCCTAGCTATTATGAGTAAAGCAGCAATGAATGAGCATGTATAGCTAAGTAGTGTAGAATATGGCAGCCTTTTGGTATGAACCAAAGAGGGATGTAGTCGAATCATAAAATACATGTATTTTTAGTGTTTGTGGATCATCTATACTGGTTCCCAGAGTGACTGCACAGGATGGATTCTCATTAGCAGTGAAGTACCCTTCTCCTCACATCCACATCAATATCTGTCATCCTTAATTGTTTATCTTACACATTATGACTAGAGTGAGATTAAAAAGTTACAGATTACATATAAAATTATTTGTGTAATCTGTATATTACATTTTTATTTGTGTAATATGTAATTATATACATTCCTTTGTGAAATTTTTGTAATTATTTTTTAATTCTTTATGTAATCTGTAATTAGATACATTTCTTTGTGTAATTTGTATTGTAAATATATTCTTCCATGCAAGATTTTTCTTTTTCTCTTACTAATATTTCTTGATTTGTAGAAGATTTTAGTTGTCTATAGCATGAATATTTTCACACTTGTGTTCTGTGAATAGTGAAGAAACATTTGTCAATTAAAAAGACATGAAGATATCAAAAATAGCATGTTCAAAGCCACAATCTACAACTCTAGGGAACAGTTAACTGGCAAACACCACGTGTCCTGTGCTAAAATGATCGGCACATTCAGTGGCACGAGTTTTACCACTGTGACTGAATATGGCTCAGACACAAAGGGGTCTCCAAGGATGAGGCTGCTCTCCTGTGTGCTCAGCCAGGAGCACTGTCTACACTGCTGAACATTTCGGACTCCTTTCTGTCCTTCCTTTCCCCCTCCTCCACAGTTTTTGGCTGGCAGTTATGATGTTGGCTCCTGGGATACCTTTGATATTATCTGCTATCTAAAATGAGAAATATTAAAATTTTTAAAAATAGTTTAGTTATAAACATGTTTTTATTTTTTAAAAAATACTTTAATATTATCAACATATACATGCGATTGAATACCACTCTACCATTCCTTACTCAAATGCTCTCCCAGTGCCGCCATCTAACTTCATGTGCTTCCATCCTAACGTCATGTGCTCGCTCTCTCTTTTAATTTAACACCGTGAGTCCTCTGTGTGATGCTTTTATGTGTAGGGGTGTGGGATCCTATGCTGAAGCCTGGGTAGCCTTTCAGGGACGGCATCTTTGAAAAAAAGTCGACTTCCCCTCTCCCAGTAGCCACTCCTTGCCGACATTTCCACAGGTAAGGGCGGAATTTCATGAAGCCCTTCCCCATCCATATGGAAGTTCAGTCTGTCCCTGTCTTGCTTCAGTTTTGTGTGTTCAGTTCCAGCTATTGGGAGTTCATGTGTGGGTCTGGGCTCTCCTACCTAGTAAATATTCTTTGCTACGGGCATTCACTCCTTCCGGCTCTTACAGTGTTCTCTGCCCCATTCTATCATGATTTCTGTACGTTGCAGCAAGGGCATGTGATACAGATATTTCAGTTTTAGCTGAGTACACTATCGTCTCTTATTCTCCACATGCGTACTGGCTGTCAGTCTCTGTATTAATATTTCACAACTTCTGCTTATCGATCAGAAGAAGACTGGGAGGTGGAATAAACCATCCAGCTCAGCTTTGCTACTAGTTACCAGAATTGTAGAACTAGGTTCTTCTATGGGGCCTATTACTTAGCCATCCCTGGGATTTGGAAATCTTCAGATGTGTGTGCTCTAGGTCACACAACTAGGTTAAATGATAAGGCCCTATCTCAAAGACAGTGAGATAAACTAATTAGATAATTAAAGTAATGGTAGCAGAAAAAAAGCTACTATTTCAAATCTTGGAGAGGAAGAAATAAGATAATAGAATGTTTTCTTTATATATGATTTGAGGGGCATGAGAATTCACTTTAAAAAATACAAAATGGAGGTTAAAATATATTTTAGTTTTAGTTCTATATTTTTATTATCTATAAATTTGGTAAATCATTTAACACTATCAGTGTCCCAGTTTCTTCATACAACATGATAACAAGGCCTAATTAACTGCTTTAATTTGAAAGGAAAAGTAGAATGCTATGTAACCAAGCTTTACTGTGTGCTGCCTGAATGCAAAGAGCCCAGATGGAGATGCTCAGAGGGATTTCTCAAACTTCTGTCATGGCCTCTCCCGACCACTGTCCATCCATATGCAGAACCAGTTAGACAATAAGTGTACCAACCTAGGGGTTTAGGCTTTGTCTCAAATGGACAGTTTTGCTCTAGTTATTAACGTTCTGAAGTCTTAAAAACAAAAACAGGCTTAGGTGACAATCGTGTCCGGTCCTAGGGAAACCTAGTAATAACTACATTTAGAAACATTTTTTGTTCAGTGAGGCATATCAACAAATTTCACAAACACCAGTTTTTATGTTCTAAATATGAGTACAGTTCAAAAGTGATAAAATGGTCTTTTAGAAGGACCCATTTAACAGGACCTATGAGGAAAGAAGTACAGTTTGAAAATTTAGCATTACTGTGCTTTGCTCCTGGAGAAGGCTAAAAAGCACAAAGATTTTATTAAAGAACTGACTAATTCATCTCCTGATAGATATAAAGTAAGTTAACTGCCCAAATATGGGGTGAGAAAAGGCAGAAAGCTAAGCACAATGAAGTGTTTTATATGGAGATATGGAGTTCTTTTATAGGATGTTGTAAAATTCCCAGTCAATGTTGATATGTATGTGCAAAGGAACCTTCGTGGAGGCCTGGAGGGAAGAGCTTCCTGTTTAGCTTCGGGAACTCCTTACCCCTCATTTTCACATTGTTCATCTCCTAATAATCAACTAAAAATGCAGGGCTCTCTCTTCATATTTTTGCAATAGGAACTAATTTCAAATCATGCATGTGATAACCCATTTACTGTTATAATAATTATTAAAAAGGAAAAAAAAAGTGGTTTTTTTTTTTTTTAGAAATACAAAACCCAATCAAAGTGAGGTTTAGCAACTTTCCTGAATGCTGTACAAAAAGGAAATGAGACTATCAGCCAGATGCTGCAGGGAATGTACTGGGTCAGTTCAATAGCCTCTGAGAACCTTTATTACTCTACATATTCTTAACAATTATAAAAAGGACATGCATATTATCATATGGTATGTCTGATCATCTTTTCCATGGGCTGCCTTGAAGATCACTGGAACAATGATTATGTCATAGACTAAACATACCACTAGGTTCTTCAACATAGAAGAAACCTTTGGTTTAATGTTTAAATTCAACTCTTTGGATTCCATCGTACTCCATGTTCATTCATTGTCAAGGCAATTTTAAGGTTGGTGCTGGTAGGCAACTGCTGATTGGCACGGGCAGTATGTGGAGAATCGAGGGGTGGGATCAGACTGTGTTCCTGTGTGTGGGCTGGCCCCTTGGGGCCCGTTCCCTGCACCTTGGAGTCCAGTCTTGATTTTGGGATGAGGAAATTGGACTTGCCTGGAGTGGATATGCCATGCTGAGCTGACCCACCTTGGGACATCTTGCCCTTTTCGGGGAGGGGATGAGAAGATGGGAAGAAGGGAAGCTAAAGGCTGACTGGGGGAGAAAGTGGGAGGAGAGAAGGGAGGGGGAGCACCATAGTGATTTATGGATAAAAAGGCTTTTATTGTAAAAAAATAATAAAATGAAGAAAAAAAATAAACAAAACTTTTAAAAAAAGTTGGGGTTACGTCTATTCTTACTTCATATTACTTCTGGTTTCCAGTTTCTAGTAAAATAATGCTATAATAGTGGTTGTTATATACCTCCTTCATGTATGTGTTCTTTGCATATATAATATATAAGATAATATGAGCAATATTTTTCAGAAAGCAATAGACCGGTGTTGAATAGTAAGTCTTAACTACTCTAACATTTGTGATCAAAGTCGATTCAGGAAATAGCACTCTTAGGTCTCGATTTCAGAGCACGTATAATTTTTTTTTTTGATATTTAAGATTAAAAGGATTATTTTATACACTCAGCTAAGTAGGTGTGTTGAGTGATCTATTTATCTCTTATTCTTATTTTTACTCTTTAGAGTATTACTAATAATAATTTCATAGTTTTCATAAGAAAGATCCACCTATTTAAAGTGATAAAAATAAAATTTAAATATTGAGCCCTAATGTATTAAGAGTTTCTGCCTGTCTATTATGTAAAAAAATGTAACAGACTGGTTTATGATATAACATAAATGCAAGAAAATATAATTTAAAAACATAACTAAGAATAATTGCAATTAATCAATGTAATTGGTAAGACTGCATAAAATTAGACTTTTAAAATTGGAAACATGAACAACAAAAATACAACACAATTACCATATTTCTGTTAACTTATCCAATGGAAGATATCAAATGTTATAAATTCAGTTTCTGTCTACACACATAAAACTTGAATATATGCATGCAAATATACACACACATATAGAGAGAGAGGAATACACATAGCCATACATAAACACACATACACACAAACACATACATATAACACACAATGAGATATACATGCATAAATACACACAGACATACAGACAGACATGCATGCAAATACACATAAACATATACATAAAGACAGGCATGATACACATCCACATACATGCAGTGACATACACAAGTAGATAAAAAACAACATACCCACAGTCTCTATAAATACAAATATAATAATCAAACCACAATTTTAATTTCTAATCAAGTATACATTTCACATATGCTTATAGCTCCAATTAACATTAACTATGGATGAAGGTCTGAAAACCTTCTTTGTCACAGAATCATAATAATGTTAAATGTAATGTTAGAAGGTTTGCTTCACAGAAGCACTAGACTTACTAAGTTCTGACTGAGTATTAAATAGTCCATCAAGTATAACTGTAACCATTGAGGAAAATGGTACTACTGTATTAGAAACAGATTTTACCAAGGTAATATGCTTTCTATTTACGAATGTGGACATTTTTGAGAGTTTTAAAGAACCACAAAATAGATGTTTGAAATAGACTTTTGATTACCAATGTATATGGTTGAATATGCCTACTGAATCCTACTTTTGTGTACAAAACTGAGTGTTTACATAGAAAACAGTGGCTTTCAACGCTGCCTTACCTATGAGACTTTTCACTTTGTTTCCATTTATTTAAGACTGTTCTGACTATTAAAAGCTTCTGCAATGAGACTTGAGGGCAAATAAATGCAAAATTGTACTTGCATAATGATGCCGAGTAGAGGGTTGCCAGCCTTTGTGAAGCACAAATGACAGAAGTAGCAGTCTTCTGAGTAAGCCATGGGAAACAAGGACATCACTAAGCCCTGCTGTGATTCACAGAAGCACATCAGCTCCTGGGAATGGGGATTTAGCATTGCCCAGATCACTGCAGCCAGTTTTTCCCATATATTCCAGAAAAAGAAAAGTACATTGAAAGTTTAAAATGATTATGGCTTTAGTCTTCAAATGTTTCTTACTTAGATCAATTTAAGTAAATAACCATTTAAAACAGACCCGTCACACAAAATTTGGATTTTGAACTTTTTTTTTTTTAAACTAAACTTGAGGAAATATGAATTAAAATCTAAACCTGAGGCAAATATAAACTCAAGGCAATATAGAATCATAGCAGAATCTTGATTGTAGTACATCCCTCCCGCCATGTCCAGGGGTATATCCAGGCTGCAAGCCACAACTCCTGAGCAGCTTGGTAACAGAAGGAACTTGAGGCATCCAAGGATCCCTCCTGCCCTGGGAAGGGGAAATAAAAAATTGGGATCATAATGGGGAGCACGCAAGGAGAGATGGGAATAAATCATTAGAGAAGGAGATGACTGAGAGAGGGAGCAACATAGAGGGATAAAAAAAGAAATGGATATCTTGATGGAAGAAACCACTGTAGGGTTAGAAAGAAACCTGCTGCTAAGGAAACCTCCAAGAACCCACAAAATGTCCCTGGGCTGGAACACCAAACAATTCTAGAGAGGGTTCCTAAACAGGATTTTCCCTATAATCAAATGAATGACCACCCTAAGTGTCATTATAGAACCTTCATTCAGCAATGGATAGGGACAGAAGGAGAGATCCATAGCTAAGCACAAGGTTGAGTTCCAGGTCCACCTGGAGAGAAAGAGAGAGAGAGAGAGAGAGAGAGAGAGAGAGAGAGAGAGAGAGAGAGAGAGAGAGAGAGGGAGGGAGGGAGGGAGGGAGGGAGGGAGGGAGGGAGGGAGGGAGGGAGGGGAGGGGAGGGGAGGGGAGGGGAGGGGAGGGGAGGGGAGGGGAGGGGAGGGGAGGGGAGGGGAGGGGAGGGGAGGGGAGGGGAGGGGAGAGGAGAGGAGAGGAGAGAAGAGAAGAGAAGAGAAGAGAAGAGAAGAGAAGAGAAGAGAAGAGAAGAGAAGAGAAGAGAAGAGAAGAGAAGAGAAGAGAAAAGAGAAGAGAGAGGAGAGTAGATGAGCAAAGGGATCAGGATCATGAGGAGGGGACCCAGACAAGGCTGACTTGAGCTATTGGGAGCTAAGATTCTGAAACAATCACTGAGGAACCTTCATGGAAAGGAATTAAATCCTTTAAATGTAGGTGGCTGTCAAATGGTGTGGGCAGTTTATAGAGCCTCATGAAATAGGATCAGACTATGTTCCTGGTGCATGAGCTAGCATCTTGGAGCCCATTCCCTACGGAGGAATGCCTGACCCAGCCTTAATACTGGGATGAGGGACTTGGATCTACCACCACTGGATATGGCAGACTGAACTGACCCACTTTGGGATTCTTTGTCCTTCTTGGGGAATGGATGGGGGGATGGGGTCTGGGGAGGCTGAGGGAGGACTGGAAGGGACTGGGAGGAGGGAAGGGAGGGGAAGCAGTGGTATATATGGAAAAAAGCCTTTTTAAATAAAAAATACTTTTAAGGGGCAGAGATTCTTGAAAATACAGGATACCGGAAAATAGAACACAAATAACTACCCCTCCATGCTGAAATTTCATGAGTTGAATAAAAGCCTAAATATGGTGAAATTCTGTTATAGACACATATGTTACACAATGAGACTCATTATAACTGCGTGCATGATTATGTTCTGATTTCCTTAGTAAAGTGTTTTTAATAATAAAAAAAACAACCATTTTATATTGTATTCATTTCCCTTTCTTGTATATGTTTTTACTGAATTTGATTACAAAACTAAAACTCTGACATGTTATAACTACTATATATAACTTCAGGACATTCTTATAAGAAAAATACAGAAGAAATAGATGTTTGAACAGTCAAACCGGGAAAAACAGAGAATGGAATGCTTATACTCAGAAGTTTCTCTGTCTGGCCTGGCTGGTCCTACAGTCATTTAGTCCCAAATAATCACACAAAGGCTTACATTAATTACAAGCTGATTGGCCAATGGCTCAGGCTTAACACTTGCTAAGGTTTACTCTTACTAATCCATGATTATTATCCACATTTAACCACGTGGCTTGGTACGTTTTCTCAGAGCAGCCTTCTCATCCCTTCCCTCTTCTTCTGCTTCTCACTGTCAACTGTGCTTGGCTCTTCTGCTTTCCAGAATTCTCCTAGTCTGGTTACCCCATCATTGATCCTGTCCACTTGACCAATCAACATTTTATAAAACCAGTATTTACAGTACAGCATAGTCCCACAGAAAATGGTGATTGTCATACTGTGGACAAGGAAGCAGACCTATTACAGGGCCTGTACAGACACAGTATGGAAGCTGAGGCATTCTGAAATGAGGGCAGCAGTAGTTTGAATGGATGTGCCTGGTGTTTACTGGATTGACCTCCTAAAATTGAGTAAAGTGAGAACCTCTGTGTTCATGTATACTTTACCAGTCTTTACAAAAACGCAAGACTTGGTTCACACTTGAGTGTATCTTCTCTTCTTGTTCTGTTATCAGACTCATCTCTGGCCACCTCTGACGCCATTACAACATGGTTCCTTGCAGGGTTTTTCTGTCAAAGTAGGAAGCTAACTGAAACTCACCCTGGTGTCCTGTCTTTCTATTATTTTAATTTCTATTGCACACAAGGGCATGACTAAGTAGAACAAGGGTTTTCAAACCAATTTCATTAATTTTGATGCAGGGTTTCAGAGTCCCATGAGATCTATAAAATTAGAACTTTTGAATGAATTTGCATAAACATTTTATGTTGAACTGCCAATAATTCTTGTTATAAATCTCACTGGCAAACACTTTAGTGTTTGGGGAGAAGAGGATCGTCTTTAGTTTTTGTTTGTTTTTGCTGTGTGGTTTCAGCAGAATGCTGATAGAGAAATTGATACACCATATTTTAATTGTCTCAATAAAAATATATACACTTAGGATTTAAAAAAAGTTTCTACTATCCATTTCTATAGTAAGTAATATAACATGAATGTTCATATCATCTATCATCTACCATACAAGCCCTTATGATTAGCAGAAAGAAATAACATTCCTTCTATACCTAGGGGCTTTATAGAAAGAGCATGACTCCAGAAAGTCTAATAATGCCCATTGATCCATAAAATTTGATGGAATATCATTATGAATCTGTCTTAAACTATAATTCCTTTTAATATATGCATGAGTACATATTCCACACAGTATTTTCAACATGAAAATTATTTTAAACTGGCAAATATAACTATTTAACTAGAAAAGGCTAACATTTTCATTTTTCCAGAATCTTCATGTCTGTGTGTGTGTGTGTGTGTGTGTGTGTGTGTGTGTGTGTGTGTGTGTGTGTGATTCATTTTAAAGTAAATACTTAACTTTAAATTTTCTATAGGAAATCAAAGTTTCTTTTCCAAGCAGAAAATATTCAACCTTAGTAAAAGAAAGTAAGACAAATTACAAAAAAAAGTAGCTCTGACATTACTTCTCCTCAAAATTTTTTTTCTCTTAAATATAAAATTTATATTCTTGATCTATAAGCAAGTTATTATACCAAAACACTAGAGCACATAAAACTTGCAATTGTTCAAACTGAACAATTTTGAAACAAACAATTGTTGAAACAAAGACCTCACTCCTTAATCTGGTTGCAAATTTGGTAGAAAAACACAGCAGACACTAAATCTATTGTTTATATCCTGAAGCAGAATTACATGGCACTGATAATCTAATATGTATCTTATCCTACAGATATTGTGGGATGGGGTGGGAGGAGGCTGAGGGAGGACTTGGAGGGACTGGGAGCAGGGAGGGGGAGAAACAGTAGTAGATATGGAAAAACCTTTTTTAAATAAAAAAATGATAATTTTAAATATTCAGGAACCAGGCAGGTCCCCCACTTTGTGTCACAACACCTGGCTGGCAGGGCAGAGAAGGCACCCTATCCCGTAATGGCTTCCCTGATAAGATTTTATAAAAAATGGCTACTGTATAGCAAGTAAGACAAGATGTGGATTTGCATGGGTCGGGTTGTTGGATGATCTAGATGAATTAGGAAAAAAGAAATCATAATCAGAATATACTATGTGAAAAAATCCATGTCAATAAAAGAATGAATAAAACTGTATATTCAAGTTATTTTTCATAGAAATTATACATTGTATACAAAATTCTAAATTATTTGAAATTTAATAATACAGTTTCTGGACTCTTCTATCATTAACATAAATTTAACTCATGCTTTCTATATTTTTATATTAATATCATAAACATTTCAGGTGCATGCATGCCTATAAAAGGTGATCTAAAATATGTCCTGTTCTGCTTTGTTTGATTTGGCAAGAACAGTCTAAATCAACTGCTTTATCAGCTAGTGAGAATGCCATACATTTCTTGTACTTCTACTTTCTAATTAATCGAAATTTTGTAATTTTTGACTAATAGCACCCATGTAACTGTTGGCATTCTCTAACTCAACCTCTTATATTCCATGTAAAAGTTAGAGCATTTGTTGTTCATCTTTTAAAACTGTGACTGTTTTATGATACTATATCCTCCATGTTTGTCTATAGTTGTAAACTATATTTACTCTATTCAAGACTAAATACTATTTGCATGTATTGAAATATTATATATATATTATATATATAATATTATATATATATAAACTTTTATCTACTCAATGCTTGCTAAAATAATAAACAGATTCCTGATTTTGGTAATTAAAAACCATGTTGCAATGAATACAGGTATGCATCAACATCTCCATGGCACAGATTCCATAACTTTCAGACAATATTCCCAGTAGTAGATACATATAGCTATATGATTGTTCTACTCTTAGTGTTTCAAGTAATTCATACGTTGCTTCCCATAATAATTGTATAAATAAACATTCACATCAAGAGTTCATACACTTTCCTATTTTCTGTATCCCATATGACATTATTATAATAATTTTATATACCCTTTTTACCCTATTGCTATACTTAGATATGTGAATAAAGAGCCTTACAGTTATAAAGTATGTAAATTTTAAAATGTTTTCTGAGACTTTGATCATATTCACTCATTCTTTCAAATCTAGCCCCTCTTCCTTATCAAACTTTGTGCCCAGAGTCATCAAAACTGTTTAGTTCAATTTGTGTTAGCCGTATACTCATGAGTGGATGGTCAACCACTGAAGTATGGTAGACTTACCAGGAACTACAAATATAAAGATACCTAACTCTTCAGTCCCCAGCAGCTCTCATTTCCTAAAAACACCTCAGCTTAGTGGTAGAAAAGTTTTTTAATATTAACATTTAAAGTAAGCAGTCTTTCAACTAAGTACTTTAAATGGAGGGTGTACAGATAATCTTTGGTCTTGTTCAGGCATGAGAGGCTTATCTGTAAGAATGGACATAATAAACTTTACATACTTCTCTTTAAAATAGTACATTCTATCCCCAGTCTCAAAAGTCATACTTGCATCTTTACACAAGGAAAGCTCATTATGGGAGTCCCGTGAGTGCTTCTTACCATTAGGCAGCCCTCATCTAACTCTTTCATACTGTTCTCCTCTCTCATGAGTTATGTATCGAGTACATAACTAAGCAGGACCACCTTTTCCTACCTCCATGCAGAGGCTCACTTCTTCCTGGACATCATGCACAGAATCTCTACCTAAGGCAACACTGCATTGCAACATCTTCTTCAGTAATTTTCATTCCAAGACTTTCTAACATTGGAATGGAGTACCCCACCATGAGAATTCATACAGCCTTTCCTACTTGTGCCCTCATTTGAGCACATACACACAAACACACACAAAAGAAAAAAATTCTTACAGACAAAAGAGAAGTTCAAATACACGCCCATGTCATTTGTCAGATGACAGTCTCAGGATGAAATCTTGTGTTTCTAAATTTGCCTAACCCACACTAACAATCTTACAACTCCAGTGAATAAATATAAATTTAAAAATAACAGTGATTTTACATTAAATCATGTGTATATCAGCGCTAATACTAATAGATCATGTAGCTAAAAATAGAATGTAACCATATCATAATCTGTCATGAGTAGTACTTCCATAATGAAGGAGAGCTCTGCTTTTCTATAGCACAAAAAATTAAGGCAACCATCACACACTGTATTCTTCTTCCATGTTGCTCTCATCCATTCCCTTTACTTCACTTGTGTGAAGTCCAGGCTCTACACCATGAGACCTTCTGACATTTCACTGCTCTTCTCAAATCTCTGTGGAAAGCTTCCATTATGAAGCACAAGGAACTTTGAAGCAAACAGGCAGTTATGGTATTCCAATACAGAAATATTGCCTCTGCAATTACTGGAGACAGTCAGCTCCAGAGCTCACAAGTAAGAGCTGACCAAGAGCTGACTAAGGGTAAAGCATGGAAGCAATGGGCAGATGCCAGTGCAAAAATACATGCATCGATATAAGGGATAACAAGACACCACCAAAGAAGCTGGTGGTTTTACAACATCAAGATCTCAGCATAACAAGGAAGAGGGAACAGAAGGAAATGGCCTTAAAAACAACGTTATGAAGACAATAGAAGCTTTAAAAGAGGATATAAAAAAATCCCTTAAAGAAACACAAGAAAATACAAACAAAAAATTGAAAGAGATGAACAAATCCCTGAAAGAAAAGTAAAGAAAACCTAAAAAAAGAAAACAAACAAGAGAAAGAGAAACATTTAAAACAAATGGTGTTGGTATAACTGGATGGGAGTATGTAGAAGAATGCAAATAGATCCATATCTATCACCCTGCACAAAACTCAAATCCATGAGGATCAAAGACCTCAACACAAACATAGTTACACTGAACTTGATAGAAAAGGAAGTGGGAAATACCCTCCAACACACTGGCACAGTGACTACGTCCTAAATATAACACCAGGAGCACAGACACTAAGAACAACAATCAATAAGTGGGACCTCCTGAAACTGAGAAGCTTCTGTAAGGCAATAAGGCAAAATGACAGCCTACAGAATGGGAACCCTACATCTGACAGAGGACTGATCTCTAAAATACATTGAGAACTGAAGAAATATGAGCCCACAAACCTAAATAACACAACTAAAAGTTGGGGTTCAGAGCTAAAAGGGAATTCTCAACAGAAGAATTATAAATGGCTGAAAAACACTTTAAAAATTGCTAACACCTTCAGCCATCAGAGAAATGAAAATCAAGACAATTTTTAGATACCACCTTAGTCCTCTCAGAATAGCTAAGTTCAAAAACATAGATGACAGCCTATGCTAGAGAGGATGCAGAACAAGGGGAACACTCCTACACTGCTGATGGGAGTGTAAACTTGTACAGACACTCTGGAATGCAGTATGTGGTTCCTCATAAAACTCGGAATCAATCTCCCCAAGATTCTAGCAATACTACTATTGCTCACATACCCAGAGATGCATATTTGTATCCCAAAGGCATTAGCTCAACTATGTTCACAGCAGAATTATTCGTAATAACAAAAATCTGGAAACAACCTAGATGCCCCTCAACTGAAGAATGGATTCCCAAACCATGATACATCTACATAATGGAGTACTACACATCAGTTAAAAAAATAACATCCTAAAATTTGCAGGTGAATGGATGGTTTTGGAGAATATACTCCTTACCAAGCTATCACAAGCCCAGAAAGATAAGCATGGGATGTACCCACTTATAAGTGGATATTAGACAAAAACAAAGAATACCCAAGCTGACAACCACAACCTCTGAACAGCTTGTGATAAGAAGGAACATAATAGAGACATCCATAGATTCCCTCAGGAAGAGAAAATAGGGATGATCACCTTAGCAAATTGGGATCATAACAGGCTGCAACTAATAAGAGTTGGGAACATATCATGAGAGAAGGAGATGGTTGAGTGAGAGGAGCAACAAAGAGGGAGAAAAATGAACGATGGATATCTTGATAGAGGAAGCCAATGTGGGGTTGGAAAGAGATTGGGTGCTATGGAAACCTCCAAGAACTTATAGAATGTCCCTGGCTAGGTCTCCAACCAATATTAAAAGGAGTGCCTAGCAAGACTTCCCCTATAATCAAGTGAATAACCATCCTAAGTGTCATCCCAGAACCTACATCTAACAATGAATAGAGTTGAAGGTAGAGATCCCTGACTGAGCATCAGGCAGAGCTCCTGGTCCTGCTGGAGAGAGGGAGAGGAGAGTCTTTATGAGAAAGGGGATAGGGATTATGAGAAGTCCCACAAAGATGGCTAGTTGAAGCTCTGAGGAGCTCACTGAATCAACAACAGCCACTGCAGAACCATCAGAAAAAGGAGCTAGGCCCTCCAAGGGTAGGTAACTGTAGGTTGGCATGGGCAGTATGTGGAGCCTCAAGGGATGGGATCAGACTGTGTTCCTCTGTGTGGGCTGGCACCTTGGAGCCCATTCCCTCCAGAGGAACACTTAACCCAGTCTTGACTTTGGGGTGAGGAAATCAGAATTGCCTGGAGTGGATGTGCCAATCTGAGCTGACCAACCTTCGGACATTTTGCCTATTTTGGGGAGGGATGGGGGGATGGTGAGGGAGGAGGCTGAAGGCTGACTGGGAGGTAAGAGAAGTGAAGCAGGGGAATACATGGATAAAAAGGACATTTTTTATTAAAAATACAATAAAATGAACATATGAAAAAAAGAAAATGTGGCAAAAATATAATCCTGCTTTTCAAATAACCATGACAAAATGATTCATTAAAACTGAAAATTCATTGAGAATAATCTTAAATGTGCTTTCCAGAAAAGTAACTTTGAATATGTCAATTTGTTCCATTGTAATAAGGACTTCATAGTGCATATGCATATCATCATATTACTGTCTTAAAACGTGTTTTTTTTTTTTGTTCAGTTGTACTTTGATAAAACTAGCACAAAATAAAAATATATTGAGAAGGGAAAAGGCAATCCTATTATAATATTTATATCTATATATATATATATATATAATTTTAATCGAATATCTATTTGGATAAGCAGTGAAATATATCATTTTTACAAATGCATGAACAATCTGAACATAGAAAGTTACTGCAGCTCAGACAAATACAAAAAGTTTGATCTTTAAAATTTAAATAATTTAACTCATTACACATTAATCTAAACAATGTACCATTGTTTTTATCTTATTACATTGGGAGTTGAATTCTGGCTCTCCACATGCCAGTAAACATTCATCCACTGAACTACATTCTCATTCTGCCTTTAAATTTTAATTGCTAAACTTCATTAAAAATATTAGTTTATTATACAGTCTCATCATTTAATAATCCTTGTAAAATTTGTAAATGATGATTTCTACATTGCTGAACAAATATTCGATTTTTTTTTACCAGATAATATGTAGATGTTATCCAAATTTAAGCCAAAAGGTATTCTTGTACTATAAGTCTTCCTGCACAGGATGCTATATTATGTCATGTTAGATATAAGCCATTTCATTAGTAATATGGGTTATAAGTAAAATTTTAAAAATAGTATAGATAGAAATATTTAAACTTTCTAAAATCAAGATACTATGGCCAAGATATTAGGATCATTCTATGTATTGCCTTCCTTCTTCAAGGTACTCCAGTTTATTAGTATGTAAGTCAATCTCTGTCTCTTCTGTCCCGTCAGATTGCCCACAGGCAAGTTTTTTGTGGAATATTTTCTTTTTCTTTTTTCTTTTATTTTTCAAAGATTTACTTATTTATTGTGTATCCAGTGTTCTGCCTGAATATATAGTTGCACAGCAGAAGAGGCATCAGAACTCATTACAGGTGGTCATGAGCCACCATGTGGGTGCTTGTAATTGAACTCAAGACCTCTGAAAGAACATTCAGTGCTCTTAACCCCTGAGCCATCTCTCCAGCATAATTGTGAAATATTTTTTCATTGATTGATTTATATGGATAGCCACGTATACTGGAGCCATGTCATGCATGAGTGGATAACCTTGGTTTATATGAGAAAGCAGGTTGAGCAAGCCCAAAAGGCCCTGGCAAAGGAGCACTCCTCCATCGCCCTTCACAATAAACTGTAAGCTGTAAAATGAAATGAAACCTCTCCTCTTTAAGTAGCTTTAGGTCACAGTGTTCATGTCAGCAGTCAAAAGCAGAAACAAAAAACAGAGCAGACGAGCTAATAGACAATGACTTACCAAAGGACTGTGCTGGTATAAGCCTGGAACTCCAGCAATAGGAGCCTATGGCAAAGGGGTCACACCCTGCGGTACACAGCAGACTGTCTCAGAAACCAACTGAATAAAAAAGTTACAGAAAGGGAATTGCAAATATTTTATATCAGCAATAGTTTTAAAAATGCAATGGTTGTCAATCTTGTTAAAATGAAAAACTGTCGAAAATCAGTTCTGGATTATAAGAAATACAAAAAGACTGATGCAACCCAGAGCCATTAAAAAAAAAAAAATTCTAAGAGGGCTGGTGGGATGCCCAGAGAGTAAGAGACTTGCCACCAAGCCCAAGTTTGACTCTTCTCCCAAGTTTTCAGCTAATATCCCCTCCAATAAGTAAATGAACAAATACAATACCGAATAGAAGTGAGCAAAGAATTCTGGTGTTCTAAATTCTCCTAGGAAGGCATGATTCTTATGCTAAGGGGGGAAAAGGCATTTTAATATTTTTTTTTCAAACTCCAAACTCTATACTAAGTTTAAAACCATGAGGGGTTGCAAAAATTTACTCTTACATTTTGACTAATGAAGCAAGGAAAAATTGAAACACATTTTATCAAGAATGAATAAATTAAAGTATATTTTCTGTAGCCTTTATTGGAAAATCCATCCATGTGGAAAAATAACTTCACCAATATTTTTGTATTCCATTAATATGTAATAGCTAAAAGTATATTCTTATCTAGTTATTTTTTTCTGCCCACAATAAATATGTTCTAAAGCCCTATGTATGGAATGCCTAAATGCACAGTTTGTACCACCCTTATACTGTTCTATATTCATATAAACTAAAAATAAAATTTAACTTATAAACTGGCACATGAGTAATTAGCTATAATAATTGACAGCAAATATTTAAGTTTTAATTAATAAAATGTTAGCAGAGTATTGTCACTGTCTCTTCACATTGATATTTCTGAGCCATAGCTGACCAATAATAAACTCTGGAAGGTGGATTCTGGGCCACAGCTGACCACTACTAACCAGTTCTGGAGGGTGAGAAGACTCTTCCCATGTCTGTAGCTGACTTTCTTATATAGTCTCCTCTATTAACTACAGTGGCAGTATTTGCACAATAGTGTAACAGTGGGTATTGTTTTAGGAAACCTGGTGCGCCTTCTGTATCACACCCATGGCCACAGATACACCTTTGCCAAGGTCACTCTCTGTATGAAAAATTCCCTCAACCTGCCCCAAATCCTTGGCATAGTTCCAGTAGCAGTGAGATGCATTCTGCCTTTTACTTTTCTTGATAACCCCAGACAGATTGCAGAGATTCTCCCACATTGTTTCCTATGTTAGCTTCTACTGTATTACAGAGATTTTAAATTTTTTAAACAAAAATTTTAACAAAAGGTAAGCATTACCTTTTCTTTTTATTTTCTCCCAAGGCCTATCCAACAACTTGATATAAACTATGCATTCCATAATTCCATACACTAAATGAAGGCAAAGCATGAAAACCATGCCATTGTGATAAAAAAATAATACAATAAGCTCATATTATGTACTTCAGTAGGCAAAATAAGATATTATTTAAATTCATCTACAAGGCAATAAAAGGCAGTCTTTTTAGAAGTGCAAAATTCAATCATCACCCAGCCACTATGATTTTTACTTGAATATGCTACTATTAATGTGTTTCTATATTTGAAGTACACATGAACATTCTGAATATTTAATAACTGAAGAATAGACTTCCCATTTACATTTTTTCTGTCTTACTTCAAAAGAATTACCAAGGTATTCCAACAAAGAAAATATTGTTTGTAAGCATGAATTGAAGATAGAAAGTGAATAAGCAGAGAAAGACAATTCAGCTTCACAAAACCCTAGCCAACATATGAATGAAGGTACATATACCTTTAAACAGTCACACTGAGAGCCATAATATCCTCAAAAACAATCTTTCTGTCCTCAGATAGGTTACTCTGCACTCTGCTCTCTTACTTCAAAACCAAAGATTTTATACAATTGGATGAAAACCTGATGCAGAAGATTTGTATAGGTAGAAGATTATTTTACTCTCTTTCCGGAGTCAAAAAACACACATGATAAAAACAGGACAGTAAGGAAACAGGCCACTCCATCCCTTAAAGCTGACATAGAATTTGAAGGCCATGCTTGACACTAATCACCTACAGTCTGAATATTCATTTTGTAACCTGAGATCTGTAGTGGAATTATGTTGTTACATTGTAAATAATTGTGCTGATTGGGTGAAGACAGACAGGAAGTGTGGGTGGAGCTACCAGACTAAGAAGACTCTCAGAACAGGAAGAACAAGGCAGAGATGCCAAAGAGATGGCAGAGAAGCCAGAAGATGCAGAGGACCACTATGCTGCTCTGAGTAAATTTACCCAGCCACATGGCTGAACAGTATAAGAATCATAGGTTAGTTTATGAGCAAGAACTAGCTATCAATATGCCAGAGCCACAAGCTTATCAGAATTAAAATTAATATAGACATGTATGTGTTTCTGTGGGACAGTAGGTCTGTGGGTCTGCAGGTCTAAGAGCTGTATGTCTGGACCATAGGCCAAACAGGTCAGAAACACCATACAACAGAGATCTCTAACTCATCTGTTAAATAGTAAGCATTTATTTGTTGAGCTCCCCCAAAAAAGGCTCAGAACTTTCCTCACACCACTCCTCCGAGCTGTTCAGCTGAGTCACTGTCATTGCTTCTATTTTTATACATAAATAAATGGAACCACGGGGCACTTGATAATTGGCTCTGAATCATAGAGCTAATGAGTAAAGCTGAGGTCACTCTGGTCTCATCTGTGCTATTTATATTATACAACACTGTCTCCCATATGGAACACCTCACACTTGAGAAAATTTTTCCCATAATGATGACTGACAGGTAGAGGCTTAGAAAAAAAAGCATGGAGATTCAGTAGCCAATCACATCACACCGCATCATACCTACAACTCTAGTCTTTCAGTGAGGAAACAGTGGCATCTGAGAGTCAGGCAGCAGTCACCAAGTAATTTGGCTGGAAAAGGAAGTAGTCTATTACCTTACCTTAAATAATGCAGCATGCAGTTATTACTTCCTGCCAAAGTGACAGTTTAAGCACAGGGCATTAAAAAACTGTTTTCTCCTGTTCTTGCTGTCTGTTATTTATTGCCTCATATACTACTTGTCTGGAAGTGATGGATAAATATTTGAAGGGACAGATGCATCACTCTGGATGCTCCATGAAATTCAAGATAGATAAAAGTCAATGTTTTATGCTCATCTATTTTTAGCTTTCTTACTATAATAAGGTAAAAACAAGCTTTAGATATTTTTGTAAACTTCTCTAGCATCTGCTTCTGTATTAACATTTAAAGGGTAGTTTCTTTTTTAGTATTTTAAGAATTACTTTTGTCCCTTAAACAAAATAAATGTATCTGAAATAATCATACTATCTTTCTGAAGAGAAGATTCTGAGTCTTCGATTTCAGTTTGGATTATGTTTTCCTGTGACAAGTGACAAGAAATCCACAATGTGAAAACTTTATCAATTCAGCCACAGACATTTCTGTGCTCACAGAGTACAAGTCACTAAAAAGACTTATCTGTTTTTTAACATAATGACTCCATTCACATATTTCAGTTAGCACTTTTGTACAAATTATCCCATTTAATATGGTACTTTTCTCTTTTTGCACCCAGTGCCTTGATTCATTCATTTGAATGTTCACTCAAAATCATGGCCTCCATAAAGTCGCTTCTCACCTTGGCTGCAGTTCCTGTGTGCTTGTCTGGGCTACAGCACATCCTTCCTCTATGGTTTGGCTCTGCTAGCATTTATCAACATTAGACATAGGGTACACATGCATTTCAATGACTACTGTCCCATATTTGCATGTACTCACTATAAAATCATGCATTACCAAATTAATTATAACAACATTATGGAAACACTACTTGCAACAATGCCTGCTCCATACTTGATACCCCTATGAAGAAATCTTTTTTTGAAAACAGTAGTCTATTTTGTTAAATAAATTAAAGGTGACTCAATTATTATTCTAATTGTATTGGAATATTCATTGAAATGTATACATTGTGTTTAGTTAATTTTGGTATGTGATTTCTCTTATTTGTAATAGTTACATAATTTAAAAAGTAGCGAATTAGAGATAAAAAACCTGCAACTTACAGAAGTAATTAGACCAAGAAAGGAAATCAACCTTCATGGTCAAACTTTCTTATTTGTTTTGCTCCTTATACTCATAATAGAATGAATCACCACAACCAAAGATTTTCTATCTTTCAGGTAATCTAGACCTAAAGTTACTATGCCTTTTAAGTAACCTTCACAGTTGGCTCTCTTTCAGAAGGTCAGAAAAGCCTGTAGCTCTGGAAGAGTGGTGTAGGGACCTGGGATTGACTCAGACCATATTATGCATCAGGCCTGGGAATCCATGTGCTGACAGATGTTAAGGTAATCACTTTACCATCTCTCTCCTAACCTGAATGCCGTATGCCATTTTGCTGAGACAAAATACATGTATATACAGTATTTGAATTTATGTAAAGACCCTATTATTAAAATACTGAAAGACACATATGAAGTCCTCATGACAGAGACAATAAATATTTAATAATACAACATATTTATTTACAACACATATTTAAGTCTTTAATCTTATATTTCTACTTCTTTTGTGTATTTTTGAAAGCAAAATTAAATGATTCTATATATTTATTTCTTATTACAAGTAATTTATATGTTCCATTTATTCATTTCTTACATGTTACTCATATCACTATTGTTGTTTACTTACATAAAATAGCATAAACTTATATATTGGTCCATTTGAGGATCTTGGCAAGAAAGGGTGCAGTTTTGTGAAATTGAAAAAACATTTGCCTTGTCAAAGACAATCTCTTAGTCACAAAATACACATCATGATGAGAGGAGTGAGGAATGGGTGTGTGTAGAAAACTTAGTTACCCAGTTGTTCCTAGTTTTTTTTACTATTATTACCAGCAACTCTCATGGATAGAGTGACATTACTATTATAATAATGATAGAAACTTTAAGACTAGAATTTTATAATTAATAAAATTGAGTATTATTTCATTATTATTATTATTATTATTATTATTATCATTCTTTTAGAAATAGTTTCTTTGTGCATGCCTGGCTGTCCTGGAACTTGCTCTGTGTACCAGACTGGCCTTCAACTTGGAGATCTGCCTGCCTCTGCCTCCTTTCCTGACATTATAGATCCTCTTCTGGAATTAAAAGCATGTGCCACCACCACCCTACCTAGGTTGAGTACTGTTAAAATGTTGTTTATTCCTTTGAATTATAAATACTTCCTTAGG
Source organism: Phyllotis vaccarum (assembly GCA_033318265.1). NCBI lineage: Eukaryota > Metazoa > Chordata > Mammalia > Rodentia > Cricetidae > Phyllotis > Phyllotis vaccarum. The sequence continues at coordinate 33,468,348 of JARWLC010000010.1, read as the reverse complement.
ATCCACAGAAGGTATCATACACGAGTTTTCTATGCACACAAGTAATATATAGTCACAAAAAGCAAACCTAACCAATAGTCGATACCAAGACCACAGAGGGAACGATGAGATATGACAGGATTCACGTCAGAGACATTTCTAGTCACAGATATTAACTTATTGTGGCAGGCTGCTCTTAAGCACACAGTATAAGCGAACAGCAACTCTCTCAAAGGAGAAAGGACACTGTGTGACTTCTCTGCACAGAGAAAGAGGAAACTGTGTAACCTACTGGGACAGAATTTATACAGAAAACCTCTCATCTAAATGGAGGAAAGAGCTGTTTTAATCCCAAAGCTGGGCACCTGGCTGGAAGATGTCACAATAACTCATAGATATGCTTTCAACATCAATATAATTTACTTCCTTTTTAAAAACAAATTCTCTCATAAACACAGAATTACAAAACTACTAACAAGATAAAATCATTCATGACACTTCCTTATTAGCCCCTAATTTGTTTTGGTGACACTAAGTCTAGAATAATTCAAAACAGTGGCAGTGGCCGAATCAGAACTATCACAGAAAACAGACCCTCATACTGCATGGTGAGTCACAGTTTAAGTGATTAACTATTTTCTTCCACTCTTGTGCTTCCAAAAACAACAAATATCAGGAAAAGTAAAAGGGAATATTAAAAACATAATATTAATACTAATTTATGCACGTATCTTATTAGTTTTTCGTAAATGCCTCTAAAATTTCAAATAGTAATTTAAAAGACAATACATAGAACCCAGTTTTATAAGGAAGAACAGAGCAGCCCAGCAAGGAACAACTTTTGGCCCATCTTAGCAGTTACCTGTTATCTATCAAGATGTGTCACTAAATAATAAAGTCATGCCTCAATAGCACCTTAAATAATATAATATTTCAACTGACAAAATGAAAACACATAATTATATTTATATATTTGAGATTTCATCAAGTACATGTTATAAATACAATACATTTCTTCTTCACTATAGGGAAAGCTAATTAAAAGCAAGCACCTTTACCACAACAGGCTTTAAAAGCTATTCTATTTGAATATTATGCTGAAAGGGTTGTCCAATTTACATCGCAGTCCTTATGTAAAGTAGTATGCTAATGACTACCCTTTCAACTTCAGAATTCCAGAGGAAATCAGTCACTTGCAGTCCAGGCTGAAATTCTTCATTTTCTTTCTCATTTATCAAAAAACTACATTGCATGGGTAGTAATTGTACATGCATGGGATTCATATAATCTCTGTACCATATGCATAAATAAATGAGTAAGAAATAATTATCAAAGTAAATACTAAGCCATTCAACAAATATTCATAAGAGATTAAGGACTGGCGTTGGAGAAGGAAACTGAATTCTTATGGATAATTGACAGGTGTGGTGTCAATTTAGGACCCAAGGAGATGTACTTTCCTGAAAGGTGACTGTTTTGAATGATTATTTATTACTAAAATTTATTATAAATACATACCAGCATAAGATACAAGCTCAAAAGTCGTGTGATTTCTTGTATATATATACAATGCAATTAAAAGTTTTCTACGTCCCCAAAGGATTGCAAAGAATTAAAAAGAATAAAATTCAAAGTCAAAGGAAAGGCTTAGGCCAATGATCAAGCTATTTATTTTCTCCTAACTGAAACACTGTTTCTGTCTTTGAAGGATAAACTGCTTTTAACACTTGTTCAGCCCTCATCTTAAGGGCATGGTAACTAAAGGTCTCTCCCCTCTAATTAATCAATGACAGATCCATTTAGCAATTCTTTCCAGTTTCTAAGTCATTCTTTTCACAGCAAAGCAACCAGGGTTTTAACTGTATCTGCTTCTAAGAAGTATCACAGTGGCACACTCATTTATCCTGTGGCAGTAAGAATAATGGTGTGAAGTGCAATGGTGAGCCCAGTAATTCATTAGGGAAGACTGTCTTTCAGGATTGTTTTATTTAGAAGAATTAAACATGAGTTTGGCAGTAATTGAGTTTGCAACCCTATGTATTTGGGTCTCTGTATTACATCACCAACCACACTGACATTGAATGGCCAACCACCAGAATCACACATATGATGAGATGATAGAAGACAATGAAGATTGGGATGCTGGAAACCTTTTCTTTTGGTCATAAATTTCCTACATGCAAAAGGAAGGTAGAGAGTACAGAAGACTGTTGTCACCTCTATGATCCATATATTTAAACACTTGACAGAAGAGGAACTTTATATTTTAATTAAAATTTTCTATTATTAAAAAAAAACTATTCTCTTGATAAACAAGCCTGAAATAAATTTTTATTGGAAAACTATCTTGAAATAATTTCTTCATTGCTTAATTTATTCCAGTATAAGATTATCACCATGTAGACAGCTACCTGATACATTAATTCTTACTAATTTGCAAGGAAGTATAAATAGACCTGATTCTGAAATGCCTTCAAAAAAAAAAATCAGTCTGCACTAAACAAAGTACTTCATCAATTGGTATGTTGCAGCTGAGTAAACAAGAGTGAAGTGAGATGACCATCAGTGACCCTATGAATCTTTATTAGCTGTTCACAACCTCATAGCCCGGGCTGCTCTTTAAGTTATCATAGAAACAGTAAACTGGTTTTCATGTGTACCTTTAGAATGTCCCTCAGTATTATTAACTCTTCCCCATTTTTCCTACTCTATCCTGCCCTCCATTCCTCCACAGAATGAATGTTTCATCTGCAAATATACCACATTGTATAATACATTCAGAATCTCTCTCTCTCTCCCTCTCCCTCCCTCTCCCTCTCCCTCTCCCTCTCCGTCTCTCTCTCTCTCTCTCTCTCTCTCTCTCTCTCTCTCTCTCTCTCTCTCTCTCTCTCTCTCTCTCTCACACACACACACACACACACACACACACACACACAGAGTCACAAAATTAAATTGTAATTCAGCAACAAGATCCCATCTATACACTAAATCCAGGAGCAGATGACTTCTTTGAGAATTGTAGGACAATAAGGATCCCTAGTTTAGCAAACATCACGAGATATTGCCATTGCTCTTAGTTATATTCCTAACCTTGATAGGAAGACCCCATTGCCGAAGATTCAACGTGCTTGATTCATAGAATGCAGAGAAATCAAGCTTGTACTAAACTGGAAGCTTCATGCCTACTGGCTAGACTTTACATAGCTGGAAGGTGCTATGCAAGCTACCAGAAGAAAACAGAAAACAAAAGCAAAACAACTAAGCAAATAAAACCAATCATTTCTAAGTATGAATTCTCAGAGATACCCTAATGACTGGCTGAAGAAGGCATGCCCAAAGGGGGCACAGACATCGTAGAAGTAACCAACCACTTTCTGATTGGATTCAAGTGCTACTCCACAAAGTGAAACCAGGAACTACCTCCACTGACAGTCTGAGAACATATAGAGAAATAATAGGTTCAAGAGGAGCATATACTACTATTATGCTTCTAAATTGACGGAGTATCAAACTAACTCCCAATGCCTTATAATTACACTCATTGATACTACATCTGTCAGTCCTGAGCTGAGAACCGTCTATTTGCAGTAGACATTGATTAACACAGACATTTACAACTTACCAAGGTGCAGAGAATGAGAAACTGCAGAATGTTCAGCTACATAGTGAAACTGTGTGCCAACCTTCCCCATCCAAGATGCTGGGTTTACAGAGGAAGAAGAAGTTGAGACAGCATAAGAGACACAGGAGATCGATGACTATAAAGAACCATCTTTTGGACACACAAGACGGGTACAAATGTGAACTAAAAAATTGCTGAAAAATCTGAAAAAAACCTGAGTTAGTCCAAGCATGGAGAGGGAAGTTGGGCATGTAATTCCATCCATAACCATGAGGTGATAGTTAATTGGTAGCTGTTTGGAAATAAAAGCCAGTCTTCTCCCAGTATAGTCTCTGATAGGTTGATTACAGCAAAAGACCACATATCCAAGAATATTGGGGTACAACAAATTGGTCTGGAGATGGTTTTAAAGTATACCAAGTTAGGAAGGTAGGAAAGGGATAGATATGAGAACTGTTTCAGGGTGGATATGATTAAAAAAAGTATAAAACTCAAGATTCATAAAAACTGAAAAATAGAAAACTGTGTATGATGAATTTGTGTTACAGTAAAACTAGATCAAGAATATTGTTCAAAACTGCCCCCTGCGAGTCCAGAATATCCTCTGGACAATATAAGTAAAATGTAATCCTCTTCATATCTTGCTTCAATTATTTGAGACACATAAATTCTAGAGAAAGCAAAAGTTTCATTTGTCAAAATAACACATAAAAATACTGGGGTAAATTAGTAAATATTTTCTGTACTCTGGTGATAAATACTTCTTAAAATCTGTTCCACATCTGCAATAAATCTTGACACCTAAACTATTTAAAGATGTGTGATGACTGCCTGAAAAATATCAAACAAAACTTTGAAAATATGAACAAGAAAAGTGACTTCACTTGTAAAAAAAAAAAAAGTTTTATTATGTCCAAAACAGAAAGTGGTGTAAACCAATAGATTAAAACTTAGCTTCATAGAAACTTAGATAAAGATATAAATAGTTAAGTTATAAAAATGCATTCAAAATATAGTTCAAATATATTATATTCAATAAGTGGAATTTAAAGTAAAATAAGCTGTGCCTATACCAGGTACGTAAAATGGACAAGATTACAAAACTTACAATTTTTGAAGTGTAGAGAATAGAACACTATGTGACATGTTCAGGTTTGGAATTAACTTCAGCATTTTGACCACCCTTCCATTACTAAATGTCTTTGCTGGAGCAAACACCAATGGCACAGAAATGCTTGCGGATGAGTAAAGGCTATAGTGGAAATCAAATGTATCACCTTGACTTAGAGGGGTGGCCTCTTGGTCAGTGTACGTATGGAATTCACCTATGACCTTTGAAGCTGTAGCTTGGGGCATGTCTGGGAACAGCTTAAAGATGGGGTACATGTCCACCGTACTCTCTCTCAGCAGTCCCACCGCCTGGAAGGAAGACCTGTTTCATTCAAATGAGTGGATTGTTTCAGGCTTTCCAAGTTTCTCTCTCTCTCTCTCTCTCTCTCTCTCTCTCTCTCTCTCTCTCTCTCTCTCTCTCTCTCTCTCTCTCTGTCTCTTCCTTCTGTTGTAAGTTTCTATTAACCTATCAATCAGCTGCCTGTGATTAATAACCGGCTACATCACAAAACAGAAATGCTTATGGGTCAGTAAAGGGTGTGGAGATGAAGCTCTCTGGAAATGGTTTCAGGGAACAGCAAACTGCTTACATAGTGGAAGCCTATCGACTGAGATTGGTTAGCAAACTGCCTAGGACTGGATAGTGAGAGCTCAGCCCACAGGATCTCTGTGCAGAAGAAGCAAATAGAAGGAGAAATGGGGAGTACAGACCTGTCGTCAGGCCAGCTATGCTACTTCAGAATTCAGTGCTCTGGCTTCAGGAGCTTGGGAGTCCATGACTAGTGAGAAGCTTCTTATTTAGAAGAGTGCCATGTAGGCTGACTACCAAGTTAGGCCTGAATATTCTCCTCCAGTTTCCTCCTCTATATTATTTTGCTTTCCTGGCAGTGGAACCTCCTGATCAACAACCAGAATATTGCAATTAAGGAGATAATGACATAGGTAAATTGGCTATAAGGAACGTGAGAGCAAAGAGGTTATCTGTGAATTGGAATAGTGCCATTCTAAATTTTAGAGTTTTCTCTTATAGGACCCATATGTGGAAATAGGTTGAAGACATTCTCAAACAGCTAAGGACAATGTCCTCTGATCTCCACCCCCTAACAAAGGAGGGTTAGATATCAATGACCAATACTTTTCATCGGCATGTTGTAGACAAACGCAGTAAGCAAACAGAAGCAGGACAGGTGCTGGCTGCCATCTTTCTGGCTAATCACCATTGGTTTTATTGCTGCTATCATCTGTCCAGGGTCTAGTGAGCATGACCAGGATCCATATGGGCCGTGTTCTGGAAAGACACAAGCAAGGAAACTTCTCCCAGTAGATAGTAATGGGGCTAATGGCTGCTCTTTACCTTTACTAAATCTTTCCATGCCACCACAGATAACTTCCTAGGCTCTGACAAAGGTGCCTATTATTCATGAACTACAGTATTTCCTTTGTCATTTGTTTTTAGAAAAAAATTAAATAATGCCATATTAATAAGATGTTGAAGGTGAGCCTTACTGGGACTCATATTTTCCCCACTGTACTAAACAATTTATTCTTTTGGTTGTTTGCAGGCTCTCTCCACTACAGCTTGACTTTGGGGATTATAAGGAATCCCATTACCATGCTGAATTTCCCATTGTTGACAAGAATATTTAAGGTGCTTCATACTATTCTGTGGAAAAATATATTTGAACTCTTGAATATCATTTGATGCTCAATCTTTTTATTGTTTTAATGTTTTACACAAGGCCATTAGACTTTAGGGCTGCTGCAAGAGCTTCTGCAAAGACATTGGCTATGTACGTGTGGGTACCCATTTCCTGAAATGCCAGGATCCAATTATCCAGAAGGACATTCTTTTATTTTTTAAAAACAATTATTCTTTTATTTTATTTTTAATTTTTTCTCATACCCACCACTGTTTCCCCTCCTACCCCTTCTCCCACTCCTCCCCTAGCCTCTCCCCCTCTCCTCCCTACCCCTGTTCACTCCCCAGAGAAGGCAAGGAATCCCAAGGTTAGTCAATTCAGTATGGCATATCTAGTTGAGGTAGGACCAAGTCCCTCCCCCTCCCCCCAAGTATCAGGGCTGAGGAAAGTGTTTTCCTGCTAGGTATGGGCTTCCAGTTCATGGGCCCAGGATAGACTCTGGTCTGAATGCAAGAGGCTCCAGAAACTGCCCTTTAGAACGTCATCCACATTCAGAGGGTCAAGACCTTTTTCACGAAGGTTTGTCAATTGTTATTTCAGAGTCTGAGAGCTCCCAATAACATGGAACTGCCTCTGTCATGGGTTTCCCCATCATGATCCCGATCAGAGGGGCATTCTTTATCGGACCTAGAAACATACCTTCTGGATCTCTGCTATAGTCCCATCATAACAAGTTGGCACAAAGTATGCCAGCTGCCTCAGTGTGCTACACTTTACCTTCCATGGTACCTTGTACTCCAGCAAGAAATTTAGTAAACAACTGAGTAGGTCACTGCCTTAGATCTTTGAAATTTGCTGTGTCCTGAAGAGTTGTACAAGCCTTCAGAGCTCTTTAGGCACGCAGGAGAATTTGGTCAAAATACCGAGGAGGTCCAGGACCCTGCTCTTCAGGAGATGAGAATGCTCATCCCCAGAACTTCTCCACATTCAAGGGCACACCTGAGTTTTGATTCCTTGAGCCTGAAGCTCACAGTGATCATAATAATGTGCCTTCAAAATAAAAATATTCTGAAGGCTCATACATGCTCTGGCCATCTGTTTGTAATCGTTTGGCATGTTTAGATTCATGTTTATTGATTCTAATAATTGCATTACATGCAGAGACCAACAACCATCATCTCAACAAGCATTCTGCACCTGCTGGTAGTTTTAAACCTTAAAAGACTTTTAAGAATTAAGACCATGTAAATATCATGCTAAAGGTCTCTGTGGGGAAGGATTTATACTCCGTGGAAAATGAGTTTGGGTTGCTCATTTGCCCAGCCATCATTTTATTATTATTTTGTTTTCATTTTGATTTTGTTTTTCAATCAAAATTTGTTTGAGAATTATATGTGTCTGTATTGTATATACTTAGTTTTCATTCCTCCCTAATCTTATCCAATTGCCATATGTCTCCCTAGCTCCAACTCAATTTCATGATCAATTCTTTTTAAGTTATATGTATATTATACATTATATATATGTATATATTGCTGAGTCCATTAAATGTCCCTCCTATGTATATGATTTAGAGCTGACCACTTGAATTAGATAACCTTATTGGGGCTCCTCCATATAGGAGACAAAATCTCCCACTTTCAGCAGCCATCAATTGCCTATAGCTCCTCATTTAGGGACAGCGTGTTGTGAGATTTCCTCCTCAGAACTGGCATGTCACCTGGGGCTGTCTTGTTTGATAGCCATACTTTTGAGATGAGCCAGGCATAGGAAACCTCCCTCAGTTTTTTTGGCAGGATAATCCATGAGACTCTGAAAACAATACAGGCTACTACCATTGCCCATGTTGCAGCACTTGGCAAGTGCCACAAACTTCAGACACAGGACTTTGAGTATCTAAGTAGAACGGCCTGGATTTTATCCTCCTTAAGGACTAACTCCCATAGTATCTAAAGGTGCTATGCCAACTGCCATGAAAGAAGGGCAATCAACAGTATAAAGGCTATGAACCACAATGACAGGCCAGGCAAGACAGTCATAAGATATAATAATAGTGCTTTTCTATTGACAGTAATCAACAGCTGTCTCATTTTACTTAAGGCCTACTCAGTGTAATAGAATTCATGTCTAGCCCTGTCAATCAATCAAGTCCCACAGGTGGTTTAAGTCATGGACACTAGAGGAGAATACTTCTGCTTCTCTTTCATTCTTTTTTCCTTCCTTCCTTCCTTCTTCCTTCCTTCTTGCCTTCCTTCCTTCCCTTCCTTCCTTCCTTCTTGCCTTCCTTCCTTCCTTCCTTCCTTCCTTCCTTCCTTCCTTCCTTCCTTCCTTCCTTCCTTCCTTATTTTCCCCTCTTAACAAAGCAACCCTGGCACCAAGCCCCCTCTAAACCACACATTAGATAGCTTTTGAGGCAAAACAGATAAAATTCTCAATAGAGAAAATCATTCTAACTTCTGGAAGATGTTTCCGAGCCCTACTTCAAGTCCACATCATCTTGTAGAAACCTTGGCCTTCAGGATAGCAGTTTTCCCTCAACCAGCCTTGAGTCTTGCTTCTTATTTTTCATGCACCTTAACATGGGTGTAAGCTCCAGCTGTGCCACTTGTCGATCTTTGTACATGGCTGTGATGTTGGACATCTTGCAGTCCATAGTGTCCTCTGCTTCAGTGAGTTTCCCTCAGTATACCTCAGGAGTGTTAGTCATATGCTCTAGGCCTCCTGCAAGAGTTTTGTTACCACACCAATAGACATCTTGGCAGGAATCTTCCCAGTCAACAGCAGATTTCTTTTGTGTTCTCTTCAGCCACTTTCTTAAACCATATAATTACTGTGTACAGATAACTTTAGCCCTCATCCTCCATCAAAGAAGCTTCTTGTCACAGAAATCCACACCTGGTAAGAATGCTGAGAACAAATGAGAGTTTGGAAGTTCAACCTCAAATGGTCCATCTACACCACAACTCTTCCATCTAAAATACAGGGCACATCATAGAACAAGAAGATGAAAGATAGTAAGAGACAGAGGACTAGGACATTTGTGACATGGCATATTATAAACAGTTTTAAATAGGATACCTAAGTGTTTATTTGAACAGAATTTCAAAGTGGACACAGTGAACTATTGATGTAACTCAGTATTATTATAATTTCTACTATGATTTTGTGCTAATCATAATAGTGGCACAAATTCATAAATCAAAGTACAATCCTGTTTTCCAAGTATGTGTCAGTGACTTATACCTATAATGCTTTGTATTTGCTAATTAAGTTTTTTTTTTACCTGAAAGAAGACTGACTCATTTCACTAATGAGTGTTCACTCAATTCACTAATAAGATAATTAGATAACTGATGTCATTAATAATTATTTACAACTAATTAAAAATGAATGCATTGTTTTCTGATAAAACTACTAAAATATTCAAGAAGATAATTTCAGTTTAAGAAATTACAGCATTTTTAAAAGAACAGTTATATTTAAGAGGATGTGTTATTCTACCCATAAATGTCTATTTATATCAACCAGAGATTCTTGTGAATATTATGCGTCCTGATAGCTTAATGAGAAGATAACATGCTAGACGGCTTATAGTTTTTATTTAAATAGAAGCTAAATCATACAATTACATCTCAAACAACAATTATTTTCTATTTTCCAAATCTTTTCATTTCAATTCAAACTGATGAATATCTTGAATGTACCTTCATCTCTAAGAATGTTTTAAATACCTGTGTGAGTAAAACATATAAATATTTGCAATCTATTCAATATTCATCATTTTCATGCAATTTTCACAGCATGTTTTTCCTGTGATCACAGAGGCATCATGAGTACCCCACTCATTTTTTTGGAGGTTCTTTAAATAATAAACATTTTAAAAGAACTAATCAGCATTGTAGGTCAGAAAATCTCAAGTACTCTCTGCTCATGGTGTCTGTCTTAGGGTTTTTTAATGCTGCAGAAAGCCACCATGACACCATGGCAACTCTAAAAACAACAACAACAACAAAAACCACTTAATTGGGTTGGCTCTTTTACATTTTCAGATATTCAGTCCATTAACATCATGATAGGGAGCATGGCAGTGTGCAGGTACTCATAGTGCTGGAAACGCAGCTGAGAGTCTTACATCTTGTGGTTAACTGTTCTACTAGGTAATATTCTGAACATAGGAAACCTCAAAACTCACCCCAACGTTGACCCACTTCCTCAAACAAGGCCATATGCACTCCAACAAAGGGACACCCCACAATTGAGACACTGCTTTGGGGGTCTATTTTCTTTCAAGTCATCACAGTGTCCTTTAGTAATTTTACATGACAAGTATTTTTAATATGATAGTGATTTTAATCCAACAACATAAAATAATAATTTATAAATATTGATATTTCCTATACGTGTTAATTTAAGAACTTGCAATTAGTTGCACATCTGCTGTAGTATTTGGGGTGATTTGGTATGCACTTTTGAATATAATATATACCATTCCATTCACTAAGGCAAAGGCTAGATTCACTCTTGTTTTTGGAGTCTTGCAGAGTGCCAGACATACAGTTGGTGTACATATTTGTTAAAACATTGACAATAGAATGAGTATCTGAGCATAGTTTTAGTATTAACCTAAGTGAAATTCTTATGTGAAGATTGGCACTTTGCAGGATGGAGCTGCATAGCACAGTATTAGAGGCCTGTCACACTAACATCTATAAGTGTGTCTCTCACATTTCTATGAGGTGAGAACACTATCCACTTCATAAAACTGACAGGGGAACTAACTAAACACACCTACCATAAAGGTGTTTAAAAATATTACTGTCACTACTATTTTTTAAGGTTTGTATCATATAACAAAATATTTTTAACTCCACAACTTTGGCTAGAAATAACATATAACTTTAAATTATTAACAAGAATTATTTTAATGAGCTGTAGTTACAAACAAGGTAAAATGCTCAGAAAACACTATGCTGTGGGAAAACATAATCAAACAATATGATTTTTGAATCCAGGCTCTAGAAGCTAGTGTTTTTAAACTTTGTCATCTGCCAAACATAAGACAAATTCAATTCCTTTCATTTTGTGGCTTGAAATTGAAGACCAAAAGCTTTGCTTATTTCTAATCACATTCCTAATTACAGCACTCAGGCTAGCACCACTGCTGTATGGAGGCTGCCAGTATTTCCATTACCAGGACTGCTTTTCAGGGCTGACGACTAAAGTACACACTCCAGGGACACAGCTGGCATCAAGGGTCCCAGCATGGAAGAGAACATGTTTTACAAAATTTGGCGTCAACTTCTCAACTGTGAATATGAAAAGATGGAAAAGCAACAATAAAATTCAAAGAAAACCCAGAGTACTTGAATTGGAAAGGTTGCCCAAACTAATTTAAAATGTAATGTGTAAATGAAAACCCCACTCAGAGTGATGAAAGAAAAATACATATTTGATTTTCACATTTTAACCAAATATCTGTAACAAGACAGTAGAGGGACTGTGACCTGCCATCTGTTTTCTATTACTAAGAAGAGGCATCAATACAATCTAAGTATCTATATAAGATTTCTCCTTCAACTCAGGCCCGAATAACGTAGAAAAAGGTAACTTAAGCTATTTAGATTAAGAATTTATATTCATATTTTATCACATATCATTCTTACCCTTGTCTGTTTTGTTAATGAGTGGTGATTGAACAAATTAATTGGTTCCATTATATATTCATGTATGCACACAGTACCCTGAGCGTATGGACTAGTGATATTGACCTTGCTTACCGTTTTTCCCTTTATGTCGGTCTCTTTTCCTCCTCCCCTACAGCTGCCTCTTTCCTCTGTCATGGCCTTTACTTGTTGTTTAATTATGTTAGATTTTATCTACGGAGAAAGCATAATTCTTGACTGCATTTCTGAGCTAAGTTTATTTAGCATATGATCTCCAGTTTCAACTACTTTCCTTTAAATGATATAATTCTTCACAGATGAAATTCCCCATGTGCATATGTATGTGTGATATTTTTCCTAGCTATGCACCCACTAAGGGAATTTATAAAGATCAAGACCAACTTCCTGACTTGCTTGGAATATTACTCTAGTAAATATTGGTGTGCCATTACCTCTACTATGAGCTGATTTTCTTTCCTTTGGGTGTATATCAAGATGTAGAAAAAGCGTTCAGTATAGTTTTATTTTTTAGATTTTTTTTAGAAACATAAATGTTGATTTTTATAGAGGCTTAAATAGTTAACACTCTAACAATCAACTTATAAGTATTCTCTATACACCTCATCACACCCATTACATCCCTTCCAATTATGTTAGGGTTGGGATTCCAGGAGTTAACCATTTGAACTAGGATGTAATACAAATCACAAATGTAAATTACTTTGCTCTAATAGCCAAAGATGTCAATTTTTTTTCTATATCTACTGAATATTATGACTTCTTTTAAAAAGTGTATATTCCATTATTTCCCTATTTACTACATGAATTATTTGTTCTTTAATATCTTTAATATTGTTTAATATTTTGGGTCTTTTACATATTTTGGATATTATTTCTAGATGAGTATAAAGATTTCCTTCCCTTTTGTAGAATCTCTCTCATCATGCTGGCAATTCCTTCCCAGCTGTGTGCTGTGTGGAAGCTTTGATTCCTACAACCCCAGTTGATGGTTCTGCCATTGCTTCCTGAGCTATCAGAATCCTTACAGATATGTTATCTCTGCTTATACTTAAAGCATTTCATCTTTGCTTTTTCTCTGGTACTTTCAAGCTTCAGATATGACATGAAAGCTTTTTATAATATATATTTTGAGTGTATTTTCATACAATTAGAGTAATCAGCTTTCTACATTTTACGTGTGGATGCTCAGTTTCCTAGTAGCACTTGGTAAACCCAATGTCTCTTCTCCAGTAGTAAGCAAGACAGAAACAATCCCACACAGCTACTGCCATTTCACTTTGGAATATTATTTATTTTAAGTTTTCTGTCATATTCACTAAGTGTGTAATGGATCTATTCAATCTCTTTAAAACACTGGATTTGATTTGGGCTTTACTAAAATAGCTATTAACTTTTAAAACTCTTGATAACACAAGAGGTTGTTATAATTACTTATGCCATTTTGCATTTCTAACAGTTGTTACAACCAAAATAACACTTACGAAAATTGAACTGTAATGTAGCAGGGAGGAGAAGTGATACTTTATTAAGTCTCACCCTAAATTGTTCAAAGTACTTTGAACTTTAACTTAGTTATTTTCACCAAATACTAAAGGAGATTTTAATGAACTGGAGCCCCAGACAGAAATGGATATATTTTTAGCTTCTATAACTGTACAAATTTAAAGTCTTTATCAATATAACCCAGTTGCTTAACTCAAAGAGGGGTAATGAACTCATTGGCTGATATAAACCATGAGTTGGGAAGTAACTAAGGACCCTAACTGGCTCTTCTTGGTTCAGCTGTACCATGCTAAGGGAAATCTTCATACCCAGAGGACCTTATTAAGCACACTGATTGTAAAGTAAACCAAAAAAAAAAAAAAAAAAAAAAAAAAAAAGACCAGTAGATGGAGATTATGGAGATGACACAGACTTTAAAAATTTCAGTACCCTACTGATAGTTCTTGCAATAATATAGCACTGTTGAATTATGAGAATCTTAATTCAACTCTCTCTGTGAAATACAGCAATTTGCTAAAAGTAGAGAAGCAGTTGATGGGAAAAAAATTGAAATAGGTCATGAAAGCACCAAATCGTGGGGCAGTGTTAACCTTTAGAACTCATTTTGTCCATACCCTTTGGAAAATGGCTATGCCTAAACCATCATTGTGGAGTTACTGTCTATTATATTCTTAAAAGTTATCTAGAAAGAAAATTTAAACCTCTTCAGATGTTCAGCTCAGGGTTTTATATGGTTTAAGATTCTCTTCTGCATGTCTAAATTTCTGTATTCTTTGTACAAATAAAATGACTTCAAATATTTTGAACTTTAGTGATTATGCAGAATGGCAGGTACAATCTGTTTTAAAAATATACCTTAGTTAGCAGATCAAATTTTGTCTATTGAAACTAGATAACAATTCCCAATCTAAATTACTTTTGGTAAGTTTATCTTTAATCCATGTGATACAGTGTAGTAAGAAGTTTCTGACCTTTCTGTTCCAGCCTTGCTCTGAAGTTCGGACCTGCCCAGAGCTCTGATGCCACTTAGCTCCAAATAATGATGCAGCGGCTCATATTAATCACATTCTGTTCAGCCTATGGCCAGGCTTATTGCTAGCTAGCTCTCTTATCTGAATCCATTTCTATTAATCTATGTCTTGCCACATGGCCTGTAACTTACCTGAGTTCCTTAACATATTGCTTCTTGGACAGCTGGATCTTGTGTCTCCTGGACCCACCCTCCTTCCCCTGTATGTATCCTTGGATTTCCTGCCTGCTTCTAAGCTGGATTGCCATAGGCTAAACCAGTCCCTTTACTAACAATGACATTCACAGCATACAGAAAGACATCCCACATCACTGTTCTGAGCAACACTAAGGAGAATGTTTGTTTTTAACCCATCAGTGAATAGGCCTAATTGTTGTTTCACAGGAAGAAAAACTGTATGTCATTATAATAATGCCAAGATGGTAAATAGCAAGTAATTCAATTAAAATGCATCTTTAAAGAAAAGGAAATCATTTTTAGAATGAAGAGGCAGCCTACAGAATAGGGAAAAGTTGACAATACATTAGACAGGGGATTACTATCTGAAACATATAAATAACTGCAGTAAACAAACAAACAAACACCAAAATCATCCAAACAGTAATAGGCCAGTGAGCTCACTAATGAGTGCTGAAAAGAAAAAGAAGGAAAATAGTCAATAAATATTTCTCAAACTTCTGAACATCACTACCGATCATGGAAATACAAATGAAAATTACTCTGAAATTCTATTTTATATCAGTGAGGGAACAAACACTAATGAGGAAGTGGGGAACGGAAATGCTTATACACTCAAACAAGAGCTTGGAAGTCCGTATGCAGATTATAAAAAATAGGCAGACAGATCTTTAAAAAAACAACTATCACATCATGCAAATTAAATTTGGAGCACATAGTGTCAATCATATTTCTTCAACAAGATGCCATAAATCATAGCATGGCAGCCTTCCCCGCTGGATTTACTAACTAATGAAGTGGGTTTCCTTCTTTGTATTCCTGGTATTAGCAAGATACAGAAATGAACCCAAAATGATGAGTCAGTGGAATAGCCGAAAGGTTGAACTGTTATAGTCACTGGACTTACTTGACATCACAATTGGTTATGTTTTATACAAAGTGTTAAGAACTCTCACACATATTTATATATGAGTAAGAACAATTAAGCTTTAAAAATTTATTGCGCTATACTAAACTTTTAATTATCTGTGAAAATATCGATAACTTTAAGATGACCCCAGAAACAAGATATGCTTCTACTGGGGGGTGGGGGGGGGAACGCATTATTCTTAGATATCTAGAATTCTCTCTTCCATCTCAGGAGCCTCTGACTCCATCTGCACAGTTTGCTAGTTGAATTCTTAAGAGTCTCTGAGAAGTTTCTGAAGTGCACTTGCTATGTAATCTTATTATCAGTCTAAATGATGAGCCAGTGTATCCTCCTGAGATGAACCACAAAAGTAGAGACCTTGTTCCATTATATATGGTAAATACACACATTTCTACATAACAGAAATATAGTTAACACCTAAATTTAGATATTAAGGAAAGAAACCTAGATCATCACTGGAAAAACTCCAATTTTACATTTAAATATGCTTCCACACAAGATGTCTTGCTATTCTTAAAGAATACATGCAACAATTACAAAGTAAAATAGTTAAAAATCCATAAATCTAGCCACAAATTCTCTAAAGACCACTCTATATTTAAGGCAGTATACACCATGCCCACAGCCAACAGCCAACATGATATTATACAGAGAAAAATAAATTATTATTTATTAATATGTATTGTATTCACTGTAAAGAGTCTGGATAAATTACTTAGTAAGTTGGACATTTTATATTTCCCATTTGACCTATTATGCTTTTAACAAATCATATTCTTGCCAACATTCAAGCACCAGAGCCTGAGTTATGTAAGCTGTGGGAATCTTGTAAATAACCTAAAACTAACATCCAAGGACAGACAGGAAAGCCCAGTATTCTTCCTATAGAAAAAAGTTACATTGTATTTACATGGACCTTATATTATTAAACAATGTTCACCATAAATTTGATGACATCTTTACTTAGGATTAAAGTGCTACAGACCAATTTTAGTTTACCCAGAAAGACTTTTCATGTATCAAATGCGCTATATTCATATGCTACAGAGCCATACACCAATTTAAAAAAATAAACGTCAAAATAAAAATAGATTCTTTTACTAAATTAGTTATAATAATTCAAGCCGTTTTCATATTAGCTTCTAGGTATATATTGACTTTAAAATCCACATTTAAATATCTACAAAATTTATTAAAAGAAAATACACAGATGGCCAATGGGCAAATGAAAACAAAATATTCAGCATTACTAATCACTTGGGAAATGCAAATCAAAACCACAATGAGACATTATCTTTTTCCAGTGAGACAGTTTATCATCAAATAAGACTGAAGGTAACTAGTTCTGATCAGGATACAGAGGATAGAGAAGCCTTGCACAATGTTGATAGGAATGTTAATTAGCACCATTACTGTAGAAGCATAATGAAGGTTCCTCAATAAATTAAAAATAGAACTACTATATGGCCTAAAATCCCTCCCCTGGGTTTATAAACAAAGAAAATTAAGTTAGCATATTGAAGAGACACCTGTACTACTGGATTATTGTATCATTGTTCTCAATGCCACAAAACTAGAGAGGTAGCCTCATAGTTCACCAGTAAATGAATTAATAAAGGAAGTCAGAATATACAGCGGAATGCAATTCAATCATGAAAAATGAAGCTTGTTATTTGCTTGCTACAACCTGAGTGGCTCTAGAGAGTTCAGCATAAAGTTAACGAGCCAAGCAACTCTACTGTCTGTGGAATCTGAGTTGTGAATGGGAGTTACCAGATGCTACCAGGAAACATGAGGCTGATCAGGAGGTACCAGCTTTAATATAAGCAGGATGTTTCATACTGTCTATAGTGCGGTGAATATAGACAGAACAGTGAGCTTTGCATTACAAAAACTAAAATAATTATTTTAAACGTATTTATCATGAAGAAATATTAAACATTAGTGGGTATAGATGTGTATACTCTGATTTTAAAATACAGAGAAATGCATGAGTATAGGTCACACATAGCATGGCACATTAATATGTACAATTTTATATTTTTATGCACTAGCTAAAACTAATTTAATCTAATTTTCAAAGGGCTATAGAAAACTCCAATCACTGACCTTTGGTATGGTTGGCAGTACAGGTATGAGGAAACAGAAAAAAGTAGACACATGGAGAAAAAGCTAATAAGAGGAAGAAGCAAAATAGATGCAGATGAAGGTTAATGGTGGAAGCAGAAGGCTACAGGAAACAAGAAGGGAAATTGAGATAGGTGACATTCAGTGATTATTATGTTTACCATGCATGAGTAACTAGCACTTTCTTAACGTAGGACACTTCTAGAAAATGTTTCTCTAGAAAATGAAAACTTACCTCCCATAGTTCATACTTTTATAAATTCTTCTCTTAACTTATACATAGATGATAGATTGATGATGATTATGGTGATGATGACGGTGTGTGTGTGCGCGCGTGTGCGTGCACGTGTGATGTGTGTGTGTGTATGTATGGGGATACTTATTACAGTGTGTGAATAGACATTCGGAGACAAATTGTGGTAGCTGATTCTTGCATCATGAATGTCACAGGCATCAAAGCTTTGGCTACTGAATAATCCTACTAATCTGAGGAAAGATTTTCTGTTCTATCATAGAGTAAACAAATAGTTCAGGAAGTAGTTCAGCCAGTAAAGTGCTTCTGTTGTAAGAATGAGGGCTTGAATTCCACCTACATTAAAAAAAAAAAATCCAGGTATGATGGTGTGTTTGTAATCCCATCCCTAAGGAGGTACAGAAGGGGGTATCCCTGGGGCTCACTGGCTTTCTAGAAAGCAGTCTTGGGAAGAGTAAATATCCAAAACAAACAAACAAAGAAAAATAGAGAGAAAGAAAGAAGGAAGGAATAAAAGAAAGAGAAAGAGAGAGAGAGATAGAAAGAGAGAGAGAGAAAGAAAGAAAGAAAGAAAGAAAGAAAGAAAGAAAGAAAGAAAGAAAGAAAGAAAGAAAGAAAGAAAGAAAGAAAGAAAGAAAGAAAGAAAGAAAGAAAGAAAGAAAGAAAGAAAGAAAGAAAGAAAGAAGGAAGGAAAGAAGGAAAGAAAGAAAGGTTCTTTTGAAGTTAACTGGTGAAAAGTTCATCTGCTCTTTTAGAGGAGCTTGGTACTAAGCACTCAGATGGCAGCTCTGGCCTCTGAGGGCTCTGTTCACTTGTGCCCAATCAAACACACACGTGAATTAAAAAGTGCATAGTTTAAAAGGGGGGGGGGAGGAAACATAGAGAAAAAAGAAAACATAGAAGATGTCTTCTGCTCTACACACACACACACACACACACACACACACACACACACACACACACACACACACACACACACACACACCCCACAGAGAGAGAGAGACAGAGACAGAGAATGCTCACTGCCCCTCCTGTGCTGTCTGTCAGAGGATGTCAGGTATGCAGCACACACTCTCACTCTCTGCTTTCCCTGTCCCATTTTCACTAGAAACCATCTTCTCCTACCTAAGGCTGCACAAAGCTTTCTGCTGATGTTTCAGTTTGAAATGATAGTTTTACTGATGGTTTTCTCTCTCAATGCTTGTTGTTTACAGAATGGATTGTAAAAGTGAGGAAATTAAGCAATGATGCGGGAGAAGACTTAAAAGAGCATCTTCGGAGTATTAAGGACATTTTCAAACCCCTGTTTCTTATAACTCTAAGGAAAGTATGACTTCCTTTTCTCAGGTATCTGCAGTGCCTATTGATTATTTTTTTTCTGTCACATGAAACAGACTTAAAGCAGATACATTCTCTTCTTATTTATGAAAACAATCAGATGTCAGGATTTCAAGTGCTCTGGTTTTCCTTAAAATATTGAATAATACTCATTTGCCTTCTCTTACTATGCTTCACCACAATAAGAAGCAGAGATTCCATGACATGTTTGAGCATAAATATATATACAGAGAGTGGCATGTTTAAGTAGACCCTCCTATCTTGTGTGTTTGAAGAGCCTATAAATAATTGTGCTTCGGGGAAAAAAAACAGACACTTTATCATCTACAAATCTATCTTTCCTGTTTCAGAAGATAATTGCATCCTAATTTATAGTAAATGGCTTCTTTAGAACGTCTCCTTTGGAATGAAATGCATGTGTGTCGTGCAGCTGTTGTCCTTGTAGTCTCTCTACTTGTCTGAGATCTACCTGTCTGAGAATGAGCACTCAGTGGAGCAATCCACAACTGGAAAGGATTAGCTTGCTGCCGCCACTATCAGCCAAACAGCACGAAGCAGACAGTTCATTTTACAGAAACTTAATGGACTGTATGGCACTGGCTGTTTAATACAGGCACTGTCAAGCCATCTAAGCAAAAAGTCTCAGCTGTCACCACTGACAAGCTGAGTAGAATTATTTGTCACAGGGGACTAGATAGGCACATGAGAAGGGAGCATGGGGCTGCCACTATATATCTCCATACAGTATCTAGAGACAGCATGCTCAGGGTTGTCACAGCCAGGTGACAATGGCACATTCCCAAAAGACTTCTCATCATGTGAGAGGGATGTGACTTCCACATTTCATGCCAAGCATCTCTAAAAGGTCAGAAGCATATGAAGGCTTTCTATCATCTCTGAGCATATTCAGAGAAGATAGGAAAAAAAATCTACGTATTTTAAAATAGAGAAAAATTAAAAACACACCTATGTACTCACTCATATATTGGTACGAATAGCACAACAATGTCTTAGTTGAGCTGTTTTTGATTAACTTTTGTCTTTCAAATATGAAAGTCACTCTGATGTCACTACAATTAAGAATGCGTAAAGCTTGGGACAATGACTGAGTGGTTAATTATCCCCAGTGTTCAAGCAATGAAGGCCTAGTTTGGAACCCCACGTACAAAGCAGGCATACCTGTATTATGAGCTTGGGGAAGACTTTCTGACCAGACAAACCATACAGGGAAAGTGTCATGATGAGAGACATAGAAAATGAGTAAGTGGTATAAGCAATTGAAGAAGATAGTTCTGCAGAACTTCTAGTCTCACATGACCCATAAGGTAAGTGCACCCACATAAACTGGACACACAAAGAACATTTACACAAGTTTCTACGGAAAACATGGTAAGCTGAACATGTTTCCTGTGAATACATTCTTTAATCGGTGAGTTAATTTGTAACATCAATAAATAACATTTTCTTTGGCTAAGAAAAACAATTCACCATTTCACTGAGAATTATGTCCTATATATAATTTAACACAGCTCTAGTAAAATGTCAAATTTTCATGAAACATGGTTTTAAAAAGAGAAAATAAAAATAAAAGCTTCTAAATACTTCACACTTGAAGCAAAGTGTATGGACAAATGCCCTTAGCTGGGTTGCATTAGCTCAAAGCATATAACTAGACTTTAAAATTAAGTACATGTGTTGATTTTCACTTTAAATCATTTCAAGAGGCTAATTGTTGGTTTTTTTTCTTCTGAGTAATATTTATATGTGGCTACTTATAAATTTAGATAACATTTTCAGAACAAAATATAAAGATATTACTTATAATTTTGTTGTTTAATGCTTCATTCAATATATTTATTGAAAGCTAAGTGACAAACACTGAGCTAATTTCAGAAATAAAAAGACAGCTATGTGAAGAGAATAATACATAAATTATTTACATGCACAGCTTATAACAGAGATTAGAAAAACACATATAAGAAACTGTGGCCAGAGAGAAATTGATAAGCTCTTCAAAACAGACAAACTGCCTTTAAATCAAAGTGATGGCTTCTCTTCTGTTCAGAGTATAAACAGCATTTCCAGCTGTAACATATGATGGCAAACCCCTCAGAACTTCCAAATTGAAATAAGTAGATATTTCACACTTAAAATGCCCAGAGCACACACAAATTATAATTAAAATTACAAAGTCCAGTTTCATTTATCAAGAACTAGAGAAACTCACTATAACTGGGTTTCTAGAAGATAAGATGTCTTTGCAAGGTATACCACAAGGCAGATAAGTAGGCAAGGCCACATGCCTACCCTACACTGAAATGCAGAAGAGGCTTCTGAAAGCACCCAGGGGTTCTAATAAGAACCTTTCATTGTGTCTCAACTGCAATAGCTAAACTTCTGAGAGAATAGACTTCTGGTATGTCTGAGGTAAATGCTGTCTCTACATCCATATTCCAGGAAAAATCCTGGGTACCATTCTCCACTGAGCTTCCTTGCCCCAGTAGAGTCATTATTATTACCTTAAGAATTGGGCACATGCTATATGAACATAAAATTATATTTTTGCACTCTTTTTTCAGCTTCAAATCTCTTTATTCATGTATGTATGCTTGCTTTATTCTGAAACATATAAGCCATTTAGGCACTCATTCTTTTTGAAGTTTTTTTGTTTGTTTGTTTTTGTTTTTGTTTTGTTTTGTTTTGTTTTGTTTTAGCTTTCATTTCCCCAGTGTCAGACCGAAGCACTTTGGTCTGTTTTGTTGTTTCTTTGTTTTGGGGATTTTTTTGTATTTTGTCACTAGAAATAGTTATGCTTATGTAAACAACTGTCAGCCTCATGCTATAATTTAAAAATTAAAAGTCAGACCTGAATATATTCTCAGTGCTACAAGACACAGGTTTTCACTCTTCCAGAGATGAAGTTAGGGTTACAAACAGAAGCATTTAAGAACATAGCCAGGATTCAAATTTTATATCCACCACATATGATTCATTGGCCATTTGAATAAGAAGCTAACATCCCATACACTACAGAAATTAATGTTCTCTCTTATCCAGAAAAAGAATGCAGCCAGAATGTTTGACTTTGAATTACAATCCCGAATGTGAGATTTTAAGTACATGTATAAACGGTACCTCAGTTTCTCCATTTCCACAACAAATATTGGCTTTCTCTACAATGGAGGCTGAATTAGTTAAAACCCATTTACCATCTGGAACATGCGTCTGGCAAACATTTAAAAAACAAGCATCTGTTTTCAGGTGTTCTATATACTTGCTAAAGTAACCGTGTTCATAGATGTTGTTATGGGATACATGAACTACAAAGGTATAACAAAGAAGAATATTTTTGCAAATAACAGTTAAAGTAACCAATCAGGGAGATAAATAAGTTAAGAATGTCTTAGACTATAGACTATATAGATTGAAAATCTAGATATATTCTGAAATATGAAACTTTATGTGCACCAACCTGACATCCCACATAGAAAATTACACTACATTAGCCTGACTACATTTGATAGAGTAGCCCTTCTGATGGCAACTGAAGCCTCCTAAAGAGCTTCAAGTGGACAGGGGAACTCTGTTCTTCCAGCTTGGTCCATCCTAAGATCAGGCACCAAGGTGACAATGGTGAGGGAAAGTTTCATTTCTATGTTCCACCTGTCAGGTGTTCTAGCAACTTCAAATGCCTGCTTTCCTCTGCTGGAACCAACAGACAGACATGTCTCTGACTTCATTACACTTGCGCCCAACAATAACTGAGATTGTTCTAACATGTTACTATAGAACTGTGCAATGGGAAATCATTTGACACTCGGTTGTGATTTATTTGTCATAGACTGTCCTTTTCTATTTGTCCATCCAACACTAACATTATTCTCTATATGATTATCATCCTCACCTTTGGACCTAAGAAATACATTCAGAGGGTACTTTGAAAATAAATACAACTATTAGAAGATGAGTGGAAGTCTCATGGAGACTTGTTTATCTCAGAATGAATACACAGAATTACTGTTGAGTAGCCTTCAGTTAGTCTATCTCCCAAACATCAACCAAGGTCCTTATTCTTTCTGTCCCCTTCATAGACTTCACAGGGCTGCATCGGGGAGAGCCCACTTGAAGAAATGTGATTCTGCCTTCTCCTGAGCCATAGGTGTTTCTGTGGAGTTATTACTGGGAGGGGGAATCTGTTCACCTCTCTGGAGATGTAGCAGTAGGAACTGTGGAGAAAGGAAACCCATGATCCTAGGGGAAAGCTGGCTTTCTTTTCATTATCAACTACCTCTTATCAATAGTACTATCTGCAGGACATATCTCAGTCCTCACACTAGCAAGAGAAAGTAAAGCAAATGACTAAGAGCCCCATTCAAATGCCTATCTTGTTGATGAAGACAGCAACATTGTATTACAGCCAAGGAAACAGAGGGTTGTACAAATGGAGGCGAGGAGGCTAGAAGGGGAACCTAAGAATCAACCTGTATGCTCTGTTTCTGCTGCTCAGCAATTGTTCTAGTTAGGTCATGTAACAACTGGCCATGTTATATTGACATTCAGTTTGATATTTATAAAATCAATACAAGGAACAAAAAAAAACTTCTTTTCACATGACTTTTAAAGCATGCGAATAATCTGTAAGGTTAGATTTATAATTTTAAAATTTGCATCAAAAGAATATAAGCAAGAAAAGTTTTTCGTATCATCTTTTACAAGCTGGTGCTAGATGCTAAATGCTACGTCATTCTAAACATTACTTCTTAAAAAGGAGTTGTGTGCTACTACTTGACACAAATAATGTATTACTGAATTTTCATGCCTCAGATAAGAAAGATCTAGTTAGCTTATTATCAAAACACGTCTTTACAATCTCATATAAAAATAATAATTATGATTAATTAATGGAGGGAAGCAATGAAAGAAGGAGGCAGGCATGACAAGTTTTTCAACAGAGGAACACTTTTTTTCCTCTTTACTTTTTCTAATGTTGCTCTTTCAGGCACAGTTGGAAAAACCAGCACAAACATAAAGCAACAAGACATTTCTTCCCCTGATAATTAATGTGAAAATAACCGAGTGTGTTAAAACCATAAGTCAAGCAAACAGCAGGATTCTCCATTCAAGGCATATTAAAATATGTAGACAATTACTTACCTGAAAACACCCTATGAGGCAATGCTAACAAGGCTTAGAAACCAGCATGGGCTCTGGCAGCTAGTAATCTAGGGTTCATTTGCTGCAAACTCACAACAAGTGATTAACCTCAGTAATGAGTTTTTTAATGTTTTAATTTATTGATTGATTTTTCAATTGCTTTTTCTAGTTTTCTAAAACCACGTTTTTGTTTATTTGAAATGAAATTATCCTCAGAGTATTTTCTTCCACCCAGCTCTACTTGCTCAAAAGCCCTGTCTGATCTCATTCACCACTGAAGTAACTAAAAGTGACAAAATTTCCCTGAGTGGTAAAGTAGTGACAAAAAACCTTTCCAACCTACATACCTTCCAACCAAGAAATTTCTAGAAATGTGCTACAAATGTGTACACATAATTAGAAGTTAGGTTCAGCAGTGGGGTCTTATTTCTAACATTATAATAATAAACAAGAATTCCTATTACTTATAACTAAGTGGTCAAATCAATTAAAGTACAGTGAGAATCAGTAAGCTACTTTACTGTCACTTAAACTGTTAAATTACACTATAGTATTTGTTTCAATACCAGTACTAAATAACAGGACAGTCTATTAATTAATATTACTGAAATTAGCAATGGTATTTTAAATTGCTTAACTAATATTTGTTAGTCATGAATCTGTTTATATGTAAAATGCTACAGTTAAGAACGACAGAGAACTATGGACACGTGACCACTGTAAGATTTTTTTTCTATGTGTTGTCATTTATTTGATCTTCCAGTCCCACAGAGAGATTACCAGGATCTCCATTCTGACACCTGTGAAGTAGCAGATGGAGAGAGTCAAGGACATGCTCCAAGGTGTTTTCTTTAGCAGAGGAAAGGCCAGGACCCACATCTCTACCATTTGCCTTCAGAGTCTGTGCTCCAAAACAAAACGACTTGTCAAGAAGCTTCTTCCAACAAGAAAAATGGGATCACTTCTCCTTTTTAGATAATTGTTAATATTTGCTTATTTCCTTTTATTTCTTTTATTCTTGGAAATGAGCAATTTTCTGGAATATAAATGAAGCAAATGTAAAAAGGGTGAAAAATGGAAGTGCTGCCTTTGAATGAACAGTGAGCAGGGATGACAGAAGGATGTGGCCTGTGATAGAGAAGTAGAGACCCAGCATAAGGGAGTAGATTGATCCGTGCCCAGTCCAACTCTTTCCAGGGCACCAACCTGACTACAAATTCACACAATGACCTCTGAACCATGACACCCTTCAGAGTCAAGGAGCAACTTGACGTAATGTTGTTGATACATAGTTTATCCTCTAAGGTTGGTTGGCACAACATTTTTATACTCCTGGCTGCTTTTCTGTAGTAGATTAGAACTGATATTTGGGGGGGGGGGGGAGTGTTCTACGATATACTGAGGCCAGCGGGTACTCCTACAAAATCCCAACACAGTAGCTCTCAATCCTGGTACCTAGATTGTTGCATATCCTAGGTGGGGAGCTTCACAGCATCATACAGCTTGTCACATGCTGTAATACTTGGCTGGTTCACAGTCAGAGCAGAGAAGAAACGGTTTAATTGCCAGTTTCTTCAGCAATGTGCTATGCATATTGTTATGTACCTGACTAAAGTCAGCATTGCAATTTCAACCAAAATGAGAATATCAATATAAGTAAAAAGAATGTGTTATTGAATATGTCAGTGAAGCATGAGATCTGTGAAGGACCACAGAGGTAAACATGCGTGTAACGCTGAAGAGCGGAGAGAAATGGGGTTCTGGAAGTGAACTGTCATGAGCTCATTTATCAAACTTGGAGTGGATCTGACACAGCTCATGTTGGCTTTTAAACGAGTGATTCGAGCTTAATGAAAACTCACGAAACATAAACAAAAGCCAACAGCAAATAACAAGAGTTGAAGAGACAGAACAGAGTTGTCAAATCCTTCCACTTGCCAACTTGACAAATTCTAGAATTGTGAGGGAAATGAGCCTCAGAGAGCACCATCTCCAACGCAAGGATGGAGGATTTTCCCAGTCACCCAGATTGAGGTGTTAGGAGCCACACACTTGACTTGGGTGCCAGACTGAGAGAAAGTGGGGCCTATGCACCGACACAGCATGCCTACGCACATTCTCTGTTCCTGCGTGTGGATGATAGCTGTAATTTCCTGCGGCTTTTGCTTCCCTCCTACAACAGACCGGAACTGTGAGCCAAACTAGCTTGGCTCCCCTAAGTTACTTTTGGTTGCTTATAGCAACAGGAAAAAAATAACTGGAACTTTTATCCAAAATAAAGGGAATAAGACACGTCACACAAGACACATATCTGCACTTACAATACACAAGATTCCAAACTACTACTTGTGAATTCCCCACATAAAAATATGAAAATATATTTTTGGTCCAAACAAGAAAATTTAGGATAAATTTTTCCCCGAAAACATTAGTGGGAGAAAGTAACAGGAAATCAAATTTACAAATGAACAGGTCATATTTACAGGTTTGTACATACATGTTATTATGCAAAATGAGAAAAGAAACCTAAATAATGAAGACAAAACAAAAATAATAAACTCAGTAGTGGGGAGGAAAATAATTCACCAAAAAGATGAGTGATCCTATGTTATGCTAAGCTAATCACAGACTTCTCGAACATAAACAACATTCCAGTAGCAAAAAAAAAAAAAAAAAAAAAAAAAAGCCTAAAATACCTATGGATATTATTTTGAAGATTGGAAATCTAATGAGAGGAGAAAAACAGAAAAGCCAAATGCACAAGAAGATAGATGTCCCACAATTGTGGACTGGAAATGTCCATATTACTTGGAACAGTCCATGGGCTCAACATAAGCATTATCTGGGTAGCAATGGCATACCTCAAAGAAACTGTGAAGCCTCCTAGCATTCTTGTGGAAGCATAACAGGCCCTACATGAATAAGGTAATCCAATGCAGAGATAGGCAAAGCTGTCTGTAACCTACTAGCTGACTGCAAAGTACATAGCATAAAGCTATACTAGCAAAGCTGTGTGGTACTGATACTAACAAAACAAACACTTAAACCAGAAGACAGAAGTAAATCTAGGCATCCTATATATATATAGATAACTGATTTTTACAAAGGTAGAAATAAAAGTCTCTTCAATAAGAGATGCACATGAGAAATAAATACATGAAGAAATATTAAACCTTTTTGTCAAAAAAAAAAATAGAAATCCAAGCTATAATTATCATCATTTTATCCAGCTAGAAAGGAAATCATATAAAAGGATTCCAGAAAAAACAGCAGATTCCAGAAAGATACCAAAAAAGCAGTACTTCTTGATCACTGCTGGCAAAATGTGAGTTGGAGCACATGTTAAATAAAATAAATAAAATAAAGTCAGGCCACTGACTGAGCAGGGCACATCACGCCATGACAGATAGCAGAGAGCATGAGGCTGGAATAGGTGGAGAAACAAAACAGCTGTTCAAAACAAGTAATCAATTCTAGTTTCTATAGTATTTTAGAGTGACTATGGAAAACAACAGTTTCAAGTCCTTTGAATGACTCTGGCACAGTGATAAATCTGGGCTATTGATATGTGCTCTCTCTGAGTTGGTTATTAGCCACTACATATACTTGATCCTGTGATTCTTTGATTTTCCTATTTGTGTTTAAAAATACAAATGTGAAAACAAAAAGAGTAACCCAATAAAAATGTAAAATACAAATTTGAAAATAGAAAAATTGACAGCATAAATGAAAACTGCTTTGTGTTGGAAAGTCTCTTTCACAAACATCCTGAAATTAGTTGGTAGGAAGTTAAATTATATGCGTCTACTTACATGCGCTGCCTCTTTTGTGTTCAGCTGGCTTTTCAGTAAGACATGCATTTTTGATTTAGAAAACACTTTTTTTATTGCCTCCTCACAACATCCCCTTTTCTGTAAACTCCACATGCCATTTCTTCAACCCTGTTTTTATCTGCTCCTCCTTCCTATGTCAAGCTTCACTTGGACCATTGTACTCTCTAAGCATCCTGATGATAGTGATTATGCCTATGAAGTTAGACTATCATCTGATTTTAAAATATGCTCTTTTAAAATAGTGCTCAATCATTGGACAAAATGATCTGACTGAGTAATTTAGTTGTGCTTTCCCATGAAAATTACAATGCATTTTTCTGTTCAGTAATTTGGAGTTATAACTCATAAGGTGATGTGGTCCTTCTGACGTGTCTATTTTGTACAGAGACCTAAAATATACCAGTAGTGGTTCCTTTTTCTTTACCCACACGGCAGCTCAAAAACATCTATAATTCCAGTTCCAGAAAGTCTGATGTCTTCTTTTCACCTCCATGGGAATTAGGCATGAACAGGACGCATAAATATGCATACAGACAAAACAATTATACACATAAAATAAAATGAGTAAATTTAAAAATGAACTTTTTGAAAAAATCGCACAGGCATTGCTGAGTCAGTTATATGTGACTGAGTGTGAAGAGATACAATTGGGAGCAGCAGTTATGGACTAACATTGGCCCAGTCATCATTTTGTGTTTGGGCTGTCCCAGATACTTTCCGTTTGCTTTGTATTAGGCACTATATTTCATTTATAGTTGGCAATCAAAGAGACACAAACATGTCTTTCTTGCTTTCATAGCTCAACCACAATGGGCAAGCTGTCTTAGTTTCTCTTCCTGTTGCTGTGATAAATTACGCCATGAGAGCAACTCAACAAAGAAAAGGTCTTGTCATAGTTCAACAGCACTTCTCATCATCCAAGAGGAGGCAAGGTGGCATCAGCTAAAAGCATCTGACAGACACTTGTCTGGAGGGAACAACAGAACTCAACAAGTGCTAACTGAAATTAACCATCTTACTCGTAGATTGACGTATTCTTGCATTTTTAGCAAGAAGAGATTTTATGTGTCCTGTTTCATATATCTTTTCATATAGGTCTGAAAAGGTAAACGTGTTTTAAAAGGTAGCTAAAACTAAAAACAAAAGGGTTATTGTCAGATTAGTTAAATTAATTCTTTTAAAAGAACAAGACATGGCAATAGCACCTACTATCCTATGAGATTCCCTAACTTTTAAAACACTGTATTACTAAGATGTAGCTAGAGACTTGGTATTTCCACATTTGCTTTTGCTTCCCGACACTTTCTGGGAATGCAGCATGCTGTTTTAAGGTAGAGACAAATGTGTTCTCATTTTACAGTGTCAGGAACTCCACAATCACCTGGAATATGAATTCATGCTACTGATTTCAGTAAAATTGGCTTCATTTGCTACCTCCATTTATTCTACAGTATGTACTTTCCTGCTCTTTATATTGAAACATCAAGTTCTCTTGGATGTCACAACAGGCAATCTAACTACTATACTCAATAAACAATCTCTTACATAACTCATTAGCCTAGATTTGTCTTTTGCCTTCTTATTTAAGATTATTAATACAACCAAAGTCTTACTTTATTGTTTTACTATCATTAATTCTGTCTGTCTAAGTCATCACACAACTATTCTATGGGAACAAGCAGCTTCCAAAAGCATGGCTTGTAATCCAGTGAGACAGATGGCATCCATTCAGGAAACTAAATGGGCACCAACTGTACAAACCATTGCCTTCTGCAATGCCAGAGGAAACAAAACTGAAGAATTTTGCATCAGCATTCAAGACAGAGATGATAATCATCAGGCTATGGAAGTCTGTGTCTAAGGTTAGTCTCTACTGGGCCACAAATGATGACAAAATAGAATCCTATCACGTCACTGGATATGCTGGACTCGGAATATCCAGTGTGGAAGGTGGTCCATGTAACAAACAACTGCTCAGATTTTGTCAGAGAACCTGACTTAAAAAAAAAAAAAATCTAATGCAATCTTTTTCTAATAATCCATACATCAACTCCCTTACCAAATACCCTCCCTCTTCTAATTAGTCTCTTTATTTACACCACTTAAAAATATCTGTTCCTAATACTGAAGACCTTGCAGGAATTTTGGAAATTGGTATACCCTGGCATACATCCTAGATTTTGTTTTGTTTATCTCCCCTCAAACAAAAAGGATTATTCATAAATATTGTTTAGAGTTTATTCTGGTAAAGACATAAAAGATATTTTTCTTTCTCAATTTTATTGTTTTCAGTACAGCTTTTAAGGTAAGCAAAATAGGCATATGATTACTAGATAAGACAATACAGAGAGCTATAGAGAAGAGTCAGGCTCAATCCATTTTACACTGGCTTGACATCACAAAGTGTTTTACTCGCATTGTAAATTTCAAGGCCACTCTTCTGGTCTTTCTTTCCCACTTATTTGTTCTATTCACAAAACTGTTCTTGACTCAGTCAATCAAAATCAAGAGGATGGTATGAGACCCAGGAATAACTACACCTACACCATCCTTATTCTTTTATGATTCTCCCCCAATACTCCATGTTTTACTTTAAGCTCTTATTTACATGGACACCTATTATCATCCCAGCACCATGGCAAAGCCTTGAAAATGAACATAATTACTGAGCATTTTCTGAGACAGAGATCGCACTAAGTAGGAACTGGAATTAGAGCATCTCACTTTTGAGAAATTATTTTGCCTACACATTACACATTAATTACTAATTACATTAATTACAGAATAAGCATTTTGACTTGAAAGGTGATACAATATCAATAAGATTTACTCAGTCTGTATAAACAAACTACAAAATGGTATTTTGATCAAGAAAAAGAAACACCTTTAGGAATTGGTGGTAAATAGCCATTTACATTTACCTATTAACACCTTGACCCCCGGTGCTTATCCTTCTATGTACAGGGAAGAGACTAATGACTGTTAAGCTGAATACAAAAGGCATATTTTTACATTTTAAAATACTGAATTATTTAAAATGCAGAAGATTTAATTGTGAACTCACATAAGCAGGGCTCTTCAAACAGAGACTGTATTGATGGAAAGAACAAACACACTTAAACTGAACCAAATCTGGCTCCTTTGTTCTTATTTTTATGACCTTTATTATTTTGTCTTAGTCCTTCTGGTAAAATCAAAATTTTTAGTAATTTAATATTCAGTAAATTACTATCATGCTCTTTCTTCCATTATTCATCATTTAGAACAAATTATAGAATGTATTGATTATTTTTGTAAATAATACAAAAGAAAAGATGTTCCCCAGTAACTGAGTACTTATAATATTGTAACTAGCCATCAACACCTGGTTATTGAAACTTGTAAGTCTAGTCATTACACACATCATTTATAAAGTAGTAATCTCAATTTATATTAAATCAAGGTCTTAACTACTGTAAGACTTTAAATAGTCATATTATCAATATTCAAATCAAAATGTTTCTGGGATTATAAAATCAAATTTGGATTTTAAGATAAAATCCACAGTTGCTAAATAATTGTTTAATATTATTGAGTGTTGAAACCATTATATCTATTGATAAACAAAAATCCGCAAAAGGCAAGAACTCTGAAGGGATTTCAGTGTATCAGCTCCTTATTGAATTCTAAAAGCACCGCATGTGGTAATGAAGCAGAACCAGTTGGTTCCCACAGCAGAGTCTTTATTTATAAATACTCCAGGAAAGGAATTATTTCTATGTTTCTTTCTTACCTCTGTAAGCTTTGATGATGAACAACGCTGCTTCTCCACAAGTAATTCAAATAACTATTATTTGACGGTGGATAGTTTATGCAAGCTCTGACAACTCGTAACCTCCCTAAACATTTTATCTTTGCAAAGAGAGAGTTCTTGTTATTCCTTCCTTTCTGCCACTTTCATGTTAGTATTAAAATAATCACCTAGTCCACTCACTCAATACGGAAATTCAGAATTGTCTCTGTGTTCTCCTTCTCATCCTCACATGTCACTACAAAGGTTGAAGTGGCAAGTGGAAAGATTTTTCAACTTTTGAACTCTGGTGCTGTACCTACATGAAGTTTTAAAAACAGCCAGAGCAAAATTATATATGCTGAAAGAAGGTTTAAAAAATTTAATTAGGCTTTTGGAATTCTAATAAAACTATTATAATTTCTGATTAATGGAGTTAAAAATAAGGAAACATTAGTGTCTTTAATGGCAAGGAACATGATGTATTTCAATATTTAAAAGTAGAAAAATTATCTGTTTTTTACAACCTGAATATTTCTGATTAGTGGAGTTAAAAATAATGAAACATTAATGTCTTTAATTGGCAAAGACCGTGATATATTTCAATATCTCAAAGCAGAAAAATTATCTGTTTTTTACAAACTGAATATAACTTTAAAATATAATTGTTTTAGTGTATTTTTCCACAGTGATTCTTGAACACACAAAATCTGAACCAAGTCAAGTGTAGAAGCACATACCAGTTATTTCACACCTTGGAATTCTGAAGGAAAAGAATTTCTGAATCAAGACAAACATCTCTTAAAACTCCCCTGGAAAAACAATCTGACCAAAGAAGGTGTTACATTTTCTTATTTAAATAAAACAGGATCCAGTTGTGTTGCCTAGGCTTGTCTTGAACTTCTGGTCCTAAAAGATCTTTCTGTCCTGGTTTGCCAGGTTCCTGGGACTACATGCATGGTTACAATATCTGATATTATTTTATTTTACTTTTAGAGATAAAGTCTTACATGTATTATATTAGTCTAGCCTCAGCATACCTATGTAGTCAAGAAGACTTTGAACTTCTAATCCTCCTGCCTCTACATGACTTCTATGTAAAGTGTCACAACTGCTTTAGGCTGGGCTGGAAGGAATCCAATAGGTAAAGAAAATCTTTCAAGACTTAAAAACTGAAATAGAAGCAATAAAGAATATACAAATCTACAAATCAACAGAATTCTGGAAATAGAAAAGATAAGTAACTGCAGATGCAAGAATAACAGAATGCAAGAGATAGAAAAGAGACTCTCTGGTGTGGAAAATACAATAAAGGAAATAGATTCATCAGTCAAAGACAACAATAAAGTTAAAAAACTCATAACACAAAACATTTAGGAAATATGGGACACCATAAAAAGACCACACCTAAGAACACTAGAAATAGAAGGAAAAGAACACCAGCTCAAAGGCACAGAAAATATATTCAACAAAACCACAGAAGAAAACTTTCTTAATCTAAAAAAAAAAAAAAAAGGTAATGCCTATGAAGACATAGGAAACTTACAGAACACCAAATAGACTAGACCACCCCCAAAAAAGAATTCTCATCACATAATAAACAAAACACTAAACATATAGGATAAAGAATATTAAGATCAGCAAAGGAAAAAGTCAAAGTAACTTATAAAGGCATACCCATCAGAATAACAACCGACTTCTTATGAAAGCTCTAAGGCCCTAGACAGATGTTTTAAGAACACTAAGAGGCTATGGATGTCAGCTCAGACTACTATAGTCAGCAAACCTATCAATCATCATAAACAAATTATTGGAGTAAACAAGTTATTCTATGACAAAACCAGATTAAAAAAAAAATACCTATTCACAAATTCAACCCCACAGAAAACACTAAAAGGAACATTCCAATCTAAGAAAATTAGAAGCACCCACAGAAACACAAGACATAGATAAACCCACAGCAGGAAATCCCAAATACAGGAAACATGCCCACACACTACCACCAAAGAATAACAGGGATTAGAAATCACTGGTCATTAATATCCCTTAATACCACTGGTCTCAATTCCCCTATATAAAGTGGGACAGAACTGATACAAAAACAAATCCATCCTTCCTTCCACTGCATACAAAAACACACCTTAATTAGATAAACTCACCTATGAGGTAAACAGAAACTATAGTAGAATAAAGGATTTGAAAAAGTTTTTTCAGTCCAAAGGACTTAAGAAGCAAGTTGGTGTAGCCATCCTAATATCTAATAAAACGGTCTTCAAACTAAAATCAATCAAAAAAGATCTGGAAAGTCATTACATATTCATCTTAGGAAAAATCCATTAATTTAAAATCTCAGTCCTGAACATTTAACCCCAATACAAGGGCATTCAACATGTATAAAAGAAACATCACTAAAGCTTAAATTGCACATCAAACCCCACATACTAATAGTGAAGACGTCAGTGCTCCACTCTTACCAAAGCACCGGCCTACCAGACTTAACAGAGAAATAAGTTTTATAACAGATGTTATGACTCAAATGGTCTTAGTAGATAAATACAGAACATAACTGGTCGAGTTGCTGAGAATAAATAACTATAGATTCCTAAGTTAAACATCTATAAAACCTGCTCCAAGGAGCATCATGTATGAGAGATTAGGAAGATTGTAAGCACCAGAGACAGGGAGATATGATAAGAAAAGTTGTCTTCTGGATATAACAGATACAACAGAGATGAGGGCTACCTGTACAAAAAACCAAAAGACATGAAAGAAGAGAGACCAGTGGACAGGAAGAAGGTTGTCAGTGGGAGGAGAAAGGGAATGAATAGAGACTGAAAAAAAAAAGAATGGAAGAGACGATCATGAGAATTTGATCAACACATTTATGAATGACAAAGGGGATACAGTCAAATTAATAGATAAGTCATATATATATGTATATATATGTGTGTATATATGCATACAATTTATATCCATATGCATATTTATAGGCCTTTATTTAAACTTATATGTTAATAAAAAGTAATTTAAGGTATATTCCAGACTAAATTTAATATAAAATAAAATTCATTTTTATTTAAGAATATATACATACATGATATCAAAAGAATACTTAAGAAAATAACTGATAATTTGAAATACAAAATAAAAGTCTTCTGCTTTTTGAAAATTATTAATAAAACAATGAAAATATAAATCAGATACTGGAACAAAATAATTGCAAAATTTATGTCTAGCAAAGAACTTGTATTCTGAATTTAGAAAGAAAACTCAAAATATTAATATTAAATATCAAATAACACAATAAAATGAGCAAAAATCAGTTGTATTTTTTCATCAAGCATTGACAATAGTATTACATTAAAAATATTTGAACACTTCTCTGTGAGTATAAGGACAAAAGTGAGGTTGTTGTTAAGGGTTGTGCTAGTTCAGTAAAGTACTGTTTGTAGGTTGTCTGCTGCTATCTTAGACTTCACTAATCTCGAATAGTTGTCTAGATTTCCAGTACCAGGAATACTAGCATTATACAGGATGAAAATGTTTATTATATGAACTAGAAAGAGCAAAATAAGGATACATTAGAAGCTAGAAGGAAGAAATACAATTATAATTCCAAAATGTTAAAAACTAAAAACAAAAAAATCTCAATACCATTATCATTGAGCATAGGGACACTAAAATCACCATGTGACACCATGTCAGCTACTAAGATACCCTATATTGAGTGCAGAAATGATATAGAGTGTTAATGATATGGACCAAATGGACTCATGTTCATTGCTGGTAGTAATGTAAACTGCTAACACCAGAGTGGAAAACATTTTTGGCCATTCCTTGGACATATACATTTCATGGAGTCCAACTACTGTATCATTAAATATTTGCCAATAGAAATGAAAGCACATATATGACAAAGATTTTTTTTCAAACATTCATCATTCAAAGATTGAAGTAATCCAAATGTTTCACCTCAGAAAACTAGATAAATTATGATATGCATACTATGTGCTGCCCAGAAGTCACCATGAGTGAAATATTGGTATATGATACGGTCTAGAAGAAAAAGAAACCAGAGAAGGAGGAAAAGAGGAAGAGGAGAGACGGAAAGAGGAAGAGGAGGGAGAAAGAGACAAGAGGGAATGAGAAAGGGAAGAGAAGGAAGGGAGAGCACAGAAGAGACAGAGAAATAGAAGATGCTATTTTCATTGTGCAAAGTAGGTAGGATGACGTTCATGGGTGGAGCATTTGCATAGCACACAGGAGTTCATGGTCTGATGCTCAGCACCAACATCCACTCCCACCTAACAAGATAAACCAAGGGCTAGAAAATGTCTCTGTCTAATAAAAGCAAATCATTGGAGTCTCAGAGACCCAAAGGTGGGCCAGTTCTGGTTACAAATAATGATCTTTTAAAAAATAAAAACAAAAAAAATTAATGTTTTATAGTTAAAACATTACATCAGCCATTTTAAATTCTGAATTCGTGAATAAAATACTGTATTATACATCGTTTTCCTATTTTGATTCATCTGTAGATCTAGATTCAATCAAGTAACCCCAAAAATAAAATCCAGGTCACAGCTGTGAGGCAGACTGACTTCACAGGAACAACGTAGTTTGCTGATTCCTGTAATAAATTCACATCATAGCTATGAGGCAGCAGACTTCTTCATAGACTAATATGGTTTTCTGACTTCTGCAGATGCATCTCCATACACAACCACAGCAGACCCCTTCAGAATTCGACAAAGATTCTGACTGTGCTCAATCCTTCCAGCCTTCCTGTGTGTTGCTGTCATTGAGAGATGGTAGAACCTACTGCTACAATACTTCCAGTCAAGTGCACAGGGAACTCATTTATCACTTGGTATGTCTTCAAGTGAACAAACTTCAATAATATGGAAATATCAGATAACCATCTTCAGTATTAAAACTAACTTTTAAAAATCAGGCATATTACTCCAAAAAACAAGGCATAGGGAATTTCTAGTCCTTGAAAAGTATTGTGTCGACTTAGAAATAATACAGTCATCTAGGGCTTTTTCACTGAGTGAAAAAAAATACATGTTCATGTTATTATTATACTTCTTACAGCAACTAAAGTTTCCAAGTACTGGACCTAAATACTTGACATGCTTATTAACGCTTCTCTTTCTTCAAAGCACTATAAGCAATATAATTGAATGATGAAGCAGATACTGAGAGAAACAGGTATCTGAGTAACAAATATGCTGACCAAGGTAGAATCACACTCATTACCCAGAAAGTTGACTTTTACCCAGAAAGTTGACTTTTACCCTATCATTTGTGTTCTGTAGCACACTGATCTTGGTAAACATGTATTTGTAGATATAATATTTTAAAACTTCATATAAATATGCAAATATTCTTCAATGTCCATTTTTTTCTTTAACTTCATGCTTCTGATACATATCAAGAACATGTTGATTTCATTAGGAATATTTTCATTTTTTTCTGATTGTTTTAGTACGTAAATTGTAAATTGTCCATTCTCAAATAATGGTAATCATTATTTCCAGTTTAGAACCATAATAATTTAAGATGATACTAAAATCTATATGCAAATATTTTGGTAAACACATGACTGCCTAGGAACTGCTGTTCCTTAAGATGGCTTCATCATAATTGTATTATGTTATCCCTGCATCTGCAACCATTTGTGATGTTATTATAAAATTCTATCTTTCTAATTTTCATATAATGTTCCTTATATTCTTTTAATTTTTCTTTACTTGACAATCCATTGTATTAACTTATCTTTGTGAAACATGTGTTCAAATACTGTGTCTTTTTGTTTCCTTTTTCTTAGATGATAAAGCCTTCAACAAAGTTAGGTATTTTACAAAATATTGGTGAATATTTTGTTCCTGGTTGTAGTTTATTCTTTTTCCAAGCATGCATTCTATCACTGAACTAGATCCAAGAGGCTATTTATTATTCTTACAAGATACAAGGTCTTGCTATGTTTTATAAACTGGTCTCCAAATTCTATTTGTTCTTCTTTGGCTCCCCACATAACTAAAGCCACACACATAGTCAAACAACAGCTCTCAATGTGTTCACTGCTTGAATGTGGTTTTTGTTTTAATTATGATCAAATTCAGTTTTGTTTATATGTATACTGTTTGGTACTTAAATCAACAAAAGGGCTTTTGATATCTTTACATGAGTGCTAAAATCCCAAAACAATATTTTAATATGTAGTTCACCCTTACACCCACTATTCTTTCTTCTTATGTGTACATTAAAGTTTGCATTTTTTACAAATTCTTTTAGCTTGTATGTTTTTCTTTAACATTTCTGGGGTGCAGACCTGCTCTTCAAATTTCCAACAGCTTTTAAATTGAAAATATTTTTCTTTTATCTTAAAATTGAAGAATATTCTTACTATAATAAGATTTGGTTAAGATATTTAAAAAAAATTTCAATAAGCTGACTGTCTTCTGACTTCCTCTGTTTAAATCACTGTTTCCTCTAACGTATTTATTTCAACCATGTTCATTATTTTCTCATTATATTTGATTTTCATGAATCTTCTGTGATTTCACTAGTATTCTTTGCATTTACCTTCCTTAAATTTCATATATAAAATATTTCATAAAATTTGAGATTCGAAGGCAACATTTCTCCACACATTTTTCTGACCCATGTATTTTTTTTCTTTTCTATCTCTAGCACAATTATTCCACTGACCACTGGGAATATGCTTTGATTTTAACCTTTTTATTCTCTATATTATTCAGGCTGCAGGATGTAGTATGAGGTTTCTGGCCCAGACTTTCGGGCCTAACCTCAAAGACCCACAGACCCACAGACCCGCAGACCCGCAGACCTGCAGACCCGCAGTCCCACAGTCCCACAGAGATACACAGATGCTTTCGATAGTTTTCAGCTGATCAGCCTAAGGCCCAGGCATATCACTTGCTAGCTCTCTACCCTTCATCTAACCCATGTCTCCTGTTCAGCCATGTGGCTCAGTACCTTTCTTTAGAGCAGCATAGTTGTCCTCGGCTGCCTCTGGCTTCTCTCTGGTGCTCTCTCTGGCATTCTGCTCTCAGAGATTTTCTCAGTCTGGTAGCCCCGCCTACACTTCCTGCCTGCCTTTGGCCAATCAACGCTTTTTATTAAACCATTGGGTGGCACAATTATTTACCATGAAACAGCACAATTCCCTACAACAGGATTCCTATCAACCTATTCTAATTTTTATTAAGCATTATATTCTCCATTTCTAACCTGCAATTAAAAACATGTATTGACATTTTATTTTATATAGTATGCTTCAAAATTTTTCAATTTCACAATTAGGATGGCAAGCTGTCTTCTATGATTGCCATATAGGACTTTACTTAAAGTCTTCTATGATGGAAAGTTCATTTTAATTAGAATTCTATCAGGTAAGCCATCTGGTTGATCTCAGGGTGAAATTCTATTGTTTTTATTCTAAATATCTCTGGTAGCTTTCTAATTTTTCATAAGTCTGATGAACTATAATTGTGGAATGTACATCATGGGGAATATATTGACGAAATGCTGAATTATCAACCTCTGAGGTTAATTTTCATTGCGAGGGTTAATTTGACATACTGAACACCATTCATTACATTGATTAGTATGTAGAATATTTTCCCAAACTCCCTCCTTCTGCTCTTGATGCCACCAGCTCCACTGTAGTGTAGTCATCAAAGACTGAGAATCTTTATAGAATTCCTTTCAGAGCTTTCCATGTGCCACACTGCAAACCCATGGAAACCTCATCTCTAATTTCTGTCAATTTTTGGTTTCTCTTCACTCTGCAACGCTTATTTTCATTTACACGGGCATGTTTGTTTGATGGAATTTTTTCTTTTTGGAAAAAAAATTGTCTACAGATTACACAGTACTATATTTCATTTCTCCATACTGAGTTCAGAAATGCAGTTGTTGTCACAGTAATGTAAATACCAAACCAATGAAATATTAACATCTTATTCTTATTTTTCTCCAAATATTAAGTGGACTATCACTTAAACATTGCTTAGACATGTTACAATTAATAAGTTCTCTTAAGAAAATACCAGTAAAGCTAGTGAATTATCAACTAGACAAAAATTCTATATTTGTTTAGGCTTCACATAAATCTAAATGTGTATCTATCTAAATAATTAATAATAATCATAATAAAGTAAAGAATGTTCAGCTTAACTGTCATGCTTTCATTGGTAAATATACACAAATACAAAACCACTGAATTGTATATTTTGTGCATAGTTAACACATAACTGCAAGTATTTATAGCTCATTTCTTTCATGAACTATATTTTAGTACTTATGAAATACAAAATAATCTATAATTTATAAGAGCACAACTCCACACATGTAAGAACAAAATTTTTCCCTGTTCCCAACCTTGAAGTGACCCAAAAAGTCTTCTTCAATATTTGTCAAGCAAATCAAGTCCCTCTTGTCTACATGACTAGTTTTTAATTATCCTTACTAATTTATTACACTCTACATTATAATTAAGTATATTATATTGCTATCCTTTATATATTTAATGCATATCCACATTTTAAATTAATTTCAATTAATTTAATTTTAATATTCATTTATTCTCTTAGACTTCAACTACCATTTAACACTCTATAGCCTAGTGCCTAGATTACTCTTAATGTGAAATAATAGTCGACAAATAATTACTGAGTGAATAAATCAAAGAATTTGTATATTTTTCCTTACATGACTCCATTCCTAATAATTTTTATTCTAATAAGAATTTATTATTTTAGTGGTAGTAACCAATGAAATCCCAGAATACAGAGCATTTTAGAAATAATAACAACTAGATCATTTATTATAATATTTGAGCACTGTTGTACAACTGAAAATTTATATATCTTTTCTCAATATTCATGAAAGTTTCAAAATTACACCAAATTAGTATATTTCTAATTATAATTATTGATTACCCAGAAATTATTAGGTTATTCCTCTGCTAATAAAGGCATAGTCTTTAAGAGTCAAGAGCCAAATGGTAGATAATTGAAATTCATTTCTAACTGCACTGAAGGTGAGTGCCCAATGATAAAATTTAGAAACAACTATGTTTAGTACAATAATTTTTCCATAAATATAACTTTTCTGTCCTTTTAATTCATTCAAAATTAGTAAATTATCAACAAAAATCCTTCCTACTCAATTCTCCTTCATTTATTAATCCAAAATTTGGAGTTAGAATAATTATAAGTACATTGAGTGAACGTTGTTCAAATATATTTTTAAATATAAAAAAAATTCACAATTTTTTCCAGAAAGAGGGTTTCAGTTTCTTAAATGGTAATTATATATCTGCCCTTACAAGTGGAAATCATGCTTCCTTATAGATCCAAAACAAACAAAACTATCTAAAAATGTCTTCTGTTGACAATTTATTGCAGTTTTAGTCATAATTACCAACACTTAAAAATAATATTGACATTCTTTCCGTGGAAAACAGATAAAAATCTCGTTTCATAAATAATAATAAACAAATTGAAACAAAGAAACACCAGAGATGGAATTTTAGATAGTTGCACTGAATGAAAATAGCCAAAGAAAACAGGCGCCTGTTCAGTATTTGAAATCTATAACAAATAAAACCCATGGTGAACATTTTGTTCATTGTTAAGCATTGCTGCCATCAGAAAACAATGCAAGTAATTACTTACTTAATTAAGAAAGAACATTTATATCTTAACATCTATTTACTAAATCTGATTGTTTAGCATACAAGAAATCCAAGTACTTCCTGCATAAACATTGAATTATTCTAGAATAAGAAACATTACACACATATCTGCATATCATATGATAATTATTTTAAAGTTAGAAATTCTTCCTTCTTGTTTGTTCCTGCATTCTTGGAGAGAGGACCGGCACTACTATTACTTAGTGTGACAGTTCCACTCTCCAAGAACTGCCTTAAGGTTCAATGTGTATCAGTGAGTATTTATATAATCCCTTAATAAATATTAATTCTTTATATAATTAATTGACAGTAAATAACTTTTATTATAATGAATATGAGAGAAGAATTTCCTGTCAATAAAACCTATAAATATCAAGTATAAAACTATCTATTCAACCTATATATTAAGAAACAAAATAATAAAAGAAACATAACTACTAAGTCATCATTTGAAAGAAAGTTTATCCAGAGTTTTATATAAATATTATGACAGTAAAGATGCAATGTATATAAATATTAATAATCAGTACAGTATTACCATAGTGGTAACACAATTATGATCAAATATTCATAAATAAAAATATAAACAAGCTCATTATGCATTCTTTAAAAGATACCCTATGCAGTTCAGTTTAAGACAATGACCTATCTTTAATTTGAAGATGAACTTCCTACTCAAGGAGTTATGAGTCATAAGTGCTCCACCTGTTGATGTATTGTGGACAGCTTGTGCTTAACTACGACAAAACATGTTTCGCAAAACTCTTCTCAACTCTTGGTCAGATGTCGCATATGTATGTTGAAATTCACTATGGTAGGAATATTTACACCCTGACAGTCTGTAAATGGTACAAGTCAATGCTTTTCCCCCAGAGTACCAATTGCTAGATATAAGCAGACCATCATTGTCTAAAATACTGTCATATAAGTTTAAAAAAATAATTCAAATTATTTTGACCTCTGAAGAGGTCATATGGTGCATTCTAAAAATTTAGATAGAGCAATAATGCATGTTGTGATTTTTGTTAAAGTGTGAAAGGATCATATTAGAGCAAAATTCAACTTTTAACTTTTAATATAAGCATAGTCTATTCATCTTTTTCATGTGTGAAAATTACAATTATGCTATTATCTAAATAATCAATCTACTTTACTTAGCTAGAAAACAACAAAGACAAAGCCACAAAGTTCTAAATAAAATCCTTTATATGTGATGATGCTAGGGTGATAAAGATGGTTGAAGAATATTAAGTATAAATTGACACATCTAAACGGTATGATTTAATTTGGTCTAATTACATTATTACCTAAATAAATTATAATTATAATATTACCTAAATCTTTGAGACCATACAGTTGTCTAAAAGATTTAAATTAGGCAATATACAAATTCTATA
This sequence comes from Phyllotis vaccarum, assembly GCA_033318265.1. Lineage (NCBI taxonomy): Eukaryota > Metazoa > Chordata > Mammalia > Rodentia > Cricetidae > Phyllotis > Phyllotis vaccarum. The sequence continues at coordinate 33,425,071 of JARWLC010000010.1, read as the reverse complement.
GGAAAATTTCTTGTACTCACAATACTCTAATAATTATTAATCTTTGTATCCCAAGTTCAGGTACCATTATAGATTTAATACTAAGCCTAAATAGGAATGGTTACTTCAAACAGAAGTTTCAAAACTACATATCGAATTGGTTGCTATGTCACCCAGTAATACTAGTGATATTTGTATATTGGTCTTTTATTCTTAAATAACTCTGAACTATTTCACAAGACATCAGATCTTGTGGATAGAAATCTTCTGTGAGTACATATTCGATTATTTTACTCCATTTTAAATAACTATTTCTAAATATTTGCCAGTCTGTTTCGTGAAGCTGTGGGAGACTGAGGGGCTGAAGGATGCTGCTCGCTGTTTGTAGCACATCTCCTTGGCTGCTCTGTTACCTTAGCGGAGGTAAATGATGACAGCATTTTAATCTTTTCTCTGATATTAAAATAAATTTCCAGAGGAGTAGATGGGAGGACCAGAATAGAGGTGGTGGGAGAGAGGAATGAGGGGAAAATGTGGTCGAGATACAAAATAAATGAAAAAAATAATTAACAACAACAACAAAGACTCCACACAGAAAAGTGGAGAAAAGAGAAATGTCTTTGGTAACAAGGTTCTTACTGTATATTGAAAATAGAGGAATGTACCTTTTATGGCAATCTCTCAGAAGTTCTGAGCATCACTCCAGTTAGTTCCTACCACTCTTTCAGGTGCCACTGAAATCGCAGTATTGCTTTTTTGCATTTGAATATGTTTTTTGGGAATTTATGTATCTTTATTTAAAAAAAATTAGAACTGCTAAAACATAATTAATGGCAAATTTATGAATATATCTGATAAAATAATATTTACCGTTCTTTGATAGTTATCGATAAAGGTATAAAATGACCTCCTGAAAGTCCAGCACCACATATAGGGTCATGGTTTACTACTACATTTTAGTAGTTGCTATGGCCTCAGAAAGGTCCAGAAGCATCTATTTCTACTCATCTTTATCTTCCAGAAAGTTATCACAACTATGATGCTTAATTCCATGCAATTAAATGTTTCTGTGTAGATGTGTCAATTTATACTTAATTTTCTCCAGTCAACCCATATAAAGCATTTATTTATAAACTTGTAGCTTTGTCTGACAAAAAGATTCAAGCACACATAGTGATGAGGAGCACTATGCAAACTTCAATTCCACTCATGGGTAGATTTGACTTAAGATCTCTGCTGTCTGTTCCTTGCCCACTTTCCCTGTTATGTTTCCAATTGTCTTACAAGTGAAACTAGAAAGTTTGTTTTCTCATGTTTAATTTGCCCTAATTTTCAACTTGGAATAATATATGCATTAAACTTTTCTATGCTTTCCAAACGTATTGCATGTAACTTAGAACAAGCTAAAGAATATTTCCTACAAGTATTATATAGTTTCTTACTGTATGGAAAGAATTCTGTAACCAGCAACAACAAAAAAAGGAAGTTTCCTTGAATGACAAAATCTTAGATCACAAGCCATGCCTAGTAAGTTAGAATTTACATTTAACAAAAGCAACAAAAGCTTCCTATGGAGATTAATCTTTGACAAACACTGCCACAGATCACTAGATTCAGTTGGTTTATGAATAGGCACAGATTCGATAGAGATTCATGGTCAAATAAATGGGGAATTGGAGAACTAAACAATTTTCTTAACTGTGTTGCTTTCCATGTCTACCTAACATGGGAATAGAAATCATCTAGAATTGCTTTTATAAAAGAAACACATTAAAATCACAGTACTGAGGTTAGGAAAGATGGAAGTATGCATTTTAGAGTTAGAGCTTTGAAGAGTTCTTTTTAGCAGAGTGGAAGAGACATATCATGGCAACTGGGAAATAAAATACAAAAGAGTCTTTCTTCAAATCACTGTGAAGTTAGCGGTTCCTAGGTTCTAAGAGAACTGTGTGCCTCAGCTGTTCATTTAACAAAAAGCTACTCTCTATTTCAAACTCCTGGTGTTCTGAGTCTTCCATTGCTGGCATGCTTACACTTCCTGAGATTTAATACACAGCAGTAAAGATACCAAGAATAAATCCATCAACACATCTTATACAGTTTTAAAGTAAAATATACTAATAAAAGATTCACACAAAACTTTTATCCTTGTGTCAGTTCCAATCTAATTTTTATTTAATTGAAGGCACAGATAACTCAATCTTCAGGAAACTATAATAATAGTAAATATACATTTACCAATTAAATACGTTTTGCAATAAACAATGACAGCAAAAAAATGGTGGAGCACATGCCATAATCCTTTAGAAAATAAAATCAGATCCAGACACACCACCACCACTGTTTAAACAAAGAAAAGAAAAAGCATGTGCTGGGGGAAATATACAAAAGAAATTGTTTTCAGACATTGACAAAGGGAAACATGAGGTGGGGATTTTTAAGTATACATTATTAATTAATTTTCAAAAGGTCATTCCAATTAATAGAAGACACAGTACAAAATAAAAAGGAATATTAATTTGAGTATGTTGATAAACACTAGATAAAAATGAATTCACAAAATAAACTGTTGATTTTTAAGACACAAACACTTTAAACATCATCTCACATACAATATTGCAAATCTACACTTGCATAGTTCAGTTACCACATTCAAGAATAATATAAAATAGATAGTAATCATAATTTAAGTGCCAAGCATCAAATACAATGCATCATATATACTAAATTCTCTAATGCTAAACTGCATCCACAGGCACTTAGATTGTTCATTTATATTTTAGATTTTATCTTATGACATAGAATTTGTTATATTAAGAAAAATTCTCGTAAGTTGTAAAACTTAGTAGCTATCTAAAATCTGTTAATAAGACAACAGCAAGAATAGCACAGTTCTATCTCTTGAGAAAATGTTGGGTACTAGGTATAATGTAAGAATTTTTCTTTTTTTCATTTAATGTTTATATTAATGTAGCAAGTTTTTCTCATCTCATGAGTTAAAAATGTAACCAAACTGATATGTGACCTTTGCCACGTCTTTCAGCATGTTATGCCAATGCAGGGGGCTCCAGCATATGCCCTTGCCAGACTTGTGTTTTCAACTTTTATAAAGCTCCATTTATAAAACAACTTTCTAGTCCACAATATTTTTTTAAAAAAATTAGAAGAGAATAGATTAAAACAGGCAGTAAACAAGAGAGAGACAGACAGAGACAGACAGAGAAGTAAAAACTATGTAAGATACAGTGAGCAAATTTAATTTTAAATAGAGAACTAGAGAAAAAACATGAATAGACTACACTTGATATTTTTTTTTAAGTCTTAGTAGTAAACCTTTCAGTAACTCCTGGTAAAAAGTGAAAATCAATGGGGAAAAGAGACTGTGGAAAGAGGCTGTAAAAAGGCCAAGATCCTCTGGAGCCTGACAGGTGATACACTAATTCAAAACTAAATAATATTAGCTAAACCGTGAAATGAAAGCTTTAGCGTGCCTAGTTAATAAGTATCCTAATAGAGTTCTGTTTGAATACACTTTCTTTCTAGAATGACTGTAACATACATTTCTTAAATATTTGCTCAAGATAACTTTTAAACAATGAGCACATTTTATAAAGAAATAAAATTAAGAGAAAACTGAATACATGAAGTAAGAAAGGTGATCAGATCCAACTGTCGGTCTGGATATTGGTGAAAAGAAGACAAGCCAATGGCATTTAAAAACAAACATGAGCAGCATTCGTATGAATGAATTAGAACATAAGTAAATCACATTGGAAATTTAGAACACTAACAAGTAATAATGAGGAATCAATGTAAAAGAATTTCTGAGACAGAGAGAAACAGTGACAATGATATTTAGACAGGGAATTTATCCGTCTTTAATTTTTATAAGGTTATAGCACATTAACTTCCTCAGTTTTCACTAAAAAACTATATACATTCATTGCACACTTTTCAACTGCAATCTACCATGAATTCCTAAATATACATCCTGAACATAATTATTATTGAAATTTCTTTTAAATATGATATTCTCTCAAACTGTATTCAATATACTTAATATATATGTGGGGTAGTGGCAATATATATGCCAAAGATACATTAAATGGACAGCATGCAAGAATCTACTATAGGATAGCAATTATACATTAGAAACTTGTTTTCAAATAGGAAGAGTATTATTATTTGTTTAGTATTTTTCACTATGTAGCCAGCATTATGATTCACAGTAGCATTCATTTGTTGGTTCCTCTGCCTGTTCTTCTCTGACCTCCCTTGACCTCTTCCCCAGAGACACATACGTTTCTTTCACATTTCCTTATTCTTTTAGTCAATGTAGTAATAAACACGCATAAGCCATTAGGTCTATGGTAGGACATGAAGCCATTTTAGCATAAGCCCAAGTGTGGTTACAACTAGCTCATACTGAATTCTATTTTCTACATTTCTTAAAACCTCCAAGTTGATTTCCGTGATATCCATACTAGTGTACTCTTGTAGTAGGAAAGAATAAAGGTCTCTCTTTTTGTACATACTTTACAGCATTAGTTTCAGTCTCTTTTATTGTTGATAACTATTCTGAGTGAGGTAAGATGACTGGAGTGAGGAAGGAAGAGAGAGAGATAGGAAAGGAAGAGATATGAGGACCATGGGGTGAGGTCCAGTGATGCCTGCAATATTATGCTCCCTTTAATGGATACTTTTGTAAAAACAATGCTAGCACATTATTTGTCCAAACTGATACAAACCTGAATCACACAGATTATGTTGTCATTGCTGGAAATAGTGATCTCATGTAGTGTACTTGTCTGGGTTACATATTAAAATCTCATCTCAGAAAGAAAAATAAAAAGTGAAAGTAACTTTTCTGCATTGAATATTTACTCATCTAGTTCAATGTTGTACTCACTAAAGACACAAAATAAAAAAAAAATGCTAGCAGCTGCCATTAATACACACCAAGTTTTAGAACTATATTCAATGAAGGCTTACTTTGCATTTTCCATGCATCATTTACAGATTCTCCTTTCTAAATTTCCATCTTATCATGTGCAGAATAGGGACTGTGAAGCACCAACTCTGTCATCTGTCCTACATACCATTATCAAGGAGAGGCAGTACATGACTTCATTTCATTCTCTGGATTTTTAACAGAAAACACACTTTTATATTTGGATTTTAAAAGTATAAAAATACAGAATCAAAATAGAAATGACAGAAACAGAAGCTTCTACTACTTATTTATAGCACATCACTATTGAGATCCAGAGATGGGACTAATTTTAAGAATAAACATAACATAAATCCCCATGGACTAAGAAATGAATCTACATGGAAGGTAGATTCAGATTTTAAAATGGTTTAGAGGTTATCACTAAAATTATTGAACCGTCTTAATATTTAGAAATTGTATGGGACAAACTCATATTTGGAAAAGTTAGATTGAAACTAAAATTGGAAGATTCAATGTCAGTATTTGATGTACAATGAATCACAACGGGTTCTATGTATAACGTATTACAATTTATTGCAGTGGATTGAATATTTATGTTCCCTTCAAAACTTGTAGATTGAAATGTTCATACTCAATGGAGAATATTTGAAGGAAACATCTTGAGGCTTAATTTGTGGACTTGTTTGCCAGCCCTTTTATTGAATTAGCAGCCTATGTGGAGATAAAAGCTCTCCTATTTTCTTTCAGCCATAAAAGGACACAGGAAAACGGCAGTCTAAAACACAGGAAAACCTTCATCCCAATCCAAATGTATGGTACCCAGGTCATGGATTATCAGAACTCTGAAAATGACTATTGTTTATAAACTCCCCAGTCTTTGATATTTTACTGTGGAATTCCATGTTAACAAAGAAATGAGAGTAGACATAATACTCATCTTTAATGGGCAAACACTGATCTGGATCTTAACCTCTGTTCCTATGTTTTCTCTACCTGATTCATAAGCTGAACCTACTCATGAATCCACATAATCACCTGTTCTTATTTGTATAAGGACCAAAATTGCATGAAAATACTGTTACCTAATGAAATAAGCCTATGAAACTAAAGTTACATGAACTGTCAGGATCTGCATGGGTTTGACTTAGCTGATGTCAGCAAGAACTCTGAGGTTCTGTTTTGTCTCTAAATTCTCTTCTGTCAGTCATCACAGTCAATCTCTCCTACAAGGGATCTGTTCAGCCCCAATAATTACAGTAATCACTCACATCACAACTCTACTTACTTAGAGAAAGGTGATGAAGCCATAGATACCTACCATTAAGACCTCTAAGTCTGTTTCTGTGTCAGTAAAAGATAATGAGTGCAGTTCTATATTATACTTGATGTTTAAGTAGGATGAGACTTACAAAGAGCTTAGTTTGGATCTATAAAACTACTTTGACAGTTACTTGTATCTGTGCATCAGTGATTGCAGAAATAAAAGCTATGCCAGGTTAAATTCTATTTGGATGAGAAGGTTTATAGCCATAAGTCTATATATGTGTACAGCTGAGTCAGAACCTGACGAATTCATGGAAATTTTAAATATTAAACATAAAAATGTATTTAGTACAATTAACCTATGAATCATCCCAGACCAGCAACACAACAACTTCCATGTGTATGTAACATTTTGAAACTGTGAAGCAACATTATCTACAAAATTCATTCTCAAGAACCACTCAATCGATTTCTAAAATTAAATCTCTCTCACACAAAAAAAATCTCATTTTATTTTAAGTAAATTTATGATTTTGTGTTGGTCCACATCCATAGCTCCTCTTTGGCTTGATCTAGACTCTGAGGGTTAGAAATGCCTTCTCAAAATGGGTTATTTAGTAATAATTTGACTATCTTGAAGCTGCTACTCACTGTTACAGCAGATCAAAAGATTATTATTAAAAAACTTACACAAAATTGAAATTCAAAATATGAAGTACAGTTTCTCCTGAATATGTATCATTGTATTCTGTATCAGGGTCTATCTACATGGCAAATCAAACAACTTCAGCAGAAGAAGAAAAGACACATATTTTGAGATGATAATGCCTGCCTTGGGGTTTCTCTTTCTGTTTTGGAACAACATGACTCAAAACAACTTAGAGAGTAAAGGCTCTATTTAATATCTTAACTCTCAGTTCAGGCTACCATTAAAGGAAGTTAAGGCAGGAACCTGGGGACAAGAATCAGAGGTAATGGAAGAATGTTGCTTATTGATTTGCTTTTCAAAAGCTTTCTCAGTCTGTTTTCTATACAACTCATGATCATCTGCCCAGGAGTGGCACTACCCACAAGGGGCTGCCCCTCCTTCCATCAATCATTAATGAAGAAAATGTTCCCACAGCTTGTCCACAAGTCAATATGATGGAGACATTTTATGAATTGATTAGGTTCTCTGGTTCCAAATGATTCCAGCTTGTGTCAGGTTTACAAAAGCTAAGGAGGACAATATTTCTCAGAGCATAAGAATAAAAGAAAACAATCTTGACCTCTTGGCTCATATAATACCTCCTCTCTTTGACAGGATTGGAAGTTCAGCTCAGTGCTTAGCTGTGGACTGGTATGGAATTATACTCTTGTACATTGTAGATATTTATCCCTCCTACTGGTTGAATAAAATGCTGATTGGCCAGAAGGCAGACAGGAAGTATGGGCATGGTACCAAACTAAGAAAACTCTGGGAAGAGTAAGAACAGAGCAGAGATGCCAGGTAGACAAAGAAGAAAGAATACTAAATGCTACTCTGAGAACGGTACTGAGCCACTTGCCAAATCATGGGTTATCATAAGAGTTAAAAGTTAGTAAGTAATATGTCTGAGCCATAGGACAAACAGCATGAAATTAATATAAGACCTTCTGTGATTATTTGGGACCAAACAGCTGTAGTCAGTCTATTTGGGACACCTGGTCCAGATCATGGGGCTAGTCTGGGCCAGAAACTTACTACAGTGGATCTCTGCATCTGCTTCCAATCAGTTGCTGGATGAAGATTCTACAGTAACAATTAGGATGGTCATCTATTGATTACAGGAGGTCAATTCAGGCACCCTCTCCACTAGTGCTTAGAGTCTTAGCTGAGGTCATCCTTCTGAATTCCTTGGAGTTTCCCTATCACCAGGTTTCTCTCTAACCCAAAAACATTTTCCTGTATTAATATATCTATTTTGTTGTTCTCCTGCTCTGCCCCCCCCCCAACTCTACCATCTGTTCCCTCATGCTTTTTCTCACTTTCCTTTACCCCACCATGCTCACAATTTATTCAGCACATCTTATCTATTTCCCCTTCTCAGTAGAATCCATGGTGGTTTCTCTTAGGGTCCTTCTTATTACCTCTGGGGTTGTAGATTACAACCTAGTTATCTTTTGCTTTATGTCTAATATTCACTTTATTAATGAGTACATACCATGTTTGTCTTCTTGGGTCTAAGTTACCTCACCCAGGATTATTTTTTCTAGTTCCATTCATTTGTCTGTAAATTTCATGATGTAATTTAATTTTTATTGCTGCATAATACTATCTTGTGTACATGTACCATACTTTTACATCCATCCTTCAGTTGAGAAGCATCCAGGTTCTGGCTAGTACAAATAAGGCTGCTATAAATATTATGAGAAAATGTCCTAGTGGTATGTATGTGTATCCTTTGGATACATGAATAAGAGTAGCATTGCTGGACCCTGAGGTACATTGATTTCCTTGTTTCTAGAAACTGCTAAACTGATTTGCAAAGTGACTGTAAAAGTTTATACTCCCCCCAACAATGGAAGAGTATTCCTTGATGGAAAAACTCACAGAGACAGCTGACCCGAGCTATAGGGAGCTCACTGACTCTGGACTGACAGCTAGGGAACCTGCATGGAACAAAAGTAGGCTCTCTGAATGTGGGTGACAGATGGGTGGCTTGAGAAGTTGGTTGGCCCTTTGACAGTGGGATTAGGATTCATCCTTAGTACATGAACTGGCTTTTTGGAACCCATTTCCTCTAGAGTGATTCCTTGCTCAGCCTTGATACAGAGAAAAGGGGCCTAAGTCCTGACTCTCTGATGTCCCCGACTTTGCTGACTACTCATGGGAGAGCCCTTATTCTCTTTGAGAAGTTGATGGTGGGATAAAGTACGGGGAAGATGGGGATTGAGTGGAAAGAGGGGAGAGATGGAGAGCTCTGGTTAGTATGTAAAAATGTTTTTAAATAAAAAATGCCCAAATAGAAAATAATCACAGATGAAGGTTTTAAAAAATGCTATATACTACAGCCAAGATCTCACCCTCTGACTTTCTACATTTCTCCATGGCCAGATATTCCAAAACATAATGTTATGCCTTATCTACTCTAAAAGTAGCTCCTGAGACTCACCTGGCAATGGTTTTCTACTTGAAGATAATTAAGGTTACATAGAAAAACAAAGAAGAATTTGAACAGAAGGCTCTGCTGAGAAACTCGAGCTTACTACCATCAAAAGCTAAGTTTCTGTTTTCTGATTATATTCTGGCATAACTGCCTATGGAACTGGTATCTTAGGTCTTGATGTAGTCATTTCTGAAGGTTCCTATGCCACGTATAACCTATATTAAACATATTTGATATTAATTTCTATTAATAAGCATTCTATTGATAAGCCTTTTATTATATGGGTCTCAGTTATGAGCCTTGAATTGCTACACTCTGAAAGTTGCTTCTTCATACATACAAGGTATTCTCCATCAAGAGTATTAAGAGGTAGAGCCTTTGAAGCATTTATTTTTCAATCTCACTCACATGCAATTATTCTAAATACATAAATATCATGCTCATAGCTTTTTCTAAAATTACTTTTGTCACATTTTATAAGCGTCAAAAAAGAAATGCTCAACAATAAGCAATTGGATAAACTGTATAATTTATGTGACCATATACTTACTAAATTTCAGCCACTAATTCACATGATAAATAAAGGGTAACATTTAAAGGTATTCATAGTATATGTTTAACTTTAAAAGTTATGCAATAAAATCATTAAACACATGTAACCACTTTATTAACATAAAAAGGCTAAAGAATTATAATGCAAAATGAAATATGAAGTAGGTGTGTATTTCTTTTCTTTTTCCTAGAAAAATATTTTAATTAAAAATATTTGTTAAATATAATGTAAGGAGCTCAGAGCATTTGCCTGGCATGTTAAACAACACTGGGTTCAATCTTCAAGAACATTGAAAGAGGAAGGAAAAGAGAAGAGGTGAGGGGAGGGGAGGGGAGGGTTGGGGAGGGAGGGAGGATGAACCTTAAAGACTAAAAACTGGTAGCCAAGTTAGTTTCACAACAACATGGAAATTACTATTTTATATGAGAAATATGCGATTGAGAAACTTATTAGCAAACTTAAGTGATTAAATTTAGCAAAGAATTTTGACTATATTTAAGGGCAGATAGTTTCCTAACTAGACTGTTCTAAAATGTGAGAATACATATTTTAAATATACTGGGGATCCCATGATGGAAACAATATACATAAAATCGCAGACAACACATTTTCAGCATTAATTACATGAAGCAGAAAACACATGCACTTGAGTGTTTCAGGAACAGATGACTGCAAGAGAAGGAAGTATATTCTAAATGATCTTTTAACAGCAGTATGGGGAAAAGATGAGGATAATACATCAAATGCCATTTTTGTCATTATCATCATTATTATACCTTATCAAATTGAATCCCCACCTAAATATAAGTAGAGTGAATTTACTTTCTAAACTTAACTAATAGATAAGCATTTCCATTAAGAATAGCTTAAATTATGTTCCCTAGTTATTTTCCATTAAAAAAATTAGAGCATTACAAATGTACTTACTCTAGTCCCTAACCACAAAGTTTTATAATTCAGATTCTAAATAACTGTGTCACTTTTAGCTTTCCCTCACATACCTTAAGACTTTCTGGGAGTTTCATTGTCATAAGGTTGAGCCTGGGTCCATGGCCCTTGCACTTGAGTTTCTAGTGAACTCTTAACATAGTTCTTTGAAACTCTACTGTGGTCATTCAAAGAAATTTTGCCCCTAAAAATCCATGCTAAATTTTTACCATGGCAAGGAAGGAGTTTGTCATCATGATCTTTGCATCTCAGATGTTTACTGATAAACATTAAAATGTGCGCAGTAGAAGCTGAACAAAGGAGAAATTTGGTTCAATCATGAAAAACTCTTAGTAGAAAGCACAATATTGCCTTTAAACTATTTTTAAAACAAAACCAAACAAGTAAACAAAAAACCAACTTTAATACCCACTGGACTCTAAGATCATGATTTGTAGCACACACTGGCAGCTGCACATGCACTCTAGCCAGCACCTTACCTAAGTTGAAACACATAAAAAGAGTCATGCAAACAAAAATCTTCTTTTATTACTGATATTTAGTAAAATAGAAGCTTATGCCTAGTTGTGACATTCATTTATAGGCCAAGTAAACATATTTGTCAACAGGAACGAGAAACTGCTAAATATCCATGAAAAACTGAGGTGCATTATACAATGAATACAGATTCTAAGATCAACATTTACCAGTAGTACTGTCAGGGACTATCCCCGTTAGCTTAGAGTCTTTAAAGAATAATAATGTAACATATCTCAAAGCTTTGCAATAAATTAAGTATATTGTTTTTAAAATTATAGACCAAAAATAAATAAATAAATAAATAAATAAATAAATAAATAAATAAATAATGAAAAGGCTTCAATTAGAAAACAGTAAAGACTATACTAACTTGTACATCATTAATAGATTATCATGAATCATAATGGCCTTCACTAATACACTGGCTACTATGTAAAAGGTTCTAAAGTGCTTCATGTATATTCTTATGAATCTATAAACAACTATAAAGTGTGAATATTACTTCTGTCATCTAACACAGTCTAACACTAGAGCTCAAATATAAGAAATGCTTTCAACTGTACATAAAAGCAGCAAAGCAGAATGGAAATTAAGAACTATGAATAACAAATTCCATTTTCTGAGTCACATCAGATTTAATAAAGAGAGCCCAGGAATTTCCCACTGGATGTCTGTAATAAAACTCCTAAAATCAGACATCAGAAAATGAATGGGTCATCTATCACCTATTTCACTAAATGTAAAAATAGGTACGTGTTATATATTAATCCCAATATGCAAAAGATTTCCAAAGTAAATTAAATCTATGAGAGGCAAACTGTCCTGGTAGGATAAAAAGTACTTAGATTGCCACTTCATGATGAACACCTGCTATGTTAGCACAAATTGAGTTAGAAGTAATGGCCAAGGTATCTTACCTTCAGCCAGACTGACTTGTGCACAGAAATACACCTTCTGAGGGGGCTACACCTGAATCTGACAGTATAACTAATATACTCTCCCACTGCCTCACATCATTTTGTTAAAAATATAAGTTTAAATAACAATGTCTCTCATTCATTGAAAAACCTACATGAAAACTATAAAAAATTCAGTAATATTCTAATCATTGCTGAGTCTGAACAAACACATTAACTTTACAGATGGTTTAGATAAGTTCATCCTGTATCAAACAGCAGTATAAACCAATACCATTGAATAATGAACAGAAAACTATATCTACTAATTTCAATTTTTAATCGAAGGACAACTGAAAATATTTAGATTTTTTTTCAAAAATGAAGAAAGCATTTTCCATTTGAATTATATATCCACTTTGGAATATTTTAGAGCTCTATCTTTAAAAGTAATTTGAACAAAAATACAGAGAATGTATGTTATGCCTTCCATATACACATTTGTGCCTATTTAAAATTTCATGGAGTTTGTGTTAGATTTTCAGCTTGTTTTAATGAAAACAGAGTAAATCAGTAAAGAAAATTTATTCTTTGAAGTAGAGCCCTCCATTGGACATATGGCAAGCATATTTCACACATTTCCATGTCCCCTTATAATTAAAGATTTTGAGAGTTACTGCCTTGATCCTAGATAACAAAAAAGAGTAGTTTAAAGACAAACATTTGCAATATTTTCAATTGTCCATTTTATTTAAACCACAGTTCATTTAAAAAAGTATTCTATTCAACAGCAAGTCTAAACGTTTATCCTAATCCTTTGTTTAACTGTGTAACAGGATAGGACTATTGGAAACCAATTAAAATTTTTCCTTTGATATTGTCAAACTAAACACAATTGATTTTGAGATTTGAGCTCAACGAATGGGAGAATAAAGTCCTTTATTGGATTTGATGTCAGGAAATATGAAAGCAGGGATGTAAAATTGGTGCCTAATTAGAGCCTTCCCCATCTAGTTACCAGCGTTCCCTGGACTGGAAGGGATTCTGGATGTTACTAGTGTAGAAGGGTAAACAACAATTCAGCTACAAACAAATCAACAGTGGTGGCCTGTCTGCATGATTCACAAGAATTGTACAATGTGGTGAGAATAACTAACCACTGCCTGATTAGTTAAGGTTTACTGTATGACATGGATCCCATCTCTGAAACTACTCAGATGTCCATAAGCCAAGAGTAGACAGGGCACAAATCTAGGGGATAGCAAAGTACTGCTCTTCTGCTAAAGAAACTGCAATACAATGACTCTTAACAACATTCTACTATACCCATAGATCAGTGACTCACTCAGCCAACATCAGAGCTTTGTCCTGCGGCACATGGGAACCCACAATGGACAAAGTTAAGAGAGTGAGAGACCTTAGAACACTCAGTCCTGAACAGGATTTCGTCATCCATCTTTCCCAACAGGGCTCAGGGAACTATGTAGAAGGAGAGGCTTTTTATCCATTCTTTTTCCCGTTTGTCTGTTTGCTTTGCCTGGACTTTATTTTTTTTTTAATTTTTTTTTTGCCTCATTGGTCTTTTATTAATCTATTATGGCTTCTGATTTTGTGTTTTTTTTTTGTGTGTGTGTGTGTGTGTGTGTGTGTGTGTGTGTGTGTGTGTGAGTGTGTGTGTGTGTGTGTATGTGTGTGTGTGTGTACATTTGCTTGTATTTCTCATGCATTTTCTTTCTGTTTGCTTTGTCTTATTCTTGATGGTTTTTGTTTGCCTCTTTGTTTTCTAGAGAAAGGAAGAAGGCATGGAGTTGGAATGGTGGTGAGGAGGGAAGAGAGAATCTGAGAGGAAATGGGGAGAGGAAAAAGCGATCAGATCATAACATGAAAAAATTCATTTTCAAAAGGTTAATCATTTGATATTTTTGAAATGGTCTAGAAACCACAATTAAGAAAAGAACAGCATCTTAAAAAGAAAATATCTCAGACCATCGATATGACACTCTTTATTTAGTCTGTGAGAATAAAAGGTATCTAAGTAGAATACAAAATATTAAGGGTAACGCCTCATCCAGAATTATAAACAAATATTCATAATATTGATGGATTTGGTTAAATGAAGCAAATATTTTAACTTATTCAGGGTTCTAGATTAAGAAAATTCTGTGTCTTTTTATTATTATGTCATGTAAATGAAGCTGCAGAAAGTAAACTCAACTATACTGTTAAGCAATGTTTTAACAATTTTGCTTAATGATAACAATTTTCTTAAATTTCTTTATAATCATGAAAATACCAGGCCTTGTGTTTTTTATTTCCATTTTTAATAGATTTGGCAAGGCTTTGGTTCCTGGATTCTTTAAAAATGTTTGCATAGTGATTATAAAAAAAAGAAATGCATAGTTTTAAACATTCATGTCTATTGCCCTCCTTGTAAAATTTAAATATTTAATTTGATCAAAGTATATATGCTTTGAATTTAGATGTATGTATGTTTTTAAATATTCATTTCAAAACATTCTGTGAAAATTGAATCCATAAAACTGCCAATGTAGTTCACATAACTTTTATTCTGAAAGCATTTATGTAGGTGCACTTTATGTATTTTTATGTGAAAATATATAACCACCTACATTATTCCATTTAAACACCATGTATGCATTAATTTTTATTTCATAATTGGTGAAATGGTAACTCAGGTGTTGAATTCTCTATAATTAGTGGTTAAATTACACAAAATGACTATTTACATAGAAAAGTTTTCAAAAGTACAAATTAATACTAAAAACAGGAATTTAGATTTATTTATCCCTTTTTACTATTACTAAAAGTAATATTGTTCATATATGTAAATTGTCACAAATTATTCTTTAAGTTTTATAAAATATCTAAGAAACAGTTCCTATTAGAGCATGCAACATTTTTATACTTGTCAATAAACTTTATTTTTGTGAATGTTTTGATAGCATGTATGTGCACTGCATACATGTATTGTGGTTGGAGAGATCAGAGGAGGGATTCTGGTCCTTTGGAACTGGAGTGATTAACAGTGAGCTTTCATGTGGGTATTAGGTAAACCTGGATGCTATGTAAGAACAAATGTTCTTAGGCACTAAGCCATGTGTCCAGGCCCCTACATAGTACTTTAAATACACTTCCAAAACAGCAGTATTAAGAGTTAAATCTATACTCTATGGCTTCCTTCTTATACTTTATTTATGAATTCACTCATTGTAAGAATGTTCATAGGTTTATGTCTGCATATTTAATAGAGAGTCTCAACATGTTGGAGATTTGTAGTTTACATACATCTCAAGCATCCTGCTTCAGAAAATACTTTTAAGCTTAAATGTCCAGACCATGGAGCATCGCCTTTTTAAATCTCCAGTCATAATTGCTAAAAATTTTCCCCAAAAATTCCTATATTTGGTCAGTAATTTAAGAAGAATTGTTTTTCAATCTCCAGCTTTAAAGTTCAACATGATTACAGCTACAAAATGTAGACAAATAATTTTAACTTTTGCATAAACAATTTAGTTTAAATGCCAGAACTGAAAGTCTTCAGAGATCATGTTAAAAATGTAATTATAAGTATGTTGCTCATTAGCTTGTATTTTAAAGAGCTATTACCATATTATCTGAAACTTATCTTCATGCCACTGACCTTGAAACAGTACCTCCACAGAAAAAACCAGTCATTCCAAAAAGAACTTATCACACCAGACTATACAGTGAGATGAAATGCATCTCAGTGTCAGAGCACATGTTTACATTTCTCAATATTTTAGGTTCAATAGCCACACAAGAAGATAACATGAATGGACTTCAAACTAAGAGTACATAGAGATGCATTCTACCCAAGAACACAATTTTATGCACCAAGAAAAAGTAAATTCATACAACATGACACTGAAAACCAATTGTCAGAAGGAAATGATGATGTCAGAGATTATAGAACTATAGAACAAAAGGAATAAAACCCACAAGAATTAAAAATATGTTATAGAACAGAAAAAAACACAACAGCAGAGTATGAGTTAAATCTTAGGCACTCAGAGGACAACTTCAAGAAGATACAAACCAAATTTTACTACAGAAATCTTAAAAGGTTCAGCTTTAAGTACCAGATGTTAGATAAAATGGAAAGCCAGGAATGGTGATCCATTCATGTGATTCTAGCCTCAAGAAACCACAGCAAAAGGAGTGAATTCAAATCTTCATGAGTTACACAGCAACAGCAACACCACCACCACCACTATCACTACTACTCCCAGCATTACCATGACAAATATTACCACCATGATCACCACCATCACTACTACCACCACAGCCACCAACCACCACCACCATCCTGATCAGATTATAGGACTAGTGTTGAAAATAGAGGGGCAAATTAATGTACTAGAATAAAATTCGTTTCTCAGACTCACAGAGCCCACTTCTCCACAAGGGAGTGGAGTTTCTTTTGCTATATATGATAAGCATCTGTATAAAACTTGATAAGAATGACTTCAGTTGTAGATGTTAAACAAAATGCTGTCTACTTCTCAGAGAATCACCTCATCTGGTCTAAATTATATCTTAACCATTCTCCTTCGCTCAAGACAAAAAACACCAGACTGGAGACATAAAAGGCAGTCAATCCAGGTTCTTCCATAAAGCATAAAATTCTATAAAAATAAAAATGTTATAACTATAACATAAAGTACAGAACACAATGCCTATAAACGACAAATATTATAGTAAAAGATATAAAATCAAGAAACTCATTGACTACCAAAGAAAATGGAAAAATGTCAGAAAATGAAAAGAATATGAATAAATAGAATTTATCCAGGATAGCCAGAATTTTCCCAGTAAGCCGTTCAGAAATAAAGAAACCATAAAAAAAAGCAAAATAATAACCATGCCAGAAATAACATACAATGACCAAACCTAATATGATCCATTTGAAAGAAATATCTCCCATCAGAATGGCCTCTGGCTTGAACAGAAATACTGTAAGAATAGCAGAGTCTTCGAGATTCTAAGAAAAAGGAGCAGCTATGTCCAACCAAATCATCAATCAAGCATGAGAGTGGGATAAAGATATCTCAGGCCTGTGAGGAAGCAAACACCTCTCTTAGACAGGAGCTGCCTGCAAGTCACACAGAATTTTAATGAGTAAGAAAGGAATGTTCCAGAAGGACAGTTCCCTGGCCTAGAAATAATAGGTAAAATTGGTGCAGAACAATGAGAACACATAGAAATATTGGTAGGTCCAAACAAGAAGTTCAATGTTCACCTATCTTATTGTATTAACTAGAGTCAATCTGAAGTCAAGCCCGTGGTAACAAACATCAGTAGATACACTGAAAATGAGGCAGTGTTAATTCAATAATTACATAAAAGCCTAATAGAAAAAACAATTCTGTCTTCTTCAAACAACATTTTGGATATTGTAAAAGCAGAGCCTGTAACAAGAGATTTCTGGCTGCATCCAGCCAGAGGTCCAGACACACAGACTTGCAGTCCCAGAGCCTAGCTGCCTGCCACTGCTTAGGCCTCTAAAAATGACTCAGACTCTTATGTTAATTTGATGCTGTTTGGCCTATGGCTCAGGCATATTGCTAGCTAGTTCTTTCATCTTAATTCAACCCATTTTCATTAATCTGTCCTGCCATTTGGTCCGTGGCTCACCTATTATTTCCTTGCATCTTGATTCTTGGGCAGCTGGATGGCCTCTCTGTTGACTCCTCCCCACTTCTGGCTATGTTCCGATTTCCCCACCTACCCCTACAGTACCCACCATAAGTCAAAACACTTCCTTTATTTCACAGCATACATAAAGACATTCCCACATCAAAAGCCTGTCCAATTGATAGGAAACTTTTAATTTTTTGCAATTAAAATGAAATATTTGGGATTGCTTACAGCAACACTATTTCAACAAATTTATTATGTCAACAGATAAAATAAATTAAATATCAGGAGTAACTGCATCAGCTCTTGGCTACCAGATGAAGGTACTGTAACACTTGCAAACAATTGATAGTGACAGGTCTCCATAACCATGTGGGGAAAATTCACTATTTTGCTCTTAAGCCTATATAATTTTAAAACTGATAATATCAAATACAAGGGATTAACTTGTAAAATGTACTCTAAATGTTTTTCTATTTCAAGAGGCAAAATGGAAAAGAGAAAGACAAGGCATAGAGTAGAGCAGTGAACGGGCTGAAGGGAAAGAGAAATTACACAGAACAACGTAGAAAGCAGCCGTTGGAAAATGTTCTTAATTAGATGTAAAAGAAGTAATCAAAGTAATTTAACCTGATTGCTAATTACCATCTCTGGGATGAGTTAATTGTTGTACTATATTTGTAAATAAGAAATAAGTATCAGTAAAATAAAGCTTAATTGCTCAGTCTATATTTCTTCATTCACTCCTGTCACTACCCTCATTCTGACCACTTCATCTCTGGAATAATGTCCACACTCACTCCTAGGCATTGGGTTTCTCAGTCCGGCTCAGGCTGATTCCAGCAAGCATCCCATCATAATGGTGCTCACAACTGCAGCTCATTGTCTAGGTCTACAGCTCATTGCTACTTTGGAGGCCTTGACTCCGGGATTCTCCTTGCATAGACTGTTGCCTTCTCATCCTTCCACTCTCCATGATATAACCTGCTGCATGGAAACCTCTCAACTGAGGCCGTCTGCTGATCCCACAAAGCTGTTTTTTCCTTTATTTTGTCTAAATTACGTTCATCCAACAGAATCTAGCTCAAAATGCCTTCTGTAAATTATATGGTACTATTTTGGGGCCTCTGTCCCTGCATAGACATAAACACATGCCTGTTCTTTCCTTAAAAGGCTATAATAACAATGTATAACTCCAAGCAAGTCAGCAAGTCTAACTTATGGAACCACAGGCTATCTGAGATGACTTAGGGGAGCACAGGTGACCCCAACAAGGCAGCATGATTTCCAAATTGCTGCTTAGATAGACTCTACCTTCAGTTCACCACCAACATTCTATATTCTCTTCTCTGGAGACCACGAAGCCACTTTAAATTAGGGCAGAATCATGGACAACTGGCTGGGAGGTATAGTATGGAAGTTCAAAGATACTATCCACCCTTTCTCCTTGTACAAGAGAACTTTTAAAATCAACTAGCTTCGACCTTGGGAGTCTTGAAATAAGTCATAGCTGCTCAGGTGCAGGTATCTTTTTCCCCCCTCAGGGGTATCACTGTACACACAAATTTATTAGTCATATCTAAACCTTTACCAAGACTCAGAACTCCACCTTTACTGTCCATTTAGCATCTATTTAAATATACTCCCCTAAGATAGTATTCATTTCATCAGTTTGTTTTCTTAGTGTGCAGATGGAAAAAATTTATAATGCATTACATTTCATAATTATGAAAATTATAATTAAAGATAAGTTGATGTGTGTGTGTGTGTCTGTGTGTGTGTGTGTGTCTGTGTGTGTGTGTGTGTGTGTGTGTGTGTGTGTGTGTGTGTGTGTGTATGTTCATGTTACTAACAGCTGAACTCCTGGTCTTGTGCATAAAAAGAAATTGCTCTAACACTGTGCTACATCACCAGAGCCAGACTCAGTTAATGCTGTTAAATTAACTATTCAAAAGTCATGGAATACAGTGCATTTTAATGCACATGACATTCACCAAAACATTTTGAATGAATGATTGATTGATTAACCCACTTTTAATTTATTAAATAAATATATTAGACTTACAAAGCTGTCAAATGCCTTGATTTGTAACCTTCATGCTACCCAATAATCATTCTTCATCATTCTGACAGAAAGCTGTGCTTAGCCACATTCTTATCTTACAATCTAATTCTGTATTTTAGAAGAAATTTAACTTAATATAAGATTTTAAAGGATTATTCAGATATGTACTAATAAAAACACAAATTTTATCATTATGCTTTCTTTATATATATATATATACATATGTACTATATATACATATATAGAAAAACACATAGAAAGAAAACAAACCTGTTATGTGATGAAGAAATGTGTATGTGTGTGTGTGTGTGTGTGTGTGTGAGAGAGAGAGAGAGAGAGAGAGAGAGAGAGAGAGAGAGAGAGAGAGAGAGAGAGAGAGATTGAGAATCCTACTACGTAACTTTGGCTTGCCTAGAACTCATATAGACAAGCCTGAGATTTAATTTACAAAGACCAGTCTCCCTCTTTCCTCCAAGTGCTGGGATTAAAGGAGTGCACACCATACTCAGATGCTCATAATTTATATTGCTTCCTCGATTGAAATTAAGTGGAATATGGGGTGTTATGAAGCAGATATGGATAGGAAATCTTGTCTAAAGTTACTATACCTAAATGTAAACGCTTTAGTAGTAAATGCTTCATAAGAGCTGAGAGTCTGAAGACTATATGTAAGAGGGAGGCATGTGAAGTGGTTCTGGTGGGTGTCCAGCCTGCCTGCCAACAGAACATACAGGTGCCCAATTAAAAACACTCTTCCAGGTTCTTTTCATTGCTCCCTTGCTGTCTCCATATGGAGTAGGATGCATAGGTGACCTGTAGGCTCTTTACCTATTTTAGATAAATTACAAAGAACTCATTTCTATAACTTGCATAAAAACTCCACTGTCCAGTCAACAGATGGTCAGAGTTGTGGTGTCTCACAGGAAAAGGCTTTGTCCTAAAACAAAAGAACTACTTTCGTTTGTCTCCATTCCTGCCAACTTCAGTAGCTAGATGAAGGGACACAGAAACAAAATTGAACACGTTAGTATGAATGTAGTGAAGATTTATAGCCTTTGCAGACAATCACAAACAATTTCAAGTTTTTCTTGTCAACAAGTAAGCTTCTAGTGCTGTGTGACTCACAGGTCTTCTGCCTGTAGCGAGCTTCACTAAGGAGGCTTCCACAGAACGGGTTTGTTTTGTCCCATGAGCCTTGCACATATTTAAACAATTACCTTTGGTAACTTAAGAAGAAAACTTGGCACTAGAAGTTTGTCAAAATGTGCAGTAAGGCTCCCTGCCAAGAAAATGCTTTAGAATTAGTGTTGTCAGCCAGGATGTGGAAGCAGGGGGGCGAAAACCAAAACCAGACAGACTATGCTTCAGAAATGACCCCAAGCGTGCAACTTCACCTCATCCTGTGATCAGCACCTGCCCACAGGAGCCAGCCTTGGAGCCCAGTGCAAAGGCTTGCACAGCCTAATAGACAGCCTAGCCACGGGTCCTCCTGCACTTCCTTTCTTCTGTCCTTTGTTTCTGTCCTTCCTTCCCTACTTCCCTTTCTGCCCCTCCTTCCATAAAACATCATCATGTAAATTTTGTGTTGAATTTCCTAAACAAAATAAATAAAAATTTGCATGCTTCTTACTAATTGAATTTTCTCTTTTATGCTAAGTTAACTAATAATCTGTCTCAATTATTGTAACTTTTACTTGCTGTTACGGTTATTGCATCTCTGATTCACATTGTAGATTACTGGATGTATTTTTGGACTCTTGTTTATAATAAAAGAAAAAAATTGACTTCACTTATCAGTACCTCACACTTCTGTTGAAGACACAAGGTTGCACTCTTGCTAAATGCTCAATTTGATGGGATATATTATATATATAATATGTATATATTATATATATTAAGATGGCAAGAATGCTTTCCTGTTCTGAGGGTGTATTCTGTAAGTGATCTCATCTCAGCTAGCTACAGACTGTAAAGGACTAGCAGCTAAGGAAACTAGATGCGTAAGGCCCTTTCTGGGGTACCCTTCTAATACATGCTCGTTAAGTTGTTCACAGGGACCTCGTGACATGAAGTCAACGTCTCCTAGCTCTGTTATTCTTGCTCTGCCATGTTTCCAATTTTCATTGGCCTTTTGATAAGAATTTGATGATTTCAACTTTTTTCTTTTTGAAAGATAACAATTTAAATAAACCAAACACCATTTCTCCTAAACTGTCTTTTCCTCAGTTCATAAAATAAGTGGCATCCTGACAACAGCAAAGGGGTGCTACAGAGCCTGATGTTCTTGCTCAAAGCATCTGAGCTGTCGAATATTTTGTGTGCCTGAAATAATATAATTTTAAAAGCTATTTTTCTAAATGTTGAGCACCCTTGCATTATTTTTAATTTCTGTTTTTAAAATTCTTATATAATACAATTTTCTAAATTATTTTCCCTCTCCTAGCTCCTCCAAGATTGTCCTCAGGTCACTTCTTGCCCAACTTCATGTTCTTTCTCTCTCAGAAAAAGCAGCTTACAGAAACCTAAAACTAATATCGAAGAATACAAATAGAATATGGGGGAAAGAAAATCAATAATACAGAAAACACAAAATAAAATAAAAAGTGAATACAAAATAACATGAAGTTCATTTTGTGTTGATCAACTACTCCTGTACACAGGGCCTGCTTAGAGTGTGGCTGTTGTGTGCTTTAGTACTCCACTGGAAAAACAGTAAACTTTCATTCTAGCAGGTATCAATTCCAAATAGCTTTTAGAAGTTATATTTATATGGGAAAAGTGTTCTAAATGACTTAACAAAACTGAGAGGCTTACAGAAAATAGCATCTTGTGATTCCTTTTAATAAATTGAAATAATGAAAGCTCATATTCTATTTTGTGAATCCTCAGATGAATATTCACAGGGCTTCCATTTTCTCTCTCTCTCTTTCTCTCTCTCTCTCTCTCTCTCTCTCTCTCTCTCTCTCTCTCTCTCTCTCTCTCTCTCTCTCTCTCTTCTCTCTCCTTCTCTTACACACATACACAAATACTCATAAGCACAACACAAACTCACACACAAATGACATATAACATGAAACGCACATACATATACACATAGATACAAACACATAAACAAATACTTATACCCCTTTACACAAACACAATATATACTTGTACATACAGAATATGTTTAAATAGACATCCACACCCATATATGTATACATATTTACACACAATAAACATCCATCTACAAACACAATTCTCACCCTCACGTAAAGTGATAACACAGACGCCTAGACATTCAAGCACACAAAAACTCAGACATACATAAATACTCATGAAAACAGAAATACAAAATCCTCTAATTATGCCAAATATAACCTGACACAAAATTACAAAATAGCACATTTTTAAAACAACAATCTCAGAAAGTATGTTTTACAAAAAGCTCTGCAATGCAAAACGTAAAATGGTAAGAAGCAGGATCTGCTTTTAGTTTAAGCAAACCAAAACTGTCTAGCCAGACATAATATACACTCTTAAAATAATATTATTTGTGAATTATGTTATGTTTTTAAAACACATTTTCTAATTTTTGAGATTATAATTATATAATTTCCCCTTTCCTTTAATCTTTCCAAATCCTCCCATACATATCTCGTTGCTCTGATATATTCATGGCATTTTCATCCATTGTTGTCACGTACACACATATATATATATATAGTTGAAAATACACAAATATATCCTGCTTAGTCTCAATAATGTCACATTTATGCACGTTTTCATGACTGCTCATTTGCTGTTGACTAAACAGTTGGTGTGCTCTTTGCTGGGGAGACTAGTTCTTCCCCTCCTGGCATTCCTTAGTTGCCTGTAGTTCTCTGTGTGTCCTTTCCCCTGTTAGTGTTAGTGTGTTTATTACTGTTACTCTGTTCAGCTCATGTGTAGGCAGGAATATTGGTGGCCTTATAGTTTCTGACTTTTCTGGTACTGAAGACCTCACCAGCTACCTTGTGTTAGTAACATCATGGATCATGGGTCACTATTTTACTACACCCTGCACAGTTCTTAACTATATTTTAAATTTTTGTCCTCCTACTCATAGATAAGTACACTCTTCATCCCTCATCAACATATTAAGGAGGCTTCTCTTTGTCAAAGATAGAGATCATTACCCAAATCCACAAGCAATGAAAACTGTGAATAATGTACAAATGAACTCCTACATGTAAGTCTCAAAGAGCATTGAAGCAGGGGGCACTGAGAGAATGTGGGAGCCATTTACTACATGGCTTAAAGCAATCTCTCCTTATTGTATTCATTATCTTACAATATCCAATTAATGGGGATACTATGTAGATGAAATCCAATTAATGTCCATCCTATGTGGATGAAATCCTTCATGATGTATTTTTTCATATATTTTCTTGAGTTCAGCAAATAAAAATAGATATCTTCATATTTTCTTTTTGTGAAAATATTTCTTTACTTATTTTATTTTAAATTATTTCTGGTTTGCTTAAAGACATTTACAGGCATATAATAAATTAGAAGTTTTGAATATTGCATTTAGTACTTATTTTCTTTAGCAGGAACTTTCATTGTAAACCAAAAACTAAAGAACAGTCATGAAAAGAATTTCAACCTACAAAGAAATAAGAATATTTGTCATAGTAGAACTTTGAACAAGCCTTTCTTGCGTTAACATCCTATTTTCTAAATTTCTACCTTCAATTTAAGTATTCGATGCTAGAAATATTGAGAGTCTGATATCAGAAAAATACTGCATTAGATCTTGGGAAATCAATGTCTATTAAATCATGTCCCTGCACACCTTGTATTCTTTAAAAAAAAATCCATTTTATTCATTTGGCTGTGAAGTAAAAATGGTGTATTTTTCCTTACTATTGTGTTCAGTGAGCTGTGCAGACCTTACAATCCTGACTTGGAGTCTTGGATCTTTCATTGTTGTTTTTCTCAAATATATCTGTGCTACTAAATGTGACTTACTAGAATGTGTTTACTCTTAAATTTTTAGATACTAGAATTCTTGGTCATGATTGTTTCGGGCATCATGAACTCCTCTATGACCCAACTGTAACATCTTCCAGCTTCTTTCTCTGTCACGGCATAGGCTAGTGTCCCTTCAAAGGCTGAGGTGCCCATCTGACTTCACATGTTATACCCACATTAACACGTTGTTTTACTCACCATACTTTAATGCTCTCTTGACCAGTCCCCTCTGGACTATAAAGCCTTTTAAAAGCAACTATGCATTTTCACCATAAGACCCCAAGTTAAGGTGCCTAGCACTTAACAGGGTGCAGTGAGTATTGGGTAAATGAGTGAGTAAATTGCCGAACGTTTTATTTATCTAAGAGATATAAAAATATTGCTAATTGTTCCATTCCATGATCTCCTGCATCAACAGTAGTAAGCAAGCTAAATGATCTCAAATGACAGTACAGTCTATAACTAATTATACTGATTAACATCTCTTTAAGTGTAATTATATGATTTATTTTCCTTTAGTTTTAATATCCATAAGAACTGCTAGCACTTTCTAATTAGTTATCTTTATTGCAAATCCATATTAACTTAGAATCTAAGCATCGCTGTGATACATTTACATAAGTTAATGCACATGATTGCTTACCACAGAATATGGCTCAGAGAAAACTCTTGACAATGTTGGACTGGTGGGATGGCTTATAATTACAGCAATAATTATGTATTAGTGATGTTTCATCTAAGTTATAGAAATTGCAAATATTCAAGATAAACTGACATACTGAGCTCTTTTAAACACAGGAGAAGCATAGTTATATATTTTCATTATAAGTAACATCTTTAGTTGTGTTTACTAAATTAACCATAACAACTTGAGCTAGCAGAAAATATACAATATAATTATATAATTCCATAGTATCTTCAAATATATAAGATGAGTCTCCAATATTAATAAATATGTAAGAAAACATTGTCATCTGAATGCTTATTGATAAAGACAGCAGGTACAGATGAGAGGTAATTGGCTTCCATTTTCTCAAACTGTTCAAATGGCTTTACAAATATTTACAAAAAGTCACCAAGAGAGGACTTACCTGTGGGGTCTTAGGAAGGAGACCCTATGCCATCAAAGCTATTTCCGATGTCCAGCCAGAGATCTAAAACAGAGTAACAAAGAGAATTTGTGGCAACACAGACACATAGTATTCTTAGAGAAGTGAAATCGATTGTGACATTTTTCATTTATTTGTAAATGACTCTTTGGCAGGACAGGCAGTCAAAAGGACAGTTGCTTCTTCCATCATGGGGTGGGGGTGAAGGTAAAATAGAGGGATCCTGACAGCTACTTTAATGAGCTCTGTATGGCTGCTTGAACACTCTCACCCAAGAAGGAGATTGCCCTTCATTTTTAATATAGTAAGTCAGTATAAAAGGTTATCTGTATGAAAAGCCAAACCATCTAGTCATTAGCAAATTTGCTTAGTTTATTTTCTCACATCTCAACTAGAAGAAAATATTATAAACTACATACAACCAGACTGACCACCACAGCCAGGGTGGGAATAAGCAAAGGAAAGTCTCTTAAAGGAGGAAATAATTTCAACTCCAGTATTTGCCATCTTGATTTTGACATTTTATGTTCTTAAGAAAAAAGAAATGACTGGCAGGGTAATACATCATTAGTCTTTGTCATTAGATCAACCCTAAATTAAATCAATCTAAACACTCGACTTATCTTATTTGTTTCTTGTTCTTGAATCACATGCTAAATGCTCAGTGGAGCTGTAAAACAAATACTGAGGCTCATTTCTCAAAGTAATATATACGTCAGTGTGGAGAGAAAGTGATACCTTACCCAAACCCAACTCAGCAGCTATCATCTACTAGTTAACCAATAATCAGCTGTTGAACCAGAAAACTCAACAGATAATATGGCAAGGTAAACTATGGTATTGTGGGTAAACATTCACAGTCATTAAAAAATTAAATTATTGAGAGCTTAAAATATAACAAAATCTCTGGGTGGCAATTTCCTTAGCTAGAAGACATGGCAGGTATCTACTTCCGAGGAACTCTAAGCACCACGGCTACTGTAAATTGTCAGTATGGTTAAGTATACTTCTGATGAAGCTTCACTTCGATAAATAACATCTTTCTCAAAACACAGTGACAGTAGAAAGCAAAGTAGTCTAATAAAAAATCTTGTCTATTCAGATACTGTCGGGACCTTTGTTTTACCTCTTCAGCTAACAGGTCTTTGTACTCAGTTTCCTGAGCACAACGTGGGCCTCACATCTAACATGGTCCATCTGCAAAACTGTCTGAAATTCTCAGTGCGAGTGAGCTTGGATTTCTCTCATCAGTTTCTCAAAATATGCTCTCAAATTTAGCTTTATATCAAAATTAGAGTGGGTTTATTTTAAATGGAAATAACTCCAGACCAATTAAATCAATTTGTATTTTTAGATGCTTCTAGGAGGGTTCCAAGTATGTGGCTTGAGCTCATAATTGCTGGCCTGTAGTCTGACACTCTCATTTCTGCAATAAATATCATCTGTTTCCAACTTTACTCATTTTTTTCTCCTTTGCATCACTGAATTGTGATCTTCAGAACAGTCTTTTTTACAAAGCAGCTCTGTAGAAGAGCATTGTGTCCACAGTTTGAGGTTAACCCTGATGAGCTATGTGCCATTGATAATTACTCATCACCAACGAAAGGAACAATTTAGGAGTGCATGTTAGATATGTATGCCAGGCCAATAACATGCAGGAGAGATGATCTCTGAGATTCTAATACATTTCACTCTTCTAACCACAGCCTGCTTTTGAGCAAGGACGTGAAACCTTAACAGTATGACCACCTAATGAAGTGTTCAGAAGGCAGGCAACCCTGTGAGCAAAGTAGAGCAAAAGGACAGAAACAACACAGAATTGGTGACAATGATTTTGCCAATGAATTACCTTGACCCACAGCAAGAATTGTTTTATGAAATTAGCTGAAAAGTCATTAAGTCATTTTGTAAACAAACATAAAGCAGGAAGGTACTCTAACCCAATCCCAGGTTAAGTAACAATTTTGTCATTTATATTTTGAAACTTTGTACATCAACTGACAAAGCAAAATGCTTCACTTTCCTGACAAATTAAATAGTTAGTTTTGTTTAAATGGCTTGATCACACAACCTTGGGGCATTTCGTGTTTCCTGTGTGCATCCTCATATATATGTGCATGTGTGTGAGGAAATGAGAGGTTGGCAATGGGTATCTTCACCTTATTTTCTGAATCAAGGTTGACCATTTGGTGTGCAGCTCAAGCATTTGGCTAAACTGTATGACCATCAGGTCCCAGGAACCTTCTTTCTGAACTTCCCCAGAGATGGGGTTTTTCACATAAGCGATGAAAATCTAAACTCAGGTTGACATGTTTAGTAATGTCTTAGTTAGGGACAGATTGGTGTGATGAAACACTGTAACCCAAAGCAGGTTTGTTTTTCTTTATACTTTATATTCCTGAAGCTGGCCAGAGCAGGAACCTGGAGGGAGGAGCTAATCCAGAGGTCATGGAGGGTGATTACTGGCTTATTCTTCATGGATTGTTTAAAATACTTTCTTGTTGAACCCGGGACCACCAGCCCAGGAATAGCACCACTCACAATGGGCAGGGTCCTCCCACACCTATCACTAATTATGAAAATGCCCTCCAGGTTGCCTACCACCCAATGTTATGGAATGAATTTCTTAATGAAGGTTTGGGCCTTTCAGATGACTCTAACACAAGTCATTTGAGCTAACACCAGCAGCAAGCATTTTAGAAGCTAAAAATTCTTCCTGCTCCTTTGTAATATATTGTACGAAGAAATGTTTATAGTATGTACATCCATATAAAATTTAAGAATATATTTTTATCATTTGAAGATTTTTCCTATACATAATATACAATATTAAAATAATTGTCTATAATATGTATGTATATTTGTATAAATGCTTACTTTTTGTAATTATTGTCAAACTCTGTTACTGGCGTAAATGAACCACTCTCTGATTTGGTTAAGACCCAATACACAGGAAAGAATCTATGCCTGGCATTATAATCTAGTTCAATAATACATCAAAGTTATAGGTCTTAGTGACATACTACTCTTCTTTACTTAAATTGACACACAGAACCTAAGAAATCAGTTGGTGTAGAAATTTTTATATCTAACAAAAGAGACTTGAAGCCAAAACTATTCAGAAGAAATAAAGAAGTACACCAAAGGAAAATAACTCAAACACGAGATTTCACTTCTTAATATCTATGCCCCAAACAAAAAGGACAAAAGTTTGTATAAGAAACAGGTTAAATCACATATTGACTCTGACACACTAATAGTCGGAGATTTCAAAACCAATTCTCACCAATAGACAGGTCTTCCAGACAAAATTTGAAAAGAGAAATACTAAAGCTAATAGATGTTATAAACCAAATAGACCTAACAGATATTTACAGAACATTTCACCCAAACACAAAAGAATATACTTTCAACTCTGTACCTTACAAAACTTTCTCCAAAATTGACCAATACTTGGATAAAAAGCCAATCTCAGCAGATAAAGAAAGCTGAAATAACTCCCTGCATTGTCTCAGTACACCATGGATTAAAGTTGGATACCAACAGCAACAGAAGCAGTAAGCTCACAAACTCATGGAGACTGAAAAGATCTCTACTGAATGAAAAATGGGTAAAGAAATTAAACCCTTTCTATAACTGAATAAACACAAATTTTAAAAACAACCAAGATTAACGGGACACAATACAGCAGTTCTAAGAGGTTAGTTCATATCACTACATTAAAAAATAATAATAAAATTTTTAAAAAGGAGAGATCCTGTAGGAGCAACTTAATGGCACATATGAAGGCTCCAGAAAAAAAAAGAAGAAATCACAGACAAATGGAATAGAATTCAAGAAATAATCAAACTAAAGACTGTAATGAACAAACAATACAATGAATCAATAAAACAAGTTTCACTGAGGAAATCCAGAAGATCATAAGAACAAGCTTTAAAAACCTGAACTTTATAAAACTGGAAAATTCTCAAAAAATTGATAATTATCTTGATGAGTACTACTTATCAAAGTTAAACCAAGATCAGATATGCAGTTTATATAGAGAAGAAGAAACAGTCACTAATAATATCCCAGTAAAAAATTATGACAGGCCCAGGTCATTTTCTGGAGAATCCTACCAGACTTTCAAAGGGGAGGTAACACCCATCCTTCTCAAATTATTCCACAAAATAGAACGAGAAAGAACATTGCCAAATTCTGCTTATGGCTCCAGAGTTATCCTGATACCCAAACCACATAAACAACAAAGAAAGCTCATTACAGAAAAATTCTGTTTATCAACAAAATGCAAAAATACTCATAAAATACTAACAAACTAAATCCAAGAAAACTTCAAAAATATCATCCACTATGATCAAATAGGCTTCATTTAATATGTGGAGAGATAGTCTAATATATGAAATAAATAAATGCAATCCCCAAATATAAAATAAGTTGAAAGAAAAAAGAAACACATGATCATCTCATTAGATGATGAAAACTCATTCACAAAATCCAACACTCCTTCATGATAAAATTCCTATATACAATGGAGTTAGAAGGGACATATCTCAACATAATAAACCAAGTTTACACCAAGTTCAAGAAAACATAATGCAGAGAAACACAAAGCAAAGTTCTAGCTAGAACAAAAAAAACAACAACAACAAAAAAAAAAACAACTGAAGCAGATCAAAGGGGGTACAAATTGGGAAGGAAGACGTCAGAGTATCTTTATTTGCAGATCATACGATAGTATACATAAGTGACCTTAAAATTCCACCAAGAAACTCCTACAACTTATACACATTTTCAGCAAAGTAGCTGGAACAAATAAACTCCCAAATGAGTAATCTTTCTATATACAGTAGAGGAATGTACTGAGAAAGAGATCAACCTCGAGGAATAAAATATAACTTGGGTGACTCTAAGCAAGCAAGTAAAAAACTTGTATGACTAATTTTAAGAAATTGAAGAATTAATCAGAAGAGGGAAACACCTTCCATAATCATGAATAGGTAGGATTGACATAATATGAATAGCCATCCTACAAAAAAAAACAGTCTATAAATACAATGAAATCTTCATCAAAATTCTAATACAATTCTTCACATATCTTAAAAAGAAAATTCTCAGTTTCTTATAGATACTCAAAAACACCAAGATAGCTAAAAACAATCCAGCGCAATAAAAAGACTGCTAGGGGTATCACTATTCCTGATTTCATGTTGGACTACAAAACTATAGTGCACAAAACTCAATTTTAATTGAATCAAAGACCACAACATAAAACAAACTACACTAAGCCTGACAGAAGAGAAAGTGTTCTGGGATATGGCTTTCAACTGGTTGGTACAAGAAAAGATCTTCTGAATGGAACACCATGAGTGCAGGCACTGATTGCAACAATTAATAAATGGGACCTCATAAAAGTGAGATGCTTCTGCATGGCAAAGGACAATGTCATTAGGAGAAAACTATAGCCTAGATAATAATAATAATAATAAAAAGATTTCTACTAACTCTCATCTAATAAAGAACTAATTTCCAGATTATATAAAGAATTCAAGCAACAAAATATCAAAAAAAGAAGTAATACAATTAAAAATGGGGTATAGATTTAAACAAAACATTTTCATAGAGTAATCTCACACAGATAAGATATAGTTAAAGAAATGTCCTTAGCCATTAGAGAAATGCAAATAAGAACTACTTTGAGATTTTATCTTACACCTATCAGAATGGTTAAGATCAGTAACACATGTCATAATTCATGATGGAGAGGATGTGGAACAAAGGAAATACTCAATTACTGGTGAGACTTCAAACTTGGCAAACTTCTCTTCACCCTGTCACAAGGACACTCCCTCAAACATGTTCATTGTTTCTTCATTCACAATGGCCAGAAACTTTGATCAACCTAGATTTTCTCAACAGAAGAATGAATAAAGAGAATGTAATACATTTATACAATGGAGTATTATTCAACTATTTTTAAAAATTACATCAAATAAACTGTAGGCAAATGGAAGAAACTAAAGAAAATTACCCTGAGTGTGACCCAAACCAAGAAAGATAAATATGGTATGTATTGCTTATTGTATATATTAGCCATTAAATAAATAACAATCAAGTAACAATCTGTAGACACAGAGAAGTTAGGTGTTGTGGAAGGGACTAATGGGTGGCACATGGATCTTCTTGTGAGGGAAAACAGGATATTTTACGAGTATGGGGAGCATGGAGGACAGGAAGAGAGGAAATGAGTGGGGAGGAATAAGGAAAACACGGAGAGACAGCTAGAACTGAGGGGCATTTGAGGCACGTTTTGAAAATCTGGTATATTGGAAACCTCCAAAAATATATAAATCTGACCCTAATGAAGTCTCCAGATAGTGAAGGAGACTGGCCTTCTTTTACCACTGAATGACGTTTTCATTGTAGCAATGAGGTTTCTTGACCCCGAGCAGCCAGAGGTCCAGACCCACAGACCTGCAGCTCCAGACCCCTTAGCTGCCCGCCACTTATCAGGCTCCAGAAATGATTTAGACACTCATATTAAGTTCATGTTGTTTGGCCTATGGCTTAGGCACATTGCTAGCTAGCTCTTTCATCTTAACTCAACCCATTCTCATTAATCTATCCTGCCATGTGGCCCGTGGTTCACCTGTGTTCCTTACATGTTTCTTCTTGGGCTTCTGGCTCAATCTGTCTGACTCTGCCCTGCTTCTCCTACCTATGCTCTTATTTCCCCTGCTATTTTTTCTATGGTGCCTGTCATGGGGGCAAAACAGCTCATTTATTTAAAGATTGATATTCACAGCACACAGAAAGACATTCCCACATCATTTCAGTAACTGGAATGGGTTACATTCAGTTGGGTTGTTGGCCAAACCCTCAAACTACCCAGGCTGCTATCAACCCTAGGCGGCTCTCCACAAATATAAATAAAGGCCCCATTGCAGAATACAACACACACACACACACACACACACACACACACACACACACACACACACACACACAGCTCATTGAACATGGAGAGGTAGAGCTGCTGCCTACATAGAACCTTTATCCCTAGGTTCTAGTGTCTTTGGTACAGGAAAGTATTCCGTAAACTACCAAAAGAGAAATGTATACAATAACCCAGCAACAAAACCTTTGATGTACAATGCTGTTCTGCCTAGAAAATGTAAGGCAATGGACAAAGCTTGTGTAAGTAGCCAAACAATATCAAGATAGACCTATGGTTGACACTGCTTGAGTGACCAATAACCAGAGAATAAATAGCATAGAAACCTAGTAAAACTAAGTACTTCTAGTTTTCATTTTTTAAAAAAAGGTGGTAATAAAATGACTTCTAATGTTATTTTGCTATATTCATAGATGAGCACCTTATTCAGTCTTCATCATAGATGCCTCCTCCCATAGTCAGATATTATATGGAGAGGGTCAGGCATCATGGGATACTCAGCATTAAGTGGTTAAGTTTCCATCAAATCCCACTCCTCTTAGCTCAGGGGACCCCATAGAGGAGAAAATGAGGACTCTAGGAGAGCATGACACTCTAAATCAACTGAGAAACCACACATGAACTCAGAGACTAAAGCAGCAAGCACAAGGCTTGCACAGGACTGAACCAGATCCTCTTCAAATATACTATGACTTTTAGTTTAATGTCTTTATGGGATTCCTGAGTGTGTGGATAATAAGTGTGTCTCCGATTATTGTGCCTTCTCTTGGGCTCTTTACCTTCCTTTGTTTTTCCTTGTCTAAGGTTAATGTGACGGTTTTGTTTTATCTTGTATTTTACTTGTTAAGTTTTGTTGTTATCTCTTAGAAGTCTATACTTGTCTAATGAGAGACAGAAAGAGAATTGAGCCAGATGGAGAGGAGGAACTTGGAGGAGTAGAACGTGGTGAAACTATTATCAGAATATGATGTCTGAGAAAGTTAAAAAAAAAAAAAGAAAGAAGTGTTATACGCTTTGTACATAGACATAAAAAATAAATAGTACAATTTTTCTTTTGAAGATTTTTTCAATCTATACATAAGGTACAGTACTAAAAATCATTTTTCTACTGTGCGTGTGTGTGTGTGTGTGTGTGTGTGTGTGTGTGTGTGTGTGTGTGTGTGTGTGTGTGTAACTTTTTTGTTATTTTCCTAAATTTTGTTACAGGAATAATCAAACACTTTCTGACTTAAGACTAAATACATGGGAAGGAATCCATACCTGGCACTAAAATCTAGTTTAACAACACATGGAAGTTATAGGTACTAGATGGATCATAGTATTGTTATTTCTTTAAATTAGCACAGCATCAAAACGCATTCTAAACAATTACATTTAAAATCACAGAAAAATACTATACTAATCCTTAATCCAAGAAATGTCTTGTGCCATGATCAGTTATGAACACAGGGGCTAATGGCTGCTCTACATGCTAAAAAGAAGTGAGAGTTGAGTTCTCAGTCCTCACAAGACATTTATACCATCCTCTCTAAGTAGTGGGTCTTTTATGTTGAATCACAGCAAAATTCAATAGATTACCAAATTTTCTTAGAGTAGAATAACACTCCTAAAAAAGTTCTTTCCTCTCTTAGACACCAAGTTTGGTGACTTCTATACCTCCTTTCTGTTCCACACAAATATTTTAAGCCTGGATTCTCTGCAACAATAAAACTCATGTTCTGAATTTGGTCTAGCGTATGTGTTCTTCTCAAACTCTGATAATATAGTGTATGTCTGGCTAGCATCCCACATTCATTCCTAATCATAACATGGACTCTAACAATTATTATCTTTCATGAGGTGACTAAGAAATCTTACAAAATCTTCAGTGTGATGTCCAGAACTTTATCCAGTATTCTCAGATTCTTCATTTTATATTTTCTACTAAGGAAACAATCCACAAAAATGGAAGATACACACTCTTTAAAAACACTTCTAAAACTATTCATGTTTGATTGCAACCTTCCTCACACAGGACCTGACATTAGTGCTCCTCTCTGCACTGCCCACAGCTGCAAGGTGAATGGGGATGTTCATGAAGTCTAGACTTAATGAGTGTCTAGAGATCACTGAACTGCACTATAAGTGAAGAGCTAGTGCTTGATCTATTTATGCTGAAACTACCATTATATGATATGTCTATCCTTTGGAGAATTAAAGTGCAACCATTAGAATGAAATATTCTATTTCAAATGTGTAAAATAAAAACTGATTTAAAAATTCTAGATGTTGGCCTGAAATGTATTTGTGGAGGCAGATCCTTATTTCTTGTGAATCACATTTCATTCAGAGAAATATATATGTCTTAAGAGTTACTGGCACTCTGATTGTAAATATTAATGAATGCTGCCTTGGTATGCAGACAGGTAAACCAGAGGCCACAGAGAACAATAATGATTAACAACACAGTTGAGAGGGAGTATAGATTTTAATAGTGGTACCCATAAAAGCCATGTTTCAAAGGTTACAAAACAGAATCAAGTTTACCAAAGCAAATAAATCAGCTTCCTTTGGGGTTTCTTTTTGTGAATGATTTTGAAGTAATCAAAATATCTCCCCAGAAAAGATAAACCTGCACTTACACGCAGATGAACTGCAGGAATATCTGAAATCTTTATGAAGAACTCACTTGCCAGAAATTCCATAGAATACTGCATTCTCAGTGTTCAATCAAAATTACTTTTCAAAAGAAAAATTGGAGCCTGGAGAGATGGCTCAGTTGGTACAGTGTTTCTCATGCAAGCAAGAGAAACTGAGCATGGTGACATGGCCTACAGTATAGTTCTAGTGTTTGTGAGCCAGAGACAAGGATCTCTGAGGCTCTTTAACCTTCTTTTCTAGCCTGGTTGATAAGAGCCAGGTCAGAAAGAAAAAAACTCCAAAGTGGGTAGTGACAAAAACATGACCAAAAAAGTTGTCTGATGACCTCCACATGCACACACACTTGACTGAATATTTGCTTATATAGGTCAAACAAAAATCCACATACATATGCACAAATAAAGAGAAAGTGAGCATTTGGGAGGTAGCTTCTGCATAGTAGCCACAAATCCAACTCACAGCAGTATTAAAGTAATACTCCAGTAGCAATAAGGTAATGTTAAATAAGTTGTAATAAAACAGCCCTCAGTTCCTCTTCCTCTGATCATAGGAGTGAACAGGATTCTCACCGTCACTTTGGAACTAGAGAGCTTAGTTTCACTGATAGTCTCAATTGTGGACTCCAACCTTACAAAAAACAGCAAACAAACCAACCTAAAAAAGTCAAGTGAAATTTCCATGATTTCATGACAACAATAACATGCTAGAAATAAAGCAAATTCTAAAGAAAACGTGAGTTAAAGGACAGCGAGAAATACTGAGGCTCGTGTGACACGTACACAAACATTAGACCAAAGAAACTCCAAGAGTAGTCATGTGGTTCTTTGTAAGGACGTCAATGAGAGCTAACCATATAATATAACATTATTTTTATATAAAATAATTTCAATTGCTTTTCTACATTTATTTATGTGTGTACTGTATGTGTGTGAAGTTTAGAGGAAAAATTGCTTGAGCTGACCTCTTTACAACTATCATACAGGTTCTGGAGATCCTCCAGGTCATTAGGCTTGACAACAAGGGCTCTTACCTATTGAACTTTATGAATCATTCTTCACAATTACTGCTTTGACAAACTTAATGCCGTGAATTTCTTTCTTCCCAAACAATATAATCCAAATAAGTCCATGTAGAACAAATGTCAATGGCATTTTAGTTTGACAAAATAGCATAATCATACAAGAGATGCAAAATTTGTTTCATTTGATAGTATAAGCCATGTGTCTTATTTTTTATGTTTGTGATATTTTCTATTTGATACAAGAATAGAATAGGACTGCAATAATAGGTACATAGTAGCACTTCATAGTCTAAGTAAAATGGGATATAGCATACGAAATAACCAACTAAAGGTAAGATAATGTCACACAAGACTGCTTATAATTACTAAAGTAAGAAAACATAAACAAAAGTTGGGAATTCCCTGGCTGTTCAAGAGTGACTGTCACAAATAATGAGACAGAGAAGCATTCATAAATCTTGGGTGGGTTAATGTCAAAGCAACTGATTCTACTTTGAAATAAAATCCCATGAGATAGGCTTCATATTATATCTGTTTTTAAACATGCATATAATGTGAACCCATGATGCCATCCTTCCCTCTTAGCCTTGGTTCTGTCTTTAAATCTGAATCAATTTAGCATATACCTTTGTTATAGGAAAGATTAAATAAATACACAAGAGATATAGATAAAGGTTTTTATTAGAATAGATCTCTATGTTTGAGATTACCCATGGAGCCAGAATTACATGATGGAAAGAATTATGCATATAAAATTTCAAAGTATTAAGTATAAGCATAAGTGGTATATAGTATTTATAGGGCATACTAATAGGAATAGGAACATGGAATATTTGAACTGTGTGGCTTTAGCTGAAGAAGTTTCAGAAGGGAACAATTTGAGTATGTTACCTAGAGATCATTCATGCGCTATTTTGGTGAAGAATGTGGCTGCTTTTTACCTGTGTTCTAAAACTTTGCCTGAAGCTAAAGAGAAGAGTTTTGGGTTAATACCATTGGCAGAACATAGCTCAAAACAACTTACCCTAGACTCTGTCGTGTGGTTATTAGTGGTAACTCTAATAAAGATTTGTAATGAAAAGGAGCAAGTTGAGCAAGTAAAAGTACAAAATGTACTATTTGAGCAGGAAAGGAACAACAGAAAGTGCAATGGGCTAATCTCTGTGTTCAAAGAGATAAACAGATTAAGAAATAGAATAGAGTGAAGATCTTAGGGCAAGATCCCACCCAGCTCAGTTTTCAACTTGTGAAAAGGAATTAAAGAAAAGCTAAGATCTGGTTGTGTTAGTGCACCTCATTAATACTAGTACTCCAGAGGCAGAGGCAGGTAGATCTCTGAATAAAAGGCCAGCCCAGTCTACATATGCTTAGGCAGTGAAGGAAATTACTGGAAACAAAAACCTGGTGAAGCTGTAACTGAAAGAAGGGGTCATGTCCCCACACCAGCAAGCAGCAGAACTTGGCAGCTTCAGCCACATGATCCTGAGATTAGAGTCGAAGATCTAAGAAAGGTATTATGCACTCTTCCTTTGTAATTAAAAAAAGCCACTGAGGCCAGCCATGTGTCAGGGGTGTTGCTGGATGGAAACCTAGAAAGGTCAATGCATGAAAATGTAAAGGTGAAACCTGAATTGCCTTGGAGACCCCAAAATGTTGGAGCTGCCAGAGTCATAGGATACCTGCCAAGAAGAAATGCTAACAGGGAGTAGAACTCACCCAAGAGGAAGAAGTATACTGTAGAAAAAAACAGCCCAAAGGAATCATAAATATGTTTTCCATTTGGCTTTGGTCCAGTGTTCCCTCACTAGTCTCCCTTCCTCCATTTTGGAATGGATCCCTAAAATGAATGTCTTCTTTTGTCAGAATTATCTTGGTCATAGTGTTTTTTTCACAACAATATAACACTGAATAAGACACTAACCTTAAAAAAAAATTAAAGATATATCTTTATTTACATGAACATTTATGTGTGCATGTAGGTTGGTGCACATGTGTGTGGTGCCCGCTGGTATCAGAAGACATCACAGACTGTGGTACTAACATTACAGGTAGTTGTAATTGCCATTTGAATGCTGTGACCTAAACTCAAGTCCTCTGGAAGAACAGCAAGTGCTTTGAACTACTAAAACATCTCTCTATGCGCCCATCCAAACTTGATTTGTTTCTTAATACAGGGAATCATAGTGATCTTGAATCTTGGGGGAGTACCTATGTTTCTCCACTGACCAGCATGGAATATTACTTTCAGATGTGTTCCATTCATTTATGTTCTAGAACATATGTTTAATGATGTAAAGATGTGTTGCGTTCTTTTATGTTGCATTTGTTTAACTCTGTGAAGCCGTGTTACTTGTCTTTCTAAAACACCTGATTGGTCTAATAAAGAGCTGAATGGCCAATAGCAAGGCAGTAGAGAGGAATAGGGTAGTCTGCCAAGCAGAGAATAAATATGAGGGGAAATCTAAGCTCCAGAGAAGACCTAGGAGCAGAGAGAGATGGAGGGAAGGACAAGGGTGCCTGGCCCAGCCTCAGGGAAAGAAGGAAAGAAAAATATAGAGAGTAAGGAAAAAAAAGCCTAAAGACAAAATGTAAAAGAAGAGAAATGAGATAATTTAAGTTAGAAGAGCTACTTAGAAACAAGCCAAGCTACGGCCAAGCATTCCTAAGAATAAGTCTTCAATAAACAACAACAACCAAAACCTATACCCAATGTTGGAATTATAAGGATACTATTAGGACTGGCTTTTGTACATGAATTCAGGGATAAAACTCAGATCTTCAGGTTTGCAAGGCAAGAAATTAACTGCCTAAGTCATTGCCCCTTCCTTAAAATTTTTCTAACTACCTGTCTTTGCCCAAATGGCAGAATCATATTTAAGATAATGTAAGCAAATAAAAAATAATACATTTCTAAAATGAAGGGCTCAATAGCGGTGTAATTTCAGGTATTCCCAAACTGATATATTGATTCCATACAACAAAACTTACATCTGCGAGTTTTTTAGTAGAAATAGACATACAGTTTCTATAATGCATATATCCACACATATAAATGTATATGACTTAGAAACTATATTTATAATAAAAAAGCATTAACTGGATTAATATTCTGAACAGTACACATGAAAATGGAAAAGTAAATGGTAAATGTGCATAACTTTATACTGGTCTGTCTGTGAGAGAGATACAGGTGAGTCTTAGACACACCATGCAGAACAAAGAGTCAGGCCAAGAAGACTATCTGCTGTGTTATCTCATCCATATGAACTGAAAACTCTGCAGGATAAAAAGCAATCAGCAGTTGCCAGCAGCTAGCAGGGGAAGGTGACTGCTGGAGCACAGGAAGGATGACATCATCCATTTGGAATGCTGGGGTGGATATATAACGATTGACATTTGTACAGAAACTCAACTTCCATAAAGCTGCTTGCGTTTTTTTTAATTATATTAAAATTTATAAAAATTAATTAGAAGAAATCACAAGCATTTCTATGAAGATGTAAGGAGGTTAAAAGAAAATCTTGCTTGTTATTCTTTCAGCTTTTGAATATGTAATGAAGGGATATTCAGGGTAATGTAAACACCTTCAGGATACAGTCTGAATATCTATTATCATAAAGAAAATCTGGCAAGCAAACACAGATACTAATTTCTATTGTTGTAGGATATAAATTAAGTTTTTGTCTTAACTCATACATAATAATAAATTCTTTGTTGGTTGAAATATTTAATGTCAAAAATTAGCAGAGGAAATTTTGAATATTTATTCATGTAAGTTATGAATGTGATGTGTAGCAAATTTCATAACCATATGGCAGAAATAAAAAAGATTAATAGACATTGAAGAAAAATGTAAACAAAATTAACCAAGTAACACTGGGACAAAAGTTCCAATACAAAAGAGTTTAATTAGCAAAATTATAAAGAGGAGGTAAAAAAAAAATATATGTGCAGAACATTCAAAAAGCATACTTCATTAAACATTTGAAAATAAAGTCAACATCACTAATCCACAAAATACAACACACCTAACAAGACTGTCTATTTTATAAGAATGTAAAAATATGCTTTCAAACTTGTCTGATGGGGAAGTAAAGATTGTTCTGTAGAGTATTTTTTAATAGGTATTAAATATCTAAATTTTTGCTTTTAAATTGTACTTTGTAAGCAGAACATATAATTCATGTAAACATATAATTTAAGAACATATATTTCAGAATTGTTCACTGGGTGACATTGTAAATATCCACAATACCCATCAGTTTCAGATACTGCAGATTGGTGATGAAGCCACTGAGATTGAAGACGCAAAAGGATCTGAGACAGAAACATCTATGGCAAGCTGCTCTTCTTACATGACTAGATCCTTAGTGTAACTTTTTATGGTAGTGATGGGGATGCAACCCTGAGCTGTGTACAAATGCCAATGGTTAAATTTTTGTTGTTGTTAATTATGTTATTTCCTAGGTTTTGAGACATGGTCTTAGTATGTGGTACTAAGTCTGGCCTTGATCTTGCTATGTAGTCGAAGCTGACCTCAAAATGACAAGTTTTGGAATTACAGCTATGACAAACCATACCAGATCTTTAGTATAAACCATTTTAAAGTCCTGCAGTCTGGACCAGTACAGTGGTAACCAGTGACGTAAAAGCACTTACCTTACAAGATTGCACACAAATTTGATCCCAAGAAATCAAATCAAATTAAGCTGAGAAATGTAAAAACAACTCTATATAAAGCTGCCTCTGACCTCTAGACACACTAATAATCATCAATTTTAAATATATTGGCATTGTATAACAAATGAGGGTTCTCATCCTTAGGTTAAAACTAAGTTCCCCTTTCTTGGTAATTAATTGCTCATAGCTCATTCAAGGGTGAGGTCCATGAAATGTCCCATATTCACTTTGGGATTTAATTGTTAATAGAATTGTTGAAGACTTGTTTAGGCAGCCATGCTGTTGGAGATTTTGTGAGTATAGCTCAGCTGTAAAATATATTCATACACTAAACACACTCAGCAGACTATATTTACATTTTTATCATGTGTATATTTGTGTTTATAAAAATAACAATTTTTAAAAAGAGGTCATACATTTGAAAAAGCAGGTAGTTACATGAGAAAGGTTAAAAGGAGAAGAGAAATGAGGAATTATACAATTATATTTTAATTAAAAAATCTTACAAAAAACATAAATAAGACATTTTCTTTCCATTCTTTCCTCTGCACACACATACATGTTTGTACATATGCATATGTACATTAGCTTGAGAAGGACATGTTAATAATCATCAGTATATAACATGCCTTTGAAGAGTTTGTTTTCTTCTTTGTACGTATCTATAATATAGAAATTACTAATATGTAAGAAAAATGGTTTGTGAAAGACTGCAATATGCTTTATATTAAGAAAAGAAAGTATATTGAGGCATTCTCTGGAAACTAAAAATCTAACTATAATTGATATATATTTACTTAGAATAAAATCTTCAGTGGTTTTGTAACACATCAGAGTAAAATCCTAAGAACATTGAAATTTCCTATATGCTGCATAAGAGCTAAACAATGCTTTCCTTGTCCGTGCACCAATGCTTCCCATTAGGAAGACTTTATACTGCAAATAACAGATAGCACAGACCTTAAGTCTCATTTCTTTGAACATTATTGCTGTGCTAGGTTTTAAGGTTTTGTCTCATTTGAGGGAGACTGATAACCTTGAATCTCAAGCCTCCTGTGGCATTTTCTCAGTCCTCACTAACCATGACCAAAGTAGAATCGTCTCATCTACAAATTACCAAGAGTAATCAGTTCTGAGAAACAACCTTAGGTGAAGCGGTGTTAAATTGGCCAGGAAATTTTTTTGAGGCATCACTATTATTACCTTGCAATTTTTTCATTTCACTTTGCCACTGACACTTGGCAGGTTATAGTTTCTCATTTTCGCACTTGGATAAAACTCTACGAAGTAGAGATGATAGAGATAGGTAGAGAATTTTTACAATGGGATTCTCCTCACTCTATGAGATTAGGATATAAAATTAATCTCTATTTGAGACAACTTATCAATTGAAGATTCATAAATAGCCATTTATGAAAGAAGTAATGATGTAAGCACATTTATATCTCTGTAAACTGCTGCCTGCTCTATGGCCAGTCAATGTTATTGATTCCTGTACTTGGAAACAGTTCTACGTTGAAAATGGTTTGGATTGAGTCTTCTTTTGAAGACATCATTCCTCTGTGTGGTAGTTTTCTGGGATTAAGATGTGTTCATAAAGACAGGAAGCACTTCTGTATGCAGCAATCAACAAACTTGCATAAACGAAGAAAGTAGGTTTCCAGTGGGTCCTCCCTTCTCTTCCTGTAGACCAGTGCCAACGTTTGTAGTCCAGTTTAACGACAGCCATCTACACCGCTCTCTTCAAGAGATTTTTTAGCAAATGTGTAACAACTGACTTATGACAGTCATTAACTATAAGTTCACTGTTTTAAGGAAGACAGGGAAGTCATATGAAATACAATAATAGAGACATAATACACTGGAGAAATGGACCCACAAATAGAAAGAGCTCAGAAATTATGCCTTGCAGCAGAGGTGACTTAGTTATAAAATAAAATGTTTCTATCCCTAGGAAAAATAGAACTGTCTCTTGTGATTATCTCACAAGAAAAAATGTGATGCCAATCTAACTTTTCAAAGATTTTCACTTGTCTAGGTATTGGAGAGTAACTGACAGGACCACACCGTGTAAAACAACTCTACTTTGAGTGACTCCAGGATTAAGAATCAGTGTCTTGGCCAAGTGCTTAGCTGTGGGTGTCTAGATCTGCTTCTATGGGTCACTGGATGAAGGTTCTATGATGACAATCTGACTACAGGGGAAGGCTAGTTGGGGCATCATCCCCAGCATTGCCAAGAGTCTTAGCTGGGCCTCCCTGTGGGTTCCTGTGGGTTCCCTAGCAGCAGGTTCCCCCAACTCCTGAGTTCTGTTGAAGGAGGGGAGTGACTAGAGGAGCAAGGGAGACCAAGAGCAGGATGGAGGATACGCAGGGACTCTGACCAGAGCTAACGGGAGCTCAGGGGCTTTGCACTAACAGAGTCTGCATGGGAGCAAAGTAGGCCCTATGAATGATGGTGATAGTTGGACCGATTAAGCTTTCTGTGGGCTCATGGCTATGGGATCAGAAAATATCTCAGTCACATGAACATGCTTTTCAGAGCCCACCCCCTAGGGTAGGATGCCTTGATCAGCCTTGGTGGGGGGGGGAGGGAAGAAATGGGTCCTGCCTCAGCTTGGTATGTTAGCCTGTGTTGTCTACTCAAGGGAGGCATTACCCCCTCTGAGGAATGGATGGGGGAGGTGAGTGGATGGGGGAGGGTGAGAGAAAGTGGGGGAGGAGGGGTGAGGGGAGAAGTGGGGAAGGAGAGGAGAGGGAGGGGAACAATACTCAGATCCACACACACACACATGCACACACACACACACACACACACACACACACACACACACAAACTAATAAACAAACAATAAAGTAACCTTTTACTAAACTTTACATCTCAAAAATCTTTCTTAGCTAGTCACATAACACAGACAAAAGACACATGTATAGCATGCCTCAAATTTCACAATGGATACCACAAAATAAAATAAGCATATAATATATGTTTTATGATTCCAGCATGACACTGTTACCTTCACAGTATAAGAAAGATACTTTCAAAACTTCCAATAGAAGAAACTAGAGAAGACAACATTCCTGGGGACACAAGGCAACA
This sequence comes from Phyllotis vaccarum, assembly GCA_033318265.1. NCBI lineage: Eukaryota > Metazoa > Chordata > Mammalia > Rodentia > Cricetidae > Phyllotis > Phyllotis vaccarum. The sequence continues at coordinate 33,380,591 of JARWLC010000010.1, read as the reverse complement.
AGGTAGGAGAAGCATATACTGTCAGAAGTCAACAGATTCAGAAAGGTGTGGCATTTTTCAGACTGCTGCAAAAAATCAATAGAACTCCAAACAAAGTCCCACCAGAATTTAAAACATGACTCATGTAGATGTGAGCAAAAAGAAATCCTTCCTCCAAAAAATATAAGAAAGGGAAGGAGCCAGAGAAACAAATCAAGTTAGCTCAAAGGAAATATAGAGGAATCACCAAGAGAGCTTTGAAAAATCTCATCAAAGTTAGAGGAATAATTGTATCTGCTATAATGACCTTAAGACTAAAGTACAGCAATGGGCCAGGGACAGGGGTAGTCAAGTAAATCAATGGAATAAAGTGGAGATTCCAAATTAACCTATACCTTCACAGACAACTGCTGATTTTACAAAGGAAAGAGGCAATTTGAAGGAGATGCTTTTCAACCATGGCACAACTAAAAATCTATATTCACATTCAAAAGCAAAAGCTTTTGAGGGGCTGGAAGGTGGCTCAGGGGGTAAAGCACTCATTATAGAAGCAGCAGGGCCTCACTCAGCACAGATCCCCAGATCCCATGTAGGGTCAGCAACAGGTCACTTGACTGCAGTCCTGGCATCCACTATGAGATGGAGGCAGACAGAAAACTCCATGAAGAACACAGTGTTTAAAATCAGATAAAAGACCTTGTCCTCAGATAAGGTGAAAGGTAAGGAGCAACCTTTGAGGTTGTCTTCCAACCTCCACATCAGTGCTATAGCACAGCGATAGCTCTCACAAATGCAAAGCTTAGCCGGGTAGGATGGTTCATACCTGTAACCCTAGCACCACAGAAAATGAAACAGTAGAATTGTTGCAAATTCTAGGCTAATCGGGTCTGCAAAGTGATTTCTAATCCATCCTGGTCTACAGAGTGAAAGCATCAAAAACATTAAGATAATAATGTAACAAACAATCCAAACTCTTTGGCATATACTTCAGTAAACACCTCTAATTCAAAGACATTATTATAAGCAACATTCCTTGAGTGTTAAAGCACATGCTAGTTCAAAGCATAAACATATTAAATATATCAAAAACAAGCTCAATAAGACAAGGTGCCACTTCACTTAGTTGCGGAGGCCATACTAGGGAAATCAACTCTACGAAGACAATTTTCAAAATATATAGGATATGATAAATATAAAGAAATATCTGTGAGATGGAGGCAAGTACCCAAGGAGTACTTCTCTGTGCATGAGGTCTGTCTGTGTGGGTAGAAGGAGTTCAGAGGTGTCAGATAACCTAGAACTGGAGTACTAGGCTGTTGCAGGTGATGAGACTGGAACTCAGGTCTTGTTCAAGACAGCATGTGCTCTATTTTTTTCTCAAATATCAAACATTGATTTTTAACATTTAGAGTTTGTGTTATTAAAAGCATTAAACTGAAAAAATTATTAAATATTTGGCCAATTTAAATGTCTTCCCTTTTTTTTCAACTCATTTTTCTAATTTTTCTACAGAAAATGAACTTTCATACAATATGTTCTGATTATGATTTCCCTCCTCCAACTCTTTCCAGATTCTGTCCACCTTCCTTCCCAGACAATTCCCTACTACTCTCTCATTAGAAAACAAAACAGGCATTTAAAAAATAAAATAAATACAATCAAACCAGAATACAACAGAAAAAGCAGAGGAGAGCAGACCATCATAATTACTGACTCATAATCTCTGCCTCCACTGACTTAGCTAGGGTTTCTATTGCTCTGATGAAACACTATGACCATACAGCAAGTTAGGAAGGAAAGGGATTATTGAGTTTATACTTGAGCACTGCTGTTCATCACTAAAGGAAGCCAGGACAGGAACTCAAGCAGGGTAGAATCCTGGTAGAGGCAGGATCTGATGCAGAGGGTGCCTATTATTGCCTCTTTCCTCCTGGTTTGCTTAGCCCACCTTCTTATATAATCCAGGACCAGCAGCACAGGGAACGGCATCATCCACCATGGGCTGGGCACTTCCCATTGATCACTAAATGATAAAATATCTTATAGCTAGTTCTCGTTGAGGTATTTCCTAAGCAGAGGCTCCTTCCTCTGATGACTCTAGTGTGTGTCAAGTTGATACAAAAACATCAGCCAGTAATCCATCATTTATATTTTTAGGATATTGAAATCTTTCTGGCAAGATAATTGGTAAATACTGAAATACTCTGTTAACATCTAAAAATATAGTTGTTTATAAATGGCTTAAATAGATGAGTTCCTTTATTATAGAAGAGCAAAAAATGGAACAAGCAAACAATCAGCATTGAATAGAGATTTCATCTGAATACTGGATACATATTTATTTTCATCACTTAGGATAAATTAATTACTACAGTAGTGAACACTCAGACAAGAGTTTGCTGCTGAAAAGATTTTAATTTAGGTCTCTATGGAGTCTTACAGGAATGTTGGAGGTTAAGAAACAGCAGTGACGGTCATGAAAGTATTCTAACATAATTTAGGTTAGAATGAGTCATTTAGTTTTATTTCATTATTGTTTAGAATAATACAACTGGGAGTGGTTACATTAAGGGCCAAGAAAGCAATAAACTGTTATCTTGGAGAGACAACGTAGAATTCTGCAAGTTTTAGGCTAGCTTGGGCCACATAGCTAGATGGATCCTGTCTAAAAACAAGCTAAAACTATTAAATGATTAAGTAGCATAAGATAAAAAAATCAGGTTATTATCACTTTGACTCAGAATACTTAAAAGGATAATTCCAAACTTTAAAATTTGAATGAAATCAAGTAACTTTTTCCTTGACTTAATGTTTTTATCATTATATGAAAATGAGGGATGAACAAATATATATAGAGAGATATATACACCACAAGGTAACATAAATAAATATATGTCTAACATTTAGAAATAGTTCACTAACCTATAATCTATGGCATAATGAACCCCAATAACTCTAAGAAAATATGAAATTTTCTGTAGTAGAAAGAATGTACCTAGTGAGGAATGAAAACAAATATTTATATCTTTTAAAAGTAATTATACTGATTTAATAAATTGGTTTTACTAGCAATGAGTAGTTAGCTGGGATTCCAGTTTTAGCTGTGAGTGAGAGAAGTAGTCTTCCCCATCAGTTGGTTTGGGGTACCAGATAGTTTAGAACACATACATATAAATAACATTGTATGAACTGAACAAGTTATATTTAGGAATATATATGCTTATACATAAACATATATGCATGTAGTAAGAATCAACTGGGGGGGGGGGGAGGCCATAATGGAGGGTTTGGGGAAGGAAGCGGAGGAAGGGAGGTAATTATATTCTAATCTCAAAACTAAAATAAAAAGTATGAAAAAAAATTAAAAATATGTGAGAAATGAGCCAAAAATCTTATCAAAATCTAACATCAACATAGACATAGCCAAAGCACTAATGGAAAGTACATTTACTCTTTGGCATACTCATGAATTTGAGATGTGTCCAACTTTTTCACAGTACATCAAACAGAAAACCTTTAGGGTAGTAAGGAGAATATATGCATAGACTGATCTGGGAAATACTTGGGCTGCCTAATGAGGTCATGGAACAAATCAACACAGCTGGCCTGCGGACTGTTCATTAGCCACCCTAGAAGAACTAGAGGTGTCCCAGGCAGAACAGCTGCCAAACCAAAGAAAGAATCTCTGGAGCTCAGATCATAAACAGACAATCAGAATATTTCAGAGCTGGCAAGGCTCTCCAGGGCCATGCAGCTCAGTGTACAAGGCTCTAGTTTGCTACAATTCAGAAGACAGATGAACTTCCTGAAACCACAATCAAACATTTTATAGGGGAAAATTTTAATACAAATGTTTGTCAGTATCAAGCTATTTTGTCACTAGATTTGGTTAATGTTATTTTCCTTTTATACAAACCGTATGTCGGATATTGAATATATCTTTGCTAAGTTGCATTCCTCCCCCTTTTCTGTCTTTTCCTATCAGCAGTTTTATTCTACAAGGATTTAGATTCAACTTCACATTATACAAGCATACAAAATTTTATGGTCTATATAAAATCTAGAAAAACCAAATGATAGTAATGTATATTTGCTACAAAACGGTTTTTTGGCCCGGTCTGGTAGCAGTCTAGACCTATAGACCTGTCATCTCAGACCGCTTAGTTGCCCACTGCTGCTCAGGCCCTAAAAATGATTAGACGCTTATATTAACTTTATGCTGTTTGGTCTATGGCTTAGGCACATTGTTAGCTTGTTCTTACATCTTAATTCAACCCATTTTTATTCATCTGTCTGCCACGTGGCCCATGGTTTACCTGTGTTCCTTACATGTTTCTTCTTGAGCAGCTGGCTCAGTCTGTCTCTGACTCCCCCCTTCCTTTCCTACCTATTTTGATTCCCCCGCCTACATTTTCTATGGTGCCTGTCATGGGCCAAAACAGCTCCTTTATTTAAAGATTGATATCCACAGAATACAAAAAACATTCCCATATCATATATTTATCTCTCTGAGACTGGTTTAATTCTCTTATTATAATTATCTCTATTTGCATCTGCTATTCTGAAAATAACATAACTGAGTTCTTTGTGATTTAAAAGTTTCACTTTAAACACAGGCTTTATTGCACGTGCGTACACACTCACACACCGCTTTTTCTCTATACATCCTTCTAGATTGGTCTCATAACTTTACTACTATCTACAGACATCTATGTTCAAATGTCTGTGATACGTTTGCTTTGAATTCTTTGGGTAAACACCCGGAAGAACCACTGACCTAGTTCTATCTTTCATTTAATGTACTGAGAAATTATTGGATGCAATTTAGTCATTGCTCACTGGTACTACTAAGGAAGGACAGAGGCTGGAGTACTATCTCTTTCCTATCACAGCAGGCAGCTTTCTCTTAAGTACCAGAAATATTAAGTGCAGCAGAAAAGCCATACAGCTGTGATTTGTAATTGTTTATTCTCAAAAAGCTTTGGTATTCCCTGTGTAGTTATTCTGTAATATCTCTGTGAGTTTTTCACGTGTCTTTGTCAAAGTGTCAAAGCTGTATGAGAGGTGTTTTTGTAGCCATTGTAATTAAAACAATATCTGATATAAACAGCTTGCTCCTGGTGGTATAGCTCAGAAACCAAAAGTAACCTGCCACTAAACTGAACAGAGACATTACAGGATATAAAAGTGGATCTAAGTGTTGCAAGTCTAAATAATGTAGTTACTTGCAATAACACTTGCATCCTCCGATTGTCATGGAACAATGCATATGAAACACACTATTATCAAGGCAAAGTGTGCTTGTCTTGAAGTTTCCCTCCTTCTGTGACTCTAGAAAGATTTCTCTTCCAAACCAATTTTCCTTACATGGATCTAACTACGCAGATTGATCTTTCAGTTATCTGAAAAGCATCTCTCAGTGTACAGACAGATGCCAAGTTCTTTGCAGGCTCAATAAATTAATTCAGGACATTTCTTGATTCACTATTATAAAATTAGTATCTTCCTAGTAAGATATTTTGGCTAATGAATAACAATCTCTGATCAAATTAATAATACCATTATGTTCACTTTCAGCAGTTTAATGGTGGTCTTTTGGGTATAGTAACATATTGCTGACCTGGGCAAGCAGCCACTGGACTGAATATAAAATTCTACCAGTGAACTTCTTCATAGGCAAACTCTAAAACTATCTTAAACCAATAATTTCTAAACCTAAATGAGGAGTTTGCACTGTAAAATCTGCTTCATGTTGTATAATGTCAGCTATTATTCACAGTATTGTAATCTAGTCTCCCGACACAAAAATATCATAAAGTATTGCCTCATCTAAAACATCAAGTGATACTTCATGATCTGTATATCCAAAGTAGTGTTCTAAAAGTCAATATTCTATTTAATTCTCTTTAAAATCAATCAGTGATCCCCTAAAACATTCAAGCACCCCCAAAATTTTACCTCAAAATACAAATCTCTGGCTGTCATTTCTAACAACTGCTAAAACCTCTCACACATCTCTGAAACATCCTGCCTTCGAGAGCTTGAACATTCTCATTTGCAGCCATCCTGACCATAGCTCATCAATGTAGTTTTAAAATATTTTGATTTGCTTGTATTTGTTATTTTCAACTAAGTATCCACAGAATAGAGACAGTAAAGTTATCCTCATTGGCACAGGAAAAGCAAACATACGTTTGGAAAAAAATCATTTTGCATTAAAAATGATTTTAGCAATTAGATATAGAAAATGATGTTTATATGTTTTAGAAAAGTATTTTGAATGAGAATGATTATACAAGCATCTCTTGTGAGAAACAACATATGGGATATCACAGTAGTATAGAATATTTCATGCAAATTTAAAATAAATTAATATTGGTAGACATGAAATGTGAAAGTTTCAAATTGTTAATGATACAAAGTGTTCTATACAAGGGTTATCTATATTAAGCTACAAGCTGAGATAATTACTGAAAATATCAGTAACATAACTAATTAGCATTAGTTTCTTTAAACATTGTGGTAATTTGATAGAAAATGCCCCCATAATGATAATGGACTAAACCTCTGAAACTGTAAGACAGCCCCAATTAAATGTTTTCCCTTATACAAGTTGCCACGGACATGGTGTATCTTCATAGCACTAGAACCCTCACTAACACAGAAACTGGCACCATAACTGGCATATTTTTGTGATAAGCCTGGCAACGTTTTTTTTGTTTGTTTGTTTGTTTTTTGTTTTTTTTTTTTTTTTGGAAGGAATTTAGATTTTGGTACTTGGGTTAAGAAAACAGTTGCATGCTTTAAGCACTGTTTAGTGGGCCATATACTAGAAGGAACATGGAAGTCAGTAGTGCCTAATGTGATTTGATTAACGATAGGGGCCTGGTTCAGATGTTTCAGCACATTAATATTTGGCTGAGAAATCATTCTTGTGATATTTTCGTAAAGGAAGTGGCTTCTTCTGCCCTTGTTGGAAGAGTCTGACTAAAGCTAAAGGGAAGAGTTTTGGATTAATCCCTTAGCAGAAAAAAAAATCATCTCAAAACAGCCTAGATAAGACTCTGTCATGTGGTTATTAGTAGTAACTCTAATGAAGATTTATAATGAAAAGGAACAAGCTGAGCAGGGTAAATTACAAACTAAAATGTAAGGAGAAAATAAAGATAAGAAATGGAATGAATTGAGTGATGACCTCAGGGCAAGATCTCACCCAGCCAAGTGTCCAGTTTGTGAAAGAGAACTAAAGCTAAGTAAAGAGTGGGGTGTGGTGATGCCCACCAGCACTGGAAGGCAGAGACTGCCCGATCTCAGTTTGCAGCCAGTCTGAACTACAGAACAAGTTCAATGACAATCAAGCTTAGGCACTGGGGGAAACTATGGGAACAAGAAAACTAGTGAAGATGTAGATGAAAGAGGAGACCGTGTTCCAGACCCAGCAAGAGAAGACCTTTCTCAGTTTTGGCCACATGGTTCTGGTTTTAGAGATAAGGATTAAAGAAACTGGATGTAAAATTTGCTTCCAGCCTAAGGAAAGCTACTGGGGCCAGGCATGTGTCAGGGGTGAGCTGGGAGGGAGGCCTAGGGAGGCAATGAGAGTGAATAACAGGGAGTAGAGTCAGCCCTGAAGGAGGAAGTGTGTTACAGTCATCAAAACCAGAGTCAGAGCTCTTAAGAGCATGTTACATCAGACATGGAGATGAATAGTTTGGATTTTACCAAGCTGACTTTCGGTTTGCTTTGTCCAGTATTTCCTCTAATTTTTTAATTGGTAATGAATATTCTGGACCATTTTATGTTGAAAGTATGTGGTCTGCTTTTTATTTTTATTTTACAAAGGATTACAAATAAGGGATGGCATGATTCTCAGAAGATACTCTGAACTCTACACTTTAAGTCTGAGACTGTTATAGACTGTGACAAATTTTCAAGTTGGACTCAATGCATTTGCATTATGATATGGCTACAGTCTTTGTGGGCCAAGAAATAGAATGGGATAGTTTGAAGGAAAATGGCCCCCAAAAGGAGTGGCACTGTTAGGAGATATGACCCTGTTGGGATATATGTGTCCCTGTGGTGGCAGGCTTCAAGGTCTTTTTGCTTAGTGTGACATGCAAAATACTTCCTAATGCCTGCAAGAGATAGGACTCTCAGTCTCTTTTCCAGCACAATTTCTGCCTGTATGCGGCCATGTCCCACCATGATAATGGACTAAACATCTAAACTTAACCACCCCAGTTAAATGTTTTCCTTTATAAGAGATGCCATGGTCATGGTATCTCTTGACAATAATAGAAACCCATACTAAGACAAACATACACTTGATTTTAAGGATAGGTGAACTATCCTTACAATTCCTGAGGCTTGGTGAGAAGTGGCTTGTTCCTGACTCTCTTATATTTCGGATTTTTCCCAATATCAGGCTCCAGGTTTTTATTACAAGACCAAGATGTATGATATATGCGTACAATAGCAATCAGTGGGGAAAAGCCATGAATTTGAAAGAGAACAAGGAGGAGTATAGAGAAGAGTCTTACAGAAACTGATGCAGAGGCCATGGAAGAGTACTGCTTACTGGCTTAATTAATCCTCATTGTTTTACTCAGATACTTTTCTTATACAAGCCCCAGGACCACCTGCCTTGGAATGGCACTGATACATAATCAAAGACGCTTTCATAGGCTCCCTTGCAGGACAGTTTGATGTAGGCAAGAGCTTAACCGGGGTTTCCTCTTCCCAAGTGACTCAATTTCCCAGCTGACAGAAGACAAACGAGGAAATGATATAACTACATTATAATCTCAAAAAAAATTAAAAGGTACTTGTGAAACATGCGCAGATTGCTATACAACCTAATGCCTACAATTATAATATGTAGTAATTCATATTAATGTGAAAACTGATATAAGATGAAGTAGAAAACAGCACATGATGATGAGCTGAAGTCAGAGTACTTTCTGGAAATGAAATGAAAACTCAAACTGTTAAGTCCTTCCATTTAACTAGCCACCCTGTCTCCAAACTTTCTTGGAAATCTCAGTATTCTTATACAAGTTGATTCTCTTCTTATGCCCTTATAGTTCCTTGGAACCACTTATTCCTATACCTTGGTAGATAAATGACTCAGGATAATACATGATCTTTATATAGTTCTGAAATATCACTCTTGGCCATCCTCTCCTTCCCCCCTGAAGGTTTTGAGTATATAAGTATAATTCTCAAGTATGAAGAGATTATCTAAACATTTTATCTTGCCAGCTGTGAAGCAAATCAACCAATTGGTCTTTAATCCATGAAGGTATTCAAGCCTTGCAAAAGGCCTTTAACTAGTTCCCTTTGAATAGAAAGGCTAAAATAGAAAGTACTGAAAACGTGCTTACTTGGTTACTTCACTCTTCTAATATCAGTTCACCTAAGATTTATATCTCACCTGCCCACATATTTTGAAAAATATAGAACCATTTTCCTCTAAATTTAAGACCAAGGGCTCTTGAAACATCAAAATATCTTTATGGAAACTTAGTTTATGTAAAATAAAATTTACCCATTTGAAGTGGGCTCTATAATTTGTTTTAGTATACATAGTTGCAAAACTTACCACAACATTAGAACACTTTCATTTTTTAAAAAAAGAATTTTCACACTTATAGCAGATGTTCTCAACTGCTCTCAAATCAAGGCATACAGTACCATACTGTGCGCTGTGGAGATTGGTCAATCCTGGATGTTCTGTCTCAGTGTAATCACACAGTATCTTGAATAACCTGCCACTTTCTCTTCCAAGGCTTCAATTTTCATTCCTGTTCAAACATGGATCAATAATTTGTTCCTTTTTATTCCCAACGAAAACCCAACTATACAGCTATACATTTAAGCTGATTATTCAAAAGTTGAAAAGCAACTCAGTCATATCTACCTTTAGGCCATTATTAATAACACTTCCACAAACAAACACAAACTTCTGTGAGGGCATTTGGTTTCTTCTTTTTAGATACATACTTAGCACTGAGACCACACTTTTACATTTCATCTAGGTTTGTGAACTGAAAGAAATGTAACAGCCTGCCCACATACAGAGATGAGAGCTTAGAATTCTCTAAATCCTTATCACCTATCTTGTTTCCCTACTTTCCATTACTGTAGCTCTTGGGTATTTTAATTTTAACTTCCTGTTATGCCCTTTTTATGTGCCTAACGGGTCACTTCAGATTGCTGTATTTTTTTAATTTTTAAAAATTTTGGTAAATATAATGAAATTACAATGCTTCCCTTCTCCTTCCAAAACCACCGACATACCCCCTTCCATTCTTCCTCTCCTTCAAATTTGTAGCCTCTTTTTCATTAATTATAATTGTATGGATATATAATTCGAAATATATTCTGTTCAGTCTGTTTAACGTTACTTGTATGTATGCTTTTATCTTAGTACTAAGAGATTTCTCTGAATATTCCAGTCATAAGAGTCTCTCTCTCTCTCTCTCTCTCTCTCTCTCTCTCTCTCTCTCTCTCTCTCTCTCTCTCTCTCTCTCTCTCTGTGTGTGTGTGTGTGTGTGTGTGTGTGTGTGTGTGTGTGTTATGCCATATGTTAAGTGGTTGATAGGTTTTGGTTTTTTGAGACAGTGTGTCTCTATGTTTTCTTGGCTGTCCTAAAACTCTCTATGTGGAATGGGCTGGGCTCATACTAAGAGCTTTGTCTGACTCTACCTCCCCAATGCTGAGATTAAAGGCATGATTTTATTAATTTCTGGGCATGGTAAGGATGCAGCATCATTCCCAGCATCTAGGTATTTAATTGTTTTGGCATCATTTGTTGTAAAAAAGACTCTTCTTTCTGAACTGAATTGTTTTAATACCCTTGTTAAAAGTAGCTTACCACAAATATGAATTTAATAATAAAAAAATCAAGGTGAAATTAAGACTTGAAAATTTTTCAAGATTTCTTCTTATTATTACAAACAACCACTAATCATTTATAAAATAGATGTCTCTACAGATAAGAGCACTAAGTATTCTTACGGAGGACCTTGGTTCGAATTCCAGCATCCATCTAATATCTCAGCACTCTCTCTAACTCCAGTCCCGTCTTCTGAAGCCATATTCTAGCCTCTGTAGGCAATGTATACACATGACCCACAATCACATGGGCAAAATATTCATATGCATAAAACAAAATCTCAAAAAATAAAAAATAGCTGTTGAATATGGAGATTTCATATCCAAGGGAGTAATAAAACATACTGTGTTCATACCAACAATAACCCCAAAGTTGCAATGAGTTAAGAGCAGAATATCACAACCTCAATAGGAGGCAGCAGTACGATTCATTTTACCAGCTATGAAAATGACACGACTTCCAAGAGGTGACTATGGAAAGACTGTAGGCAACCAATCAGGTCTGAGGTTATCTAAGAGGCAGTGCCCTGTAGGTGAGATGGGTATCTATAGGTATGGGTGTCAAGAAGTGTTATCTCATAGATAACACTTAATCACTTGGATGGTTCCACAGAGGGCTTTGATGCTCTGGAAACTGTAAATCAAATCAAGTAATGAAGGTAAAAACTAAGTGATACAGACCAAGTATGACAAAATTGAAGGGGAATAATTTTAAGTTGTAAAGAAAATGTAAAACATATAGATAGAGGACTTTTGAGTTGTGAAAAGAAAGTTACGTAAATTTTTTTAGGATAACGGAATTAAACTGGAACTGATAATATTATGTAAATTACAGTCTTGGAAAGACAAATGCTGTACTTTTTATCATTTAATATTCCTAGAATTTACATATATAAACATGTATAAATATATGACATGAAAGTAGCCATGAAACTGTGTGGAAGAACAAACAGGACAGGTGGAGGGAGTCAGGGGCGGGTACAGAAGTGAGCGGGGTATGCTCAATTTACACATGCACTTTTATAAATATTTTAAAAGTTAATAAAAAGAAACAGACTAATAATTTACCTAAGATAGTCAAGATAAAAACATTTGTAGGAGACTTAGTTTTGTGCTTAGCTTGAAAATATCTATATTGTATGTTCTTTGAAAGAGGATGTAACCAGGGAAGTGTAAAGGCTTAGAAAACATATTATAGGCAACAATGTCTACAATTAAGAAACACATATTAAGACTTTGAATTCAGGGACTCTATATCTTAGCCATATTCTCAACTGCTTTACATACATTATCTAACATAGTCTCATGAGTTTCATATAAAATTGACCCCAATATATTTCCTACAGGTGACAAGATAACATTTAAAAGGTAAGATGTCTATCCTAGTTTTACAGGCATAAAAATAGACTAATGACGTTTTAAAACAAGGCCTCTGACTTAAATTAGTTAATTTCTCTTTAGCAGGGAGTTTGGCACAGCTCAGCATCAGATCTGATCTGATGCTTTAAAGCAATGTGTAAATTGGATGCAAGTTAGATGCCAAAGGGTGAGTCATGGCAAAGTTCCCAATCTTCACTGGTTCTTAGTATTGTTCTCAAGTTAAACACCCGTGCTATAAATGGCAGTTAGCTCTGATTCTTCTTTCTCCTTTCAATCATTTTACTGAGAATACATTTTTATTCCCCTTTACATATCTATTTTAGTTCACTGCTATACTTAATATTGACAATTTTAATGTCTTTCAAACTAATCTTATGTATTAGTTGCTATTACATAAATCCAGGTGAGTAACTAATTCAAAATCACCCTGTAGTGCAAATCTAATCACAGCAACAATGTTCAATGCTCTCCTTCTGCTTTTCATCAAGTCAAAACTATTCAATTTCCCTTGCATTTCAGGCTTGCCACAACACAGCCATTAATATTAGTTCAGTGTTGATACTTTGAGCTTCCTGTGACAAAACTACGCCAGTTACTATTGATGGGCAATAATCCGAGCTTTCATTTGTACCCATTCAAATTACTGCTGTTCTTGAATACTATAATAATTCTCTCAGCGTAACTATTCCTCTTATTAAAGATGTGGGGATGAATCACATGTCTCTAATAACTTTGAACATTGGCAGTGGATATTATTCCTCATTTTATTTTTTATGAATAAACCTCATGTTCCCTTCACTAAATTCAATGAACTCCCACCTGTTGCTGAGTATTTGTTTACATCGTAAAAACAAACAAAAAAATTTGTCACTCCCTAAGGCAATTTATGATGGGTCTAATTGAAAGCTCAATAGCCAACAGCAAGGCAGAACTTCCAGGCAGGGAGATAGGGAGAGTGAGGAGGAGGAAGAGGAAGAGAAGGAAGAGGAAGAAGAGGAGGAGGAACTGAAGCTGGGGAGGAGGCAGTGTGAGGAGGGGAAAAGATGCCAGGGAGATGCCAGGAGTTGAAAGCCAGACACAGAGGAAGCAGCATGAGCAGTAAAAAGAGATGAAGTAACAAGCCATTCCACAAAAAGTAGATCAAAATAAATGGGTTAATTTAACTTAAAAGAGCTAGTGGAACAAGCCTAAGCTAAGGCTGAGCTTTCATAATTAATGCTATGTCTCTGTGTCATTATTTATGAGACCGTGGTCCAAAGCAAAATCAACTACACCCACACGATTCTTTAAAGTATGATCATTAAGTAATATTCAGTGGACTAAATTATATAAATTAATAAACATACTGATCTATTAATTGGAATGATCTTCATTGCGACAAGCTACTTATGAATTATTGGCTTAGAAAGAGTAGTTATAGAATCTTGACAGTCATTTCTCCATTTTTGTATGGCCAATGGCTAAATTTAAAAAAGGCTTGGTGTTATCAAACATACTAAAGCATCCTATTGTGACTTTCCAGGACCCAGTCATGCTCTGCATGTCACCGCCAGCCCAGGCCCAGGCAAGCGGCCTACTTAGATTTCCTGGGTCTCATACACAAAAATATAACAGAGAAACAAAAAGGAAAGCTTCTTGAGAAGAAGAGATTCCATGCAACTGGGAGAGTAAGAAGGGTTCCGGGAGGGTGTAAATAATCAAAGTTCCTTATATAAGTTGTATGAAATTGTCATATAATAAATTTTTGACTTAATTTTAAACTTTCATAATTCAGAATATATAAGCAACATTTATTCAGAGAAAACTGTGAGGGAAAATACTACAAATATTCAAATACAATAACTTCATTAAAACAAAAAACATAGTAAATAAAAATAAGGAAATTCAGACAAAATGTTACCTCATGCCTAAAAGAAAGACTATTAGTAAATGTTAAAAGATTAGTAAGTGTGACTGCAACATGGGATACTGATACATAGCTACTGAGAATATAGTACAATCTGCCTGGGAAACAATTTTCTTCAAATAATGAAAATGAGAACTCCAATGTGATCTGGCAACACTACCTCTCAGCACATATGCAAAGCAAAGGAATCAGCAGTAAGACAAGACACTGTTCTTCAGCGTATTCTAATACACTGACAACAATCATGATAGGGACACAGCACCCATCACTGAATAAACAAATAAGAAAATAAGGTAAATATATAAAATGTGATACTATATAGACTAAACAGAAATAGGAATTCTGCTAATTACAAAACAGAAGAAACTCAGGCAGATATTAAGTGAAAAAAAGCTAGACAAAAGCAAATGTTAGATGTCCTTAATGATGCATGATTAAAAAGCTTAAGGCAAATAATTGTGAGGTACAATGGCTGTTAACTAGGACTACTAATTTGGGATGAAGTTAGTTAAAAAATACAAAATTTTATTTAGCTAAGAGGAATGAATGAGATATACTGTACATCTTAGATAAAATCATACAGTATTCCCAAAAATTGCTAAGGAAAACTTAAAGTATATAGTCCACCAAAAATCATAAATGTGTGAGAAAATACATGTCGACTAACTTACTTAGTCAATCTAAAATATATGCAAATTTGAAAGTTACATAGTGTGCAGTACAAATATATCTAAATGTGTTAAATAAAAATTAAAGTGCATAGAAAGGAGACCTAAGAGGGCCCTGCTTCAGGAGATCTGCACATTGGGGAGTCATGTAAAGGAGTTAAGGACACTATCCCTAAATGTGGAATGCAGTCAGCGCTAAATAAAAAGAAGAAAGTGAACTTGGCTCCAGCTCCCATCCCCCTGCCTCCTGACTGTGGACTCCTACATCTGATAACTCGGTCTAGAAACTTAGAACTAGAAACTTTTTCATATGCTGAGAAGTTTGTTTCCATGGCAATTCGAAAGCTTATTATGTTGAAAATTAAAATTAATCATTCTGGCTAGTAAATTATAGCAATGTTATAAAAAATAAAGTTTACCCACAAGTCAATAATATTCATATATACTATCCATTAACAAGTAAAATGTAAAATTTCAACATTAAATAAAATAAAAACAAATTACATCTGATTAAAAACAAAAAATTAGCTTAAAAATTTTAATGTGTCTGTTGAAGTGAAACTACAAAAGTCTAATGAAAGAAAGAAAAAAGAAATGAAGTGGCATTCCACATTTATGGAGAAGAAGATTAAAAAATGTTGACACATCAGCTTTTTCAACTTGACTTATAAGCTCCAAACCAATGTCAAAAAACAAAATCAAAAAACCATAATTTCCTTTGGGTGATACCAACAGTCTGATACAACACGTATATGAAGAAACAAAGTGCGCAAAGTGGTTAATAATACACAGCAATAGATTAGTGTAGCTCTCAGCAGTCATCAAAGAAGGCCTCTTCTCTCTCTCTCCCCCACCCCCGTACAGCAATAGGGGTTTATTACAGAGAATCACAAGTTATCATAATACAGAAAATAAATAACCCACCCCAAGCAGAACATCTATGACACATCCCTCCACTCAGGGCTCAGGGATCACCTTAGAAGATGGGAGCAAAGACTGTGGCAATGGACCTGCAGGGGTGCTGTAAAAAACTGTCTTCCGGACATGACAGAAACAGTGCATCCCAGAACTCTAACAACTATGATTGTATGCACAAGATGTACAGAAGACTATACAAGTGAATATTCCAAAGTGTGGAGAGTGTGACACAATATTCCACCACTGAGGTTTCCACAGGTGGCCAGTTTTGGCTAAGGAAGGGAAAGTCAATTTTTGTCAGGCACTAAATATTGCTGCCCGTGCTTTAGTGAGCAATCCTACACACCTCTATACTTACAGACAATACAAACTGGGTCTCAGTAGGTCATTTCTCATGTGTATGTGTGTGTGTGTGTGTGTGTGTGTGTGTGTGTGTGTGTATGTGTGTGTGCATGTGTGTATGTGTGTGAGTGTGTGTGTGTGTGTGTGTAGGTGCATGTGTGTATATGTGTGTAGTGTGTGTGAATGCATGTACATTTGTACATGTGTGCGTATGAATATGTGTGTGTATGTGAGTGTGTGTTTGTATGTGCTTGTGTATGTGAATGTGTGTGTGCATGTGTGTATATGTGCTTGTGTGTGTTCATACATGTGTGCATGTGTGTCTATGTGAATGTGTGTCTATGTGTATGTATATGTGTGTGTGTGTGTGAATAAAGAAGACATGAACTTATAGTTCAAGGAGCTTGTGTCAAGAAAGGATTTGTCACTGTGTTTGTAATGCCTTTTCCTTGTTTGACTTGTGTCAGCTGGAAATTGAGTCACTTGGGAAGAGGAAACCCCGGTTAAGCTCTTGCCTACATCAAACTGTCCTGCAAGGGAGCCTATGAAAGCGTCTTTGATTATGTATCAGTGCCATCCCAAGGCAGGTGGTCCTGGGGCTTGTATAAGAAAAGTATCTGAGTAAAACAATGAGGATTAATTAAGCCAGTAAGCAGTGTTCTTCCATGGCCTCTGCATCAGTTTCTGCCTCCAGGTTCAGGCCTCAAGCTCCTTCCCAGATTCGAAAGACACCTCACAGGAATCTTACTAAGCAAGACAGTATGAAATGGTCATGAAAAGAGACCTTCCATGTCATATGTGTATATATATACACATGCATATATATATTTATAAATGGAAACAACAGACTAGCATTCAATATAATGACCAAAACCAAATGCTATAACAACAAACACTGGACAAATGTGAGAAGTAAGAAACTTTTATTCTTTGCTGAAAAGAATACAAAATGTTATGGGATCTTTAGGCAACAGCTTAGAGATTTCTTACAAAGTCAAACTTACTTATACCACAGCATGCAAGCATCACAGGTCTTGGTATTTACACAAAGGAGCCAAATGCTTAAATCTCAGTATAAACATGGATGTCTGCAGCAGCCACACTAACAGTGGTCCACGGGCAAGAAACTGAGATGCCCTTCAGCAAGTAAATGAAAAAAACATCCAGACAATGGAGCATCAGCCAGGACTAAGAGCAAATGTGCTGTCAAGTTGTACAAAGAAAAGTCGCACAATAAACTCAAATATCAGTCACTAAGAAGACTAAGCAAACACGGAAGGGCCAGAGCAGGTACCATATTCTGAAGAAGGCAAAACTGCAGGAGCATTGTGAAGGTCAGTGAGCATAAGAAGTCAGAAGAAGGGGTGCTACTGCAAGGCAGAGAAAACTGTATGCTTCAATCAGACAAATTAACAACTATGTTTGAATGTAGTTATTTGACAATATGTGATTTAAGCAAGTGTATCCTATTAGACTGTCTCCACACTCTTGTAATTAATTAGTTAACTTAAGCCTCCTCGATCAGAGAATAGGTAAGAACCAGGATAGTTCCCTCTATATTGTCCTTCTACTGACGATAATAATATTTTTCTCCTGCCCATCCCAGAGCCACACCCCTGCTAACACATTTATGGCATTTAAGCCCTTACGTGCACTAAGACCTTACCTGAACAATCTCATTACTTGAATAACTGGCATCTTCCTTACTTGTGACTGCCTGTCTCCTGTAGATAGATATATGTGTATCAATCCCTAACCCCACAATAGCTCAAAAACTTCACACTGAGAGAAGTCCCACAGCATTCCCACTACCAGGTCCAAGGAGGAATCTCCTGCAAAGTCCCTTTGTGGGGCTTACATCCACAAATCTATTTCCAGTGGCAACTACTCAGTTTGGTTGCTGTTTCTCCCTTACCTTGAACATCACCTATTCTTAGTAAGGAGTAGGAAACAGAACAGTAACCTCCCAAACTGCAAAAGTAAACAGATACCATATTTCTTCTATTTAATCTGTTTGTTCTTAATGGATTTTATAATGTGTTATAAAAATTACTGTGAATAGCTTTATTTTTTAAATCCCCATAATACTATATCAAATATCCTATTAATATCTCATTTTTTTTATTCTATCATCAAGTATCTCCCCAGTTGAACTATGCTGAACTTGTAGACACTGAAGTCTGGAGAGCTGAAGGAAAGTATGGAAAAGGATGGAGCATTCTAGGTAAACTTCAAATTTTAAACGTCTAAGTAAAATCAATCATTCCACACGTATTTCAGATAAACTCATAAAATTACTCAATAAAATCATGTTTAATAAACTCTATTGTGACTTATAAAATTCCATGGCATGAAGCTTTCATACATGATGTTAGGAAATAGAATTATTAAAGCATGACAGAAGTAAGAACAGAATGTATTAACCTATGTCAAATAATTCTATAAAAGCTAAAGTTTACTTCCCCAGAGGAAAATCACAATAGTAAAAGTATATTGAGAATTGTTTTTCAGAAAGCAGTTTAACATGTGCTTTAAAGAATACTTTTAAATGATATTTAGGCATAGAAAGATAAATGTACATGAAAGAGGTGGGTTATAAAATTCAATATAATACTCATGTATTATAATTTTCAATTAGTACTTCTATTTGAAATACTATTTAACTGATACCTAACAATGTGTTACTTTATTACACTGATGCTAACCACGATCACATTATTTTATGTAGAGGAGAAACGAGCTTTCCCAAGTTTCATTTAATTTTTATTGATTTACTTATACCACAGTCTGAATAAATAATATCATAAACATTATTCTTTCTAATATGCCATGGAGTATTTAAATTGCAACCTCAGTCATCCCTTGGTATTCCTGTACTTGTCAAACACAGAAGATTACATTGTTTGTCTAACACTTAGATTTTTAGAAACATTGTTAAAAGCTGTCACTAGAGGGAAGTCTCTTTATCTAGAGGCTAAACATAAATTACCACAAATCTCAGGACTGCAGGAATCTCTTCACTAAAATGCATCAAAGATACAACACGAAAAACAAGACAAATATCTCTCCTTCTAAATAAGTTTCCGAAACTGAACCAGTCAATATTTTTTACTTTAAGCATAAATAGGTTACATATGAAATGCCAAGTTAAATTAGACGCCAAGCACACATTGTTTTAGGCATATGAAATTCTATCACAGATAAATGTGTATCCACTCAATTTCCTACCACCCGTTTGTTGAACTCATACAGCCACAGCTTATCCCCATGTGTGATATCTTTCCATTTCACACCTTCAAACCTAAATAGTTCATTGAGAGTTCTCACAGAAATACTCATGGCTAACAGTGGAAGAGTAATATTTGTGCTCCTCACTACAATTGTGAACTTATTCAACATCGGTGTGGGGAGTAAGAAATAAAAATCCAAGACTTGAAAATCTATGTGTGGGTGATTTCTGCCCCACGGAAATTGCCTAGATTTGCTTCTGCTAATAAGCTGTGAACAGATAAGCTACAATATGCAGGTGCCTAATTGGAAGCAATTGCTATTCAAAAACAAATTAAACTAAGAAGTTTTGCATACAGCTAGTTAACCAATTTATACAGCAAGTGAATGCCCCTTAATTTCACCCAACACCATGCTTTGTGATTGGGAGATGCCAGCGGCCAAGAGCTTCATAGCAAGTGACTGTTCAAAGGTACTCAGAGAGTCTACTCAGCAATTTACTGGGACACACATGTCAATGGGCTTCTATTTTATTTTAAATCCCTGTCCATCTTGTAATTTATTTCAAATAGTTTTGTTCTATTTAATACCAGAAAAAATGTACAGATAAAACATAGAACTAAGAATCATGATAAAGAGTTTCTAACCTCAAGAAATATTTGGCCCAGGCTTGTTACATGACAGAATATACACAAAAGAGATTATGGTACATTTTTTTTTTTTACTATCTTTATCTTGAAACCAAACTAACAATTGTGCATGGTTTTTTACCTTATTTTGTTCTTTTTCATAGGTTTTAGTTCTTACTATAAGCTTTTCACATACCCTTGCTCAAAAGAAAACCTGATCCTCAAATCCCACATTTCTCTTAAGGAAAAAAAGTTCCCTCCACAGTGGTTTTTATTTGAAATATTTAGATATACTGAGACAAGCTTGATGGGACTATGATTCACAAAACAATACTGGCCAAAGCATAGGCATGAGAAAGAACATATTATAACAGATGACCTATGACACTTATTATTACTTTTCTCTGAGTATCTGTTTCATATTGTAGAAATACTCACCTTACTGTCACTTCCATGGCATGACATAAGTTTCTGTAATGCACACCATGTTTTATAAACTGTGATGATTTCTCATCATTTACACGCACAAGAATAAATTTAAAGTTTAAGATTAACAGGCCACTTGAATAAACTTGGAAAAATTTAAAACATTATTGTGAAACCTGAGATAAAATTAACTACACAGCAGAACAGAAAGAGCAAAGTTCAAAATGAGAAGTTCAAAAATATCATATGACAATGTGTCAAACCACATTTGTACAAAACAGAGAAAATGAGAATAGAACAAACATAGAATGTTTTTAGGTGGTTTCTCCTTCACCATGGAGAAGCCAAGCAGAAAGGGGGGCGGGGGGTGCCACTTCTTCAGTGTCAGTTCCCTTGGAAACAGATTTGGTATTCATAGTTATCATCTCAGCAGCTGGTATAGCCTAGCACACATTAAGTCTTCAAATGATGTATGCAGAATGACTGATTGTTTGATTCATATTGGGAATTCACAGAATATATGATTTTCACATACTCTAAGACACTTTTTATAATAGGAAATATTCTTTTCCCAAATAAAAAATACATTTTTGTCAATTCATATAAATACATTTCTAAGAAAGAGAAATGTGGTGATGTATTGTATATTTAATAATATTAGGCTGGACTATCAGAGGACAGAATCACCCACAGACAAGCCACAAAGGTCAGGTCGTGGTGACCCATGCTTTAATCCTATCACTCAGGAGAGATAGATCCATGTGGATCTCTGTGAGTTCAAGGCCTAACAGCCATGCAGTGGCAACTCACACTCTCTGACCTTCATGGTGATTATGTCCTCTGATATTCCAGGCTAATTTTATTAATTGTACAATATATCACCACAGAAAAAGACACATCTCTCAACTATATTATACTTATTTAGAGCATTTTTAATAGTTTATTTCTTTAGCATCCTGCAGTCTCTGCTGCATCTAGCATATCCTGTGTTATCAGTATTACCCATACTCTTTCCACAGCAGTTAAAACTCTCACTTTAGTTTAGTGTAAAGAAATATGTTTATATAATCACCAGACATCTTTTCCTTGGTGCCCTTTTCTCTTGGTTTTTATCTTGAAATTTATTCCCTTTCCAAATATTTGAAGGTTTTTAACTGTGCGTGTGTATGTGTGTGTGTGTGTGTGTGTGCGCGCGTGTGTGTGTGTGTGTGTGTGTGTGTGTGCGTATGTGTGTGTGTGCGTATGTGTGTGTGTGCGTATGTGTGTGTGTGTGCGTATGTGTGTGTGTGTGCGCGTGTGTATGTGTGTGTATGCGTGTGTGTTATAATTTAATACACATATTCAAAGCATTGTGGATACTCTTTCCCCCAAACTGCCTCTTATCTAGCTTCCATCCCTATGAACCTGCTCTCCTTCCTATCAGTTCCCATAGGCATGACTTAGTCTTGTTTTGTGACTCATTTAGTATAGCCAGAGTCTTCCTTATAGGTATTATACACAGCTACTGGAGCCTTATGGGATCAAGACCCAGTCCCATCCTTCAATTCTTCTGTAGCACATAGTCGAGCACCGAGGAGGCCTGGACTTCTACCACCTTCTTCATCCATATGTCAACATTGAAGGGCCTATTCTTGTGCAAACCTGGGTAAGATATCCACACCTAATAGGAGTAAGTAATTGCATTTTGGGGGTTTTTTTCCTAACTTATTAGTAGCTTGAGTTAGTTCTGAAATGTACTACAGCTCATTTTCAAATGCTATTACATTTAAATTTTACTTTATCGTAAGTTGCTAGTAATAATCTACATATTTTTCACAATCTATGAAACTTCTGAATGCTATTTATGAGATAGTATTTTTCCTCTTAAAAATCTGAGTTGTCTCCTTTTATAATGTATTTTACAGAGACAAATCTTACTCCTAGATTGATGTTTCTAAAAGGTTGGGAATGGTAATGGGGTATAGAAACCTGTGTCAATGTCTTCTCGGTCCTTAATAAATAATTCCTAATCATAATAGCCACTGTTGTTTCACTTAGTTTGAGATCTAACACTGGAAAAGCATATGCAGTGCTCGACCCACCCACGGTACATAAGAAGTCCCTTGAGAGCAATTTAATTTCACACATCATATGCTAAGCTTAATGACTAGCACAGATTCAAACATGATGACTCTGAACACCCAGTGCAAAGAAAGATTGTTTAGATACCAGATATGGAGAACTGTGCTGAGGAACGGAAGTCGTGGCAACACTAGAACTTTGTATGAAACGCATACTACGAAAGCACAGATGTTATCAATCTCCTGTCCATACCAATGGCTATGTAAAAATAGTACAGGCTTTCAAGTAGATCCCTTTAGAGTTAGGTGAGGTGGGTTTAAAACTTTAATTAGATCAAAAACTCTCCAGCAAAATGCATTTTAATTCTTATTCCTTGATATTACATACTAATTCTTCAAATAGTCTTGTTCTTTGTATGACTTAAAATGTCGCACATAATTGGATACCAGCGACCGTAAATCTCAAACTCTGAAACCTCATAACTACATTCAATGATTCTAAGTGAATCCGTTTATTGATTCAAATTTGTGAGTCAATAGCCTACAGAAATTTTCACAAAGAGTTACACAGATCACTAAGAGGTCAAGCCAAACAATCCAAACTCAAAAGCAGAAGAATTACAACAGTATTTCTTCAGCAATGGAATGCACTGTCGCACAGATCCTCTTTACATGGCATTCTTTAAGGTAACTTTACATCTTATTTCGCAGACAGAGTACGCGTCTTGTACATCTCCATAGCAACAACAGTTAAGTTTGGACCTCAGTCCTGGTGCAGAGGCAATTTCTTTGGATGTATATACAAATAGCAAGAATTCTGTGAAAGGGAATCGATGTCTAAGAAATAACTGCACTAACTACCTAATACTCTTTCTAAAATAAATAGTCCATGATTTGTCTTAACAAAAAAACACATCCTTTACTACAACAAATAATACAACATCATTACAGAAAGAAAAACCAGGATTTATAGTTGAATTCCTGAATAAGATTTTTTTGACACAATTTATTTGTATAGGACCTATTTGAATATATATTATTTCATTATTTTCAATATGTTTTTATATATTATAAAATATTGTTATGCTGTTTGTTTTTTATATACTAAATCTTAAAGTTTACATTTCACCATTGAAATCATTTCATTATCATCCTAAACAGTATTTAAATGGAAATATCACTGCTGGTATAACCATTCAGAAATTGATAGTTATGTAAGATACATTTAGCCTTTTGAAATAAAAAATAACTTTATAAATACTTCATACCTTATTGCAGCAATATATGTATAATAGGTAAGCTGTCTCAAAGAGTGTATAAGTTTTTCATAAAGTTTCATAAATATTAACAGATTTATAAAGACTTTGTCTTTTGTTGCCATTAGTGATAGGTGAGTCCTTGAATTCCTTCACCTTCACCCATATCTCACAATATTTTAATCTGAAAAGCCTGGTATTTACAGATAAAATGAATGTGCATGTGTAGAATGTCTTGTGCATGAAATCCAAGTTCCTTCATTGAAATTTCTGAAAGCCAAGTTCTCTTAAGACCAATAATGAAGGGAAAGGTTTCCACAGGGAGAGTTAAGTGGGTCTTAAACACAACCTCTGCCTCCTAAGAATTAGGTTTTCCTTTGGGAATCTACTAATTACCACTGAGATACCATGCTGTTAGGTCACAGCAGGCACACACCAGAAAAGCAGTAATGGAGGCTACCTCTTTCTTTGATGTTCTCCTTAACTGCCACATAGAGCAAACCAGATAAAACCACCAAACAGCATGGTACAAATTGAATGTTCTGTGGTAACTACTGGTGGTCACCTCAAACCCGTTTTCATTTGTTTCATAGTAGCATTTTTACTAAATAGGTGGCCTTCTTAATTATTAAAAAAACAAACAAACAAAAATGAATTTCCTATCCCAGTATCCCCTACAGCAATAATTACCATGTGAAGATATTAGAACTAACAGAATGTACACTTTTTGACTATTTGTTTTAAATAAAATTACCTGCCTTTACCTATGTACTTTTTTCCTTTCTTCCAAATTAGAACAGAATTAAAGGAGTGACCCAAATTGGGTCTTCCACAGAGAGGTGGGATCTTGAAATCTTAGGCTGCCCTAGAATATAAGATTGGTAACTCTGTGAAGCTAACTTCTCAGGCATATTAGACTATCATACACTGTAGTGGAAGAAGAAATGAGCTCCCGTCATATGTAATCAATGTATATGTCAAATATCTTTACTACACACAGTAACTCTGTCTGCAAACACATAAACACACATGATGTGGAAATGTCTTTCTGTATGCTGTAAATAGCAATCTTTAAATAAAGGAGCTGTTTTGGCCCATGACAGGCACCTAGGAAAAGTAGGAGGAGGCATCAAAGTAGGTAGGAGGAGCAGGGCGGATTCAAACAGAAGGAACCAGAAGCCCAAAGGATCAACATGTAAAGAACACAGGTGAGCCACGGTCCACGTGGCAGACAGATTAATAGAAATGGGTTGAGTTAAGATGTAAGAGCTAGCTAGCAATGTGCCTGAGCCATAGGCCAAACAGTATGAACTTAATATAAGCATCTGAATCATTTCTGGGGCCCAAACAGTGGCAAGCGGCTAAGGGGCCTGGGGCTGCAGGTCTGTGGGTCTGGGCCTCTGGCTGCCCGGGACCGAGAAAACACATTGTAACACACACACAGAGGTCTATATAGTTACACATACACATAAAGCCTTGAAAGTGGGTGTAAAAGGGTTAAATCTGAGGGTATGTGTACATTTAGGCATCAGGCATAAATAAGACCACAAGGAAGAAGAGTATGCATAAGCTAGTAGACAGTGTTAGAGACCTGATTACACTGAGTTAACACTGCCAAAACCTTAGAAGAAAACAGCATTGAAGGTCAGACACTTGTTCTTCATTCTGACCATTATTCAAGAGAACAGCATAGCAATTCAGATAGATACATGCTCAGTGAGTTATATCACAAATTAGGGGTCGGTGGTAAAGAGCTTGTCTCACTCATATACCAGGCCCATGTTTAATCCTTGATACTGCACTATTTTATTTCGTTTGATTGTTGTTTGAGGCTTTCACATCATCAAAGAACTGTTCTGCAAATTTTAAGTGAAAGGGAAGTACTTTCTCAAGTTAGTGTAAATGGTTTTCTTACAAGACTTTTCACCAAAGAGTTACTATGAGAAAAATTATAAACATGTTTAAAAAAAAGAAACTAAACAGGTAAATGTTTGATTTTCTGCTGCAAAGTGAGGAGGGTATTAGAGGTATGATGGGTGATAGAAAATAAACTATATTGTAACTGAACAGTAACTAAAGAATACAAC
The DNA here is from genome assembly GCA_033318265.1 of Phyllotis vaccarum. Lineage (NCBI taxonomy): Eukaryota > Metazoa > Chordata > Mammalia > Rodentia > Cricetidae > Phyllotis > Phyllotis vaccarum. The sequence goes on along the minus strand of JARWLC010000010.1, from coordinate 33,354,819 downwards.
AAATAATTATAAAGCAATAATTTCTAAGTTTTGCTCAGGAATAGTTTCTGAACTCTAAAATATTTTACCTTCTTAAAACAAACGAAAAATTTATACATATAGATTGGAAAGAAATTTCAATAGTTGGAAAACCAGACTCATGTGCATCATCTGCTTTTAATTTAGCACCTATATGCAATGTCAGATACATGTCAGTGAGAGGACAATGCCTTGTCACCTTTAACCACATGAATTCCAGGATAAGGCCCAGGACACAAGGGGAGGCAGGGGTCTTTGTCCACTGAACCATGTCAGTACCCATTTCTTAAGGAAAATATATCATATTTATAAAGCTAAAACATTTTAAAAGGACTTAATCTAGTCTAAACTGAAGACTATGTCCTAGGAAACCAACAGTGAAGAACAGTGCTAACACATATAGCACCTCAAAAAACATGAGTGCCCTTCAGGTCCACAGCTGACTAAGAGGTGAGTGGCACTCCAACCCCCAGGCCAAGCAGAGACCATGGTCTCCAAACCCCGGCCAAGAGACACTGACCCTGACACCCCATCCACACCCAGCTCCACTCTAAATCAAAGAAAGCTGGGAGAGTGCCCTGGACCCCAGCCCAATTCCCAGCAAAACACAGCTGGAGGGATATCCTAAGGGCCAAACTAGGCCCAAACCACAATCTGCATATTCAATCACATACTACTGGAGACCCAGAAGCCTCCCTCCAGATCAACATCTGATTAAAAGCTAATAAGATCCAAGTAAGAACCAGCTAAGAGCCAGCTAAGACCCTACTAAGAACAACCCCTGTGACAACTGGAGACACTCAGTTCCTTGGCCTACAGCCAACTAAGCCCAATAAGAGCAGCCCCTGCAATTACTGGAAAGAGCACCCAGGCTCACAACTGACTAAGAGCAGACCGGGAGCTAAATAAGAGTGAACCGAGGAAGCAATGGGCAGGTGCCAGTGCAAGAATACAAATAACATTATAAAGAAAAATGCAACACCACAAGAAGCTGATAGCTCTACAACATCAAGATTCCAGCATAATAAGGAAGAGGAAATGACCTTAAAAACAACTTTATGAAGATTATAGAAGCTTTAAAAAAAAAAAGATAAAAAATTCCCTTAAAGAAATAAAAGACAATACAAACCAAAAATTGAAAGAGATGAACAAATCCCTGAAAGAAAATAGAAGCAATAAAGAAGGTACAAATCGAGGCAAAGCTGGAACTAGAAAACCTGAAGAAACAAACTGGAACCACAGATGTAAGCACTGGAGGGAAAACTCTGAACCTAAGGAAACCAGATACACCATTGAAACCACAAAAAGTTGAAAATACCACAGAAGAAAAAAATGCAAACAAGGGAAATGCATATAAGATACCACCAAAAATAACAGGAAATAACAATAATTGGTAAATAATATCCCTTTATATCAATGGATTAGATTCACCTATAAAAAGATGCAATCTAACATGATGGATAAAAATATGAAAGCCATCCTCCAGTTGCATATTAGAAACTCACTTCAACTTCAAAGACAGACACAGACTCAGAGTAAAGGGTTGGGAATAGATTTTCCAATGAAATGGTCCTAAGAAATAAGATTATGTAGCCATCCATATATATATATATATATATATATATATATATATATATATATATATATATATATATATGTATATATATATAATAACATATATATTATAATATATATTAATAATATATAATATTAAATGGCGTAAAATGTGTCTCTGGAATAATACATAATAGAATTAAGAATTAATTAATATGTGAAAATTCATAATTAAAATTAAAATCAATGACGAAAGTAATTCTAATACTCTTGATACACGATAGCTAAGATCCAAACTGGGATTAGATACCCCACTATGCTTAGCCTTAAACTTTAATAATTCATAACAAAATTATTTGCCCGAGAACTACTAGCCACAGCTTAAAACTCAAAGGACTTGGCGGTTCTTTATATCCACCTAGAGGAGCCTGTTCTATAATCGATAAACCCCGCTACACCTCACCACTCCTTGCTAATTCAGACTATATACCGCCATCTTCAGCAAACCTTAAAAAAGAACATAAGTAAGCAAGAGAATAACCATAAAAAAGTTAGGTCAAGGTATAGCTAATGGAGTGGGAAGTAATGGGCTACATTTTCTTATTTAAGAACATTCACGATACTCTTTATGAAACTGGGGAGCCAAGGAGGATTTAGTAGTAAATTAAGAATAGAGAGCTTAATTGAATAGAGCAATGAAGTACGCACACACCGCCTGTCACCCTCCTCAAACCAAATAAAAAGATAACTTTACTTAAATTATTCTAAAATTTATTAGAGGAGGCAAGTCATAACATGGTAAGCATACCGGAAGGTGTGCTTGGATAATCATAGTGTAGCTTAAAGCTCTAAAGCATCTGGCTTACACCCAGAAGAATTCAAACAAAGAACACTATGAACTAGTTCTTGTGGGAATATATTTGTGCGTACTGTATCTTTAAATAAAGGAGCTGGTTTGGGCCATGGCAGGTACTGTAAAATAGGTGGGAGGAGAATCAGAGTTTAGATAGAGAAGCAGGGTGGAGTCAGGCAGACCGCGCGGAAGCCGCCCAAGAGACGACATGTAAGGAACACCGGTGAGCTACGGGCCGGGGCCACGTGGCCCGCGGATTAATAGAAATGGGTTGATTTAAAATGTAAGAGCTAGCTAGCAATGTGCCTGAGCCATAGGCCAAACAGCCTAAAATAAATAAAGCGTCTGAGTCGTTTCTAGGGACCCGGGCGGCGGACAGATAAGCAGTCCCGGCGGCAGCTGTGGGTCCCAGATCTCTGGCTGCCCCGGAACCCGCGAACTCTCTACAACAGATGGCGCATCCAACGTGGGCCGATTATCCACTTAGAGCCTGAGAAAGATTAAAAAGAGTTCTAGATCGCAAAAATTGAGCCAGGGCAGCTTCCAAATTGTGTGTGTGGAGCGGGTCTTTGTACAAACAAAGCATGGTCCGGGTCACACTCAAAATGGCGCCAGCGGCGGGCTGGCGACAGGCAGTGTGAGCTACAATCAGGCGGGTTCCTGAAAACTAACAAAAGACTCAGTAATGTGATTGATTTTAGATTTCTGCTTATTTTGAACAAAAGAGAAACAAATTTTCTTCGTGGCAGCATTTTCTTAGGTGTGCTCTGTTTACGGTCCGCTTAAGAAAACTTAGTGATTCAGCCTAATTTGCAAAAACTGTGTTTCTTTTTGGAGAATGTATTTTAAAAGCTCTTAAGGTTAGAAGATGATTAAGGATTCACAATAAAACAGATTCAGATAAAAAGAAAACCTGTAAACGGGTTACAATGTTTGTAAAAAGTACATAGGCTTCAGAGAAAAAATAAAGAGGTTAGAAAAAGTTTTTAAAGCGAGAAATAAAGTAATAAAAATATAATAAGCCACGTAAAGATGGAAAATAGACACAAAATCTGGATTTTGGTTGTTATTGTGTTTTCTTTTAATTTTTTAACTGTTAATGAGCTAACTGCAGAAAGACAATGGATTGCAAAGGCTACTAAGTTAAACAAGAATATATATTTTAAAGGTATTTTGATTTTGAAATTTGTGTCTAAGGATTTATTGCTTTGGAAGAGTTCTGTTTCTGTTTCCACAGATGAGAACCTGTGGATTGCTTCCAGGCAAATATGGTTTCATCAACCAAGACCCCCTGAAAAAACCTCTGATGAGAAGAGATGGCCAGATCAGCTTCACAGCTGCAGATTATGACCCAGTCTCAACAACCGTGAGATTTTCAACGCCCCTTAATCAGCAGGAAGTAGTAATGAATAACTTCGCCCAAATTCCCCAAATATTGTTTCTAAATGTTTGTTTTCATTATAAATGGTTAATAGTCATAGTCAATCTCTTTCTAAGAAAAAACGGGGGATATGGTATGTGAATGCTTTTTTAAAAAATTAGATTATTAAATTTACAGGTAATCAGCTGTTAATCTCAAACTGCTTTACATTGGTATAGATTTTGGTTTATTGATACAAATTTAAAGTCAATTTTATTATGCTGTATATGTTTTTCTATTCTTGTTTAAGGTATGATGTTCATGTAACTGTTTTAAAATTGTAGTGTATAATTAAGAAATAAAGGTTAATAGTCACTTTTGATAATCAAACTTATAGTTAGGTTAGTTAGGATTTTTAAGTATACAAAGATATATTTCAATTAAATAGATAATCTTCAAATACTTCTAAGACCTACAGAATATGGCATTTAAAATATTTTAAGAGCTTAGACTTTTCTGGACAGTGAGACAGGTCTATACCTGGCAGCACTAATTTACTTCAACAAGAAAATGGGCATTGAAGAAACTCCATATAGAGTCTCATCTATTTGTGGTAATGGTAAGCCACTGGAGAAGAAACTGTTTTTATATTGACTGCTTGACAGTATGCTGTTTAAACTGGACATGCAGGTTCCATAAGAAGATGACCTCTGGACTTTGGCAGAGCAAGCCAAGATCATCATTCGGGTTCCTGCTTTACAGAGAAAACTGTCAGACATTCTTCAAGACTCAAGGAAAAACAACGGACGAACTGTGCCAAAATGGGCAGAGCAGATTTCCTACTTCACTGAAATGAAAAGAGACTTTGGGCCTGTAGGCTGAAGATGAATGCCCCAACTTTATAAAAGAACTTTGGGTGACTGTCCAGGCAGATAGGTGTCATCTCTGTCCTTTCTAGATTTTAGAAGTCGTTTGCACTTCTGGTTTACTTGGGTAAATATTATATCCTTCTGTGGTCTTTGATGTAGTTGAAGATTAGATAGTTATATGTACAGTTTTTCTTAGTCATTTGAAAAATATATTAGATATAAAACTTTAGATTCATAAAGATAAGATAGATGATAGAGTATTTTCTTTAATTTTGCTAAATACAAATAGACTAGATATTATAACTATAATTCTTGCTTGATAGCTATTTTGTTATATGTAATTTTGCTATGTTAAAATTGAAACCTTCCTTTTTGATTAGAGAAAAAGGGGGAAATGTGGGAATACATTTGTGCGTACTGTATCTTTAAATAAAGGAGCTGGTTTGGGCCATGGCAGGTACTGTAAAATAGGTGGGAGGAGAATCAGAGCTTAGATAGAGAAGCAGGGTGGAGTCAGGCAGACCGCGCGGAAGCCGCCCAAGAGACGACATGTAAGGAACACCGGTGAGCTACGGGCCGGGGCCACGTGGCCCGCGGATTAATAGAAATGGGTTGATTTAAAATGTAAGAGCTAGCTAGCAATGTGCCTGAGCCATAGGCCAAACAGCCTAAAATAAATAAAGCGTCTGAGTCGTTTCTAGGGACCCGGGTGGCGGACAGATAAGCAGTCCCGGCGGCAGCTGTGGGTCCCAGATCTCTGGCTGCCCCGGAACCCGCGAACTCTCTACAACAAGTTCTACCCCTGCCATAGCTAATTTTAATTATAAGCCATTATAAATTAAATCACTTATATGTATGAAGAAGTATTGGAGAAAGAAACTTTAATCAGGAGCTATAGAGATAGTACCGTAAGGGAAAGATGAAATATAATAATATTAAAGTACAAATAAGCAAAGATTAAAACTTGTACTTTTTGCATAATGAGTTAGCTAGAAAACCTCTAACTAAGAGCCCTTCAGCTAGAGACCCCGAAACCAAACGAGCTACCCAAGAGCAACCTATAGGGTGCACCCATCTATGTGGCAAAATAGTGGGAAGACTTCTGGGTAGGGGTGAAAAGCCAACCGAGCTTGGTGATAGCTGGTTACCCGCCTAATGAATTTTAGTTCAACTTTAAGATTACCATAAAGACAAATAACCAAAATGTAAACTTAAATTATAATCTAAAGAGGGACAGCTCTTTAGATATGAGGATAACCTGAAGCAGTAAATAAGAAATAATACCAACCATAGTTGGCCTAAAAGCAGTCATCAATAAAGAAAGCTTTCAAGCTCAAAAACTATATACACTGTCTTAATTTCACAATCATAAGCGATTTTCTGTTATATAAGCGGGTCAATCTATCTTAATAGAAGAGATAATGCTAATATGAGTAACAAGAATATTATTCTCCAAGCACAAGTTTATAACAACACGGATAACCATTGTTAGTTAACAAATATAAAATCATAAATAAACTAAAATAATATTTTAATTCAACATGTTAACCCAACACAGGTGTGCTCTAAGGAAAGATTAAAAGAAATAAAAGGAACTCGGCAAACACGAGTCTCACCTGTTTACCAAAAACATCACCTCTAGCATCACAAGTATTAGAGGCACTGCCTGCCCAGTGACTAAAGTTAAACGGCCGCAGTATCCTGACCGTGCAAAGGTAGCATAATCACTTGTTCCTTAATTAGGGACTAGTATGAGTGGCTAAACGAGGACTCAACTGTCTCTTATTTCCAATCAGTGAAATTGACCTTTCCGTGAAGAGGTGGAAATTTTAATATAAACGGCGTAAAACGTGTTTTATATTATATATATATATATATATATATATATATATATATATATATATAGAGAGAGAGAGAGAGAGAGAGAGAGAGAGAGAGAGAGAGAGAGAGAGAGAGACCAGGACAGACATTACATATTGATCTCAGGAAAAATCCACCAAGATGAAGCCTTAATCATGAATATTTTTGCCCCCAACACAAGGGCACATACATATATAAAAGAAACATTACTAAAACTTAAACCTCACATCTGACTCCACACATGAATAGTGTGAGACTTCAATACCCCACTTTCACAGTTGGATAAGTTAACCAGACAGAAACTCAGCAGAGAAATAAGGGATCTAACAGATGTTATTACCCAATTGGACTCAATAGATACATACAGAACCTTCCACCCAAACACAAAAGAATATACATATTTCTCAGCACTCCACAGAACTTTCTCTAAAATTGGCCACACAGTCATAAAGTAAATATCAATAGATACAAAAAAAATGGGAATAACTCCTTGTATCATATCAGACCACCATGGTCTAAAGTTAGAGTTCAACTACAACAAAGATTACAGAAAGCCTACAGATTCATGGATACTGAACATTTCTCAATTGAACCACCTCTGGGTCAAGGAAGAAATTAAGAAAGAAATCAAAGACATCCTAGAGTTTAATGAAAATGAATCCAATACATACCCAAACTTATGATATACAATGAAAGCAGTGCTAAGAGGAAAACTCATAGCACTAGATGCCTATATAAAAAACCTAGAGAAACCTCACGAAAGAGACCTAACAGCAAAGCTGAAGACTTTAGAACAACTAGAAGCAAACTCACCTAGAAGGAGTAGACAGCAGGAATTAAACTTAGGGATGAAATCAATAAAATAGCAACAAAGAGAACAATACAAAGAATCAATGAATCAAAGAGTTGGTTCCGTTCTTTGAGAAAGTCAGTAGGATAGATAAACTATTATCCAAACTAACCAAGAAGCAGAGAAAGAGAGAATCCAAATTAACAGAATCAGAAATGAAAAGGGGGACATAACAACAGACACCCAGAAAATCCAAAGAATTATCAGGTAATACTTTCAAAATCTATACTTTACTAAAATAGAAAAACCAAAACAGGTACCACTTATGAAAATTAAATCAATATCAGATTAAAGACCTAAAAAGACCTATAACCCCAAATCAAAGTGAAACTGTTATATAAGTTTCCCAAGTTAAAAAAAAAGAAAAATGCCCAGACGAGAAGCATTCAGTACAGAAGTCTACCAGACACTCAAAGAAGAACTAAAACCAATACCAATACTGCTCAAACTGTTCCATACAATAGAAACTGTAGGAACATTGCCGAACTCTTTTTAAGATACAATCACCCTGATTTGCAAGCCACTCAAAGATGCAACAAAGAAAGAGAATTACAGACCTGTTTCACTCATGAACATCGATGCAAAAATACTCAATAAAATTCTGGCAAACCAAATGAATCAAACAGCATGTCAAAAAAATCACCCACCATAATCAAGTAGGCTTCATCCCAGAGATGCAGGGATAATTCAACACATGAAAATTTGTGAATGTCATCCATAGTATACAAGAAAAAAACCATGGTAATTTCATTAGAAGATGAAAAACCTTTGACAAAATCCAAGACTTCTTTATGATAAAAGGCCTGAAGAGATCATGAACACAGGGAAAGTACCTAAATATAATAAACGTGATATGCAGCAAGCTGACAGCCAACATCAAATTAAATGAAGAAACACTCAAAGTAATTCCACTAAAATCAGAAACAAGACAAGGCTGTCCTCTCTCTAGTTATTTATTCAATATAGTTCTTGAAGTTTTAGCTAAAGCAATAAGAGACCAAAAGGAGATTAAGAGGATACAAATTCGAAATAAAGAGATCAAACTATCTATTTGTAGATATGATCGTACACATAAGTGAACCCCAAACTTCTATCAGGAACTCCTACAGCTAATAAACACCTTCAGCAATGAAGCAGGGTACAAGATTAACTAAAAAGAAAAAAACCAGTACCCTACCTATACACTAAGGATAAAAGGGCTGTAAAATAAATAAGTGAAACATCACCCTTTATAATAGCTGCAAAGAGCATTAAATATCTTGACATAGCTCTAACCAAAGAAGAAGCAAACCTTTTTGACAAAAACTTTAAGTCACTGAATAAAGAAGTTGAAGAGAATATCAGAAAATGGAAAGATCTCCCATGCTCCTGGATAGGTAGGATCAACATAGTAAAAATGGCAATTTTCCTCAAAATAATCTACAGATTCAATGCAATCCCCATCAAAATCACAACACAATTTTTATAAACCTTTAAAAAATATTCAATTTCATATGAAATAACAGGAAACCCGAGATTGCCAAAACAACCCAGAACAATAAAAGAATTTCAGGAGGAATCAACATCTCTGACTTCAAGCTACACTATAGAGCTACAGTAATAAAAACAGCCTGGTACTGGCATAAAAACAGACTTGTGGATCAATGGAATTAAATAGAAGACCCTGACATTATTCCACACACCTATGAACACCTGATTTTTGGCAAAGAGGCCAAAAATATTCAATGGAAAAGAGATAGTATCATCAACAAATGGTGTTGGCATAACTAGATGGTAGTAAGTAGAAGAATTCAAATAGATCCGAACTTATCACCCTGCACAAAACTCAAATCCAAGTGGATCAAAGACCTCAACATAAACCCAGTTACACTGAACTTGATAAAAAAATAAAGTGGGAAATACCCTTTAACACATTGGCACAGGTGACCACTTCCTAAGCATAACACCAGTAGCACAGACACTAAGAACAACAATCAATAAGCAGGATCTCCTGAAACTGAGAAGCTTCTGTAAGGCAAAGGACACAGTCAATAAGGCAAAATAACAGCCCACAGAATGGAAAAAGATCTTCACCAACACTACATCTGACAGAGAACTGATCTCTAAAATATACAGAGAACTCAAGAAACTAGAGCCCCGAAACATAAATAACCCAATTAAAAAATGGGGTTCAGAGCTAAAAAGGGAATTCTCAACAGAAGAATTACAAATGGCTGAAAGTCACTTAAAAATATGCTCAACATCTTTATCCATGAGAGAAATGCAAATCAAAACTTTGAGATACCACCTTACACCTGTCAGAATGGCTAAGGTCAAAAACACAGATAACAGCCTATGCTGGAGAGGATGCAGAGCAAGGGGAACATTCATCCATGATTGATGGGAGTGTAAACTTGTACAATCACTCTGGAAGACAGTATGATGGTTCCTCAGAAAACTTGGAATCAATCTTCCCAAGGAACCAGCAATACCACTATTGGGCATATACCTAGAGGATGCACATTCATACCCCAAAGGCATTAGCTCAACTATGTTCACAGCAGCAGTATTCATAATAGCAAGAACCTGGAAACAACCTAGATGCCCCTCAACTGAAGAATAGGTTAACAAACTGTGGTACAGCTACACAATGGAGAACTGCTCAGCAGTTAAAAAGAAAACAAAATGACATTGTAAAATTTTCAGACAAATGGGTGGACTTGTAGAATATCCTCCTGAATGAGGTATCACAGGCCAAGATAGATAGGCATGGGATGTGCTCATTTATAAGTGGATTTTAGACAAAAAGCAAAGAACATGGAAGCTCCAAACCACAACCACTGAACAGCTGATCAGAAGGAACTTATGAGAGACATCCAGTGATTCCTCTAAGAAGAGATAGAAGAGAAGATCTTCTTAGCAAATTGGAGTCATAACGGGCTGCACCAGTGAAGACATGGGAACAAATCATGATAGAAGAAGATGGTTGAGTGAGTGGAGAAGAGAGGGGGAAAGAAAGAAGTGGATATCTCGATAAAGGAAGACAATGTGGGGTTGGAAAGAGACTCGGTACTAGGGAAACCTCTAAGACCTCACAGGATGTCCCTTGGCCAAGTCTCCAAACAACACTGGAGGGGGTGCCTAAACAAGACTTCCCCTATAGTTAAGTGAGTAACTACCTAAGTGTCATCACAGCACCTACATCCAACCAAGAATAGAGGTGGAGGCAGAGATCCATGGCTGAGCACAGCATCGAGCCCCTGGTCCAGCTGAGAACAGGGGAGAAGAGTCTATATGAGCAAGGGGATAAAGATTATGAGAAGGAGTCACACAGAGATGGCAGGTTGGAGTTCTGGGGACCTCACTGAATCAAGAATAGCCATTGGATATGCATCAGGAAAAGGAACTAGGCCCACCAAAGGTAGGCAACTGTCGATTGGCATGGGCAATATGTGGAGCTTGAGGGGTGGGGTCAGACTGTGTTCCTGTGAATGGGTTGGAACCTTGGAGCCCATTCCCTGCAGAAGAACACCTAATTCAGTCTTGACTTTGGGATGAGGAAATCGGACTTGCCTGGAGTGGATGTTCCATGCTGAGCTGACCACCATGGAATTTCTTGCCATTTGAGGGAGGGGAAGAGTGGATGGGGAGGTAGGAGGCTAAAGGCTGACTTGGAGGGATTGGGAGGAGGGAACTGAGGGGGAGCAGGGGGATACACGGATATAAAAGAAATTTTTTATAAAAGATTATTAAATAAATAAATGAATGAATGAATGAATGAATGAATGAATGAATGAATGAATGAATGAATGAATGAATAAATAAATAAATAAATAAATAAATAAATAAATAAATAAATAAATAAATAAATAAATAAATAAATAAATAAAACAAACCATGAGTGCTCTTCTGGAAAGTACTCTGTTTTCTTTATCATTTAATTTGTATGTAACATTCTCACAAAAGACTATGTCACAGTTTCTTTAAGCACTTAGTAACTTTCTTCCATTTCAATCTAATAGCTATTTCTTTTTTAGAATTTTTTGTGCATGTATGAATGTTGTGCCAGAAGAGGGTGTCAGATTTTCTGAAATGTGATTGCAAAGGTTGTGAGTACCATAGGGGTGCTAAGAATTGAGCCCAGATGGTCGGGAAGGGTAGTAAGTGCTCTTAGCCACTCATCTGCTTTCCCCCTTAATAGCTATTCCTTGAAAAAAATAAAATTTCAACTTGACTCCCTGGCTTTCCATTAAGTGGGACCATAAATAGACTCGCCATGTAGATGGCGTCTGTCCTTATTCCTTCATTCCAAGACTGGGACTGTTTCCAAAAGGCGAGGCTTTCTGCACAGCAAGTCGAAAGCATACTGAGCAGAGAAAGCAAGCTAGACAGTTCTATTTGTTCTTTTTAAAAGGACCATGTGCTGAGATTCAGATTCAGCCTTCTCATTCCCCTGCTCTGACCTAGAGACTGACCTACCTCCTCATCTGCACACAAAAGTTTGCATTATGGAACATTCTTCCAAAGAAGGTGACTTATTGCACATAAGTCATAAAAGCTAAGCACTCCTTTGAAATTCTACATGTTCCTATGGCTAAAACCAAGGGACACATGTCACACACATAGAGCTGCATGGTAGAGCAGTAATGCAGATGGTTACTAATTTTCTGCTTGATGAAAGCAAGTTTATTAACCCGTTGGCTTTATAATCAATAAAACAATTGAAAAACAAAACAAATGCTTTGTAAAATCCTTTTTCATCTTAAATCTGCAACATTAATTAATTTACCTTTACTAGATTCATTGAATGTGTACTTATTCTCAAGGGTCTTCTCTCCTTTCCCTATTTTCTTTCAAGACACTGCTAAGAATTATTCATAGGTCCACGTGAATATATTCTGACAATTATCCCTATTCCAGTGTGTGTGTATTCTAAAAATTATCCTAGTTTAGTATGAGTAGACTGACAATTATGCTAAGTTCAGTACGAGACTACTCAGACAATTATCCCTAGTATAATGTGTTGTTCCATTGTAAATAATTATCCCACCCACTGGTTAAATAAAAAGCACAGATTAGCCAAAGGCAGACAGGAAGTGTGGGAAGGGCTACCAGACTAAAAAACTCTGGGAACAGGAAGAACAGAGCAGAAATGCCACAGAGACTCCAGAATGCCAGAGAGAAGCCAGAAGAAGGAGAGGACAGCTATGCTGCTCTGAGAAAAGGTACTGAGCCACATGGCTGAACAGGATAAGAGTCATGGGTTAGTTTAAGGGCAAAGAGTTAGCAAGTTATATGCCTGGGCCTTAGGCTGATCAGCCTAAAATTAATGTAAGCATCTGTGTGTCTCTGTGGGACTGTGGGACTGCGGGTCTGTGGGTCCCAACCTTGAGGCTAGGCCAGAAAGTCCGGGCCAGAAACCTCATACTACAGTTTTTTTTTCTATTTCTTAATGTTTTTCAAGGTGACCACCTATTTAATCAACTTAGAACAGAGAAGAAAATGTTTCTTCTGGTGTGAGTGTATTTGTCATAAATTTGAAAACTGTTAGAATTCCGACTTTATTTCCTATTGGAAAATGCTGGCTGCATCATCTTATTCAACTATATAACAAGCTGTTCATTGTGAGTCCTAACAGATTTTTAAACATCAAGGATAAAGCTCTTATAACAGTAAAGACTGATATTTAAGAAAAAATAAATATTTAAGAAAAAATTCAAAAACAAAATTCCATATTTTTTCTATATTTTCATATGTATTCTCTACAAAACAATGGCATTAGTAACCAAGTATTAGTAACCAAGTAACAAATGACCAAGTAACAAAATCTAGAAGTAGTGTTACACTGAAAACCTTTAAAACATATCTTACATAAAAACATTAAGTAAATGTAACAATAAGAACACAAAAATTCATTATTTCTACCACAAGTTATTTTTTTAATGAAATTAGAGGTATTTATAAATTATTATATTCTTTGATACTCAGGAAACAATTATATCACCCACACACAGTCATGGAAACAAACACATGGGGGTTTGACAGAGAAACTGGAGAGAACTATTGTCTCCAAGTTACTTAGGATAGAAAAAAAGAACTATCATATAGGAATTCAAAAGTTATTCTAAAGTCAGTAAGTATAACTTTAATTGATAAATACACATTTTGTCTTCCAATAAACCATTTCAATTATTCAATGAGATGTTTTTCACAAATATTTTTAAAATGAAGCACTATGATATCAAATAAAAAGAATTTTGAGGGAAGAAATGGGTCCCAAAGAAATATATATTTTGATCAGTAATCAAATCCAGCACATATGTGTAGTATTTTCCCAATACAAATAAAGACTTCTGAAGCTAAGAGAAAATCACACATCTCACAAGGATGCTAAAGGCATTTTTTTTCTCTCCATTCTAGAGACTACAGTGGTAGTTATACTTTTCTACGAAGTGATGAACTTTATTGAAAACAATTATTAAACTCAGATATGGCTTGGTATCCAATAGAATGTTTAGAATATAACATGGAGAAACTGTTGTATTTTTGAGATCAATGAGAAGTAAATTATTCATAAAATCAATACTAAATTCATAAAACCTTGAGATTAATGATGTGAAATACTAGTTTTGCATATAACTATGATAAAATGTGTAATGCTAGAAAAATCCTTGCAGAGTGAATAAGTACTTCTTCATTCCACACTTTGTATTTAAGTCTTTGCAAAAACTGTCACAAAGTGTATCTGTGGCTCTAAAGATGAAAAAGGCCTCCTGTTGAGGTTTATGGTAACTTGAAAGGAGACATATCCTCTTTGCCTATGTATATCTGTGATACACATAATTCACGTAAGCTCAAGCTGCCATAATGGTGGATAGAACAAGATTTGCAGAGTAGAAAGAGTAGAGAGAGCAACATTGCAAGAACCAGCCACATGTAATGAGGGAAACAGATGAAGGAAGAAAAAGAAAACTAATTTTCTCTTCAAAATATTTCAATAACTTCATTCATTTGAAGAAATACTAAAGAAAATAAACTTATGCTAAGTTAAGATTGCAAAATTTATTCAAATGGCTTAAATGGCTCACACAGAATAATAGTTTACTATAACCAAGCTAAAGGATGCATCTTGTCATCCCAGCCATCAAAATTTAAAATGTTTAAGACAGTACCTATGTCCTATAGTCAAAAATCATAACATTGTAAATATTAGTATAATTTCAAATGTATAAGAAGAAAATACGCAAAGATAAGAAGAATAAAACCTATTCAGAATGTATAGATTATATAAAAGTATTAGAAGAAAATGCAAAAAGATCAGAAGAATAAAACCTGTTCAGAATATATAGATTATCACTAGGTCATAAGCTACAAGTGTGTCATTGCACTGAAATGGCTCAACACTCAGAAGCTCTTGATGCTCTTGCAGAAAACCAGAGTTAAACTCTCAGCATCCGAATGCAGTAACTCACAGTCCTCTATAAATATAGCCGTTTACGTGCTCCTATTGGTGCCCATGAATGGGTACGTACATACATGAATACACACACACACACACACACACACACACACACACACACACACACACACACACATAAATCGATAAAAATTAAAATAGCTTATTTTGTTTATCTCTTTCCCAACAGACTTACAGATTTCAGAATGTTCAACAACTACACAGTCTAAATATGAAAAATATAAGCATATAGTGTTTCCTTTTCAAAGAAAAATGTTCTCTGATATATAAAACACTTTTTAAATAGGTGCATTTTCTATCAGAAAATTATGCAATATATGTGCTTAGATCTTTCTATCAGCATCTCCTAGTGTCTATAAACGCCGAGCTTCCCTTTCCCGCACCATGGTATATAAACAGCAGCAGTAACTTAGAACTGATGCTGGAACTTTGTGGCATCCTGACCAAAGAATGAAGCACATTTAGAGCATAAGAGGCAAACAGTTTTTACTTTCATGTGTGTGTGTGTGCGTGCGTGTGTGTGTTCCTGTGTATACTAACAAAACATGTTTATGCTCCTATAAAGTCAGAGAAACTATAAAGCTGGGTTCATTTTTTAATCTTAGTACTCTTTCCTGTACCTTACTAACATGCTAAGGTAATTTTGAAAAACCTTTTTATATTCTTTCATGTCATTTCATAATTTCAGAAGTGTACATTACAGCATGCAGGTAGTTTTAAACATGAGAAATAGCAAAACTGTTGTAAAGCTTAAGTCTGATACTATTTCAAAGACTGCATCCAAGTAAAGATACTATCTTTTAGGTTTACAACAGTACCCTTTATTGAAGACCCTAAACTCAGCAGCATCCACATTTCTCATTTTAAGGGTGAAGTATTCAGTGAAATCAATAATCTATAAAATGTTGAAATGGGTCCTATGAAGGTGACTAGAATTTCTAATAAGTATTTCTCCAAGTCACAGATGTTCTTCATATGCAAACCTTGCAAATATCTGGGAAAGCAAATAATGGTCTTCATCTTCATTTCTTTCCATTTTAAAATCACTGGTCTCAGAATATCTCATCCTTGGTGATTTTTCTCACATCACCCAGTCCTTTAAAAACAGACTTCCCCTGGGTCATTATTTACTTTATTCTCATTCTCTCTCTCTCTCTCTCTCTCTCTCTCTCTCTCTCTCTCTCTCTCTCTCTCTCTCTCTCTCTCTCTCTCTCTCTCTCTCTCTCTCTCTCTCTCTCTCTCTCTTCTCTCTCTCTCCATCCCCAGATGCTAGTTGAGAATTTTGAACTTTATAGACCCATAAAGTTAAAAACAAACCAATTTGAGAAAGGTGAGCATAAATGAGAGGCTTACTTGGCTTCTTTCAATAATATTAAAAGAAAAGTTCTCTGATACAAAGACAGGACAGGGAAGATATTGCAAAACCCAGGAAACTGCCTAAAGAACTCCAAAGCCACTACTCTGGACCAGGCCTTCTCACCAAGCCCAACTGGCTCTAGTCTCTAACTTGTCCACTCCCCTGGCTCTTATCAGCCCAGTGTGTCAGTTGATTTCCTGTTGCCCCTGAGCTATTTCTGCCATGCTCCCTGCCATGACTGAACATCTGAACGTAAGCAAGCCACCACAGTGAAATATTATACTTGCCTTAGTCATGGTGTCTCTTCACAAGAATAGTAACTCCAAGACAATGAGCTTGCTATTTTGATCACCTTTTTGTCTCCAAGAAACATAACAGGATTAATGAAATATTAACTAATTGAGGAAGCAATAATGAGAAGTTCACCATCTCTATGATATTAATGAGAAATGATAATAATAATAATAATAATAATAATGTTTGTGCATTTTAGTAAAGACATATTATCATAGTAACATGGCTTTTTAAAAAAATCATTTCTAAATGTTTTCTTTGTTATCTGTTCTTTGGAAATTTCATACAATCCCACAAAGTATCTTGACCATATCTATCTTCTGTTCCCTTATTCCTTTCTCCAAGAGCCTTCCCTATTTAACACTCCCAACTTCATGCTCTTTTCTTTTCTTTCCTTTAGGAATTAAAACAGTCAGGCCAGTATGTGCATGAGTGTAGGGCCATCCATTGGATAATGGTCCCTAAGAGAGGCCACACCCCTGAAAAGAACTGATTGGCCCTCCCTAGATGGGTAAAGATTATCAACACTATGCCATAGAGCAAATGAAACACAGTGAGAACTGTCCCAGTAAGGAATCCTGAACTGTGTCAAAATGAACCACAGCAGAGGGAAATAGAGTGAGGGTGATCATCTCTGGAGGAAGGAGGTCCGTAAACAGACAAAAATGCATTTTAGCTTGATATCTAGGTATGTATCATTTAAAGAGAGAAAGGTAAAGGAATTGTATGTGAATATATAAGAGCAAGACAATTTTATTTGGGGTTGCAATTGTGGAAATAGATCAAAAGTAGTCTTGGGCTTTTTTTTTTTTATTCTGTTTTACCATAATTTTGTTGCCTGTTTGTTCTCTGAGAGAAAAAAAAAGGGGAAATGTAGATTTAGGAGAATCTGGGAAGTGTTAGAGGATGTAACACAGTGATCAGAATATATTATAAGAAAAAAATCTATTTTCAATAAAAAGTTAAGATTAGTTTTTAAAAAGTATAGTTAGAATTTAGGAAAGATATTGCACAGGAATCTCTAATTCAGACCCTACTACAATCAGCCTCACTGGGTCACTGGGTGGGCAAATAGAGATTCATTCATGAGGCAGTGAACAGCCACCACAAATTATTAAAAAGAAGTGTGGCGGTATTATATGTTTCTGTATTAAACAAAATATAAAGGCTCTCTCCTTTCTCCTCCACAATGAAACAGCCTCACAAACTGGAGCAAAGTCTTTAGAATACCACCTCATTAAATCCCCAACCTTCCTTGGGATTTCAAAAAAAAGAACAAAGTCAAGTTTCACGCTAACCTATATACGTTCTTCCCAAGTCCTTCTCCATGACCATGAAAAGTGAAGGAAGCTGAAAGGAAAGATGCTTTAAGTATTAGTGATGAGTGCTCCAAAACAGTCCTAAGGTTGGGGGAAATAATTCTCATTCCAGGGAGAAAAGTGCAAGTGAACCAAGTCCAATTGCAAATAGAACATCGAAATAGGAAACTTGGATTTAAACCCACATCTGACTAACTCTACAGACACATATATCAGATAATATAGTTTTATAAATAACATATTAATTCATACACTATCATTAATAGTATTTAAAATAATGTGCTTTAACAAACATCACTTTGTAAATTAATCATTTAAAATCCTAAACGGGAATCATAAATAGAAATAATGTGTAAAAGGCAGATGTCCAAGAAGATGCTACAAATGTTCACTGGTCAGTAGGTATCCAACAGTCTGTCTGCCTTAAGCTCCTGTTACCCCTAACACTGCATCCATGCACAATAAAACACTGTGTTTCTGCCTACCTTTGTTTATACATTGCAGGGAAGAATGAGCAATGCAGACAAGGTCTGGCTTTTGAAAATGTAGAAACCTGCTTCCAAAGCCTACGCATGTGATACAAAAAGAAGGCTACTGAGAGAGGAAAAAAAATGTCAAAAGGTATAATGGCAAGGCCATTTTTAATCAAACACTAATTTACACATTTTGTAGCTCTTTTGTTCCAAACACAATGTGAGGGACTTTTATCATAATGCTTAGATGAGTTCAAATCAGTAGCATGTAAAAATCTCTGTATTATAATACAAACACATCAAGCTTCTATTATGTAGTTTTGTGTTTGGTTTGAAATTGAATCCTTGATAATGATACAAAAAAAATTACACAATTAAGTTTTGTATTTGACATTGAGAAAAAAAATAAAAGAATAGCTGGATTTTACATGCTTATACCAGTCAGTAATGAAGTCAAGAATAACTTTTAGCATTCAAGAGAGGAATTGATAATGATGAGTTGCTTGAATCTCAACAATGTCATTATCTTTAATTTGCAATAGATGGGAATTAGCACAGAGATTCAAACTGGACAATATGCAGAGTGAGAGGTGTTGGAGACTTCATCAGGCTTCTCCCTTCAGAGTCAAGGACCAATCTCTTCAGAAAAGAAGCAGAGCCAGAGATGATGGGTAACTCCAAGGGAAAAGGGTCCTCCAGACACAACAGGTCCAATGCACATATGAATTCACAGAGACTGCACTAGCATGCACAGGGCCTGCACAGGCTCAAGCCAGATAGGATCCCAACACTGAGAAGGAACAAGTGCACTTGAGATCCCCCCCTAACCAAATAAAGAATTTTATTGTCTATTTTAAAACAATTCACAAAGATGAAGTACTGCAGTTTCTTGCTACCAGGCAGCTAGAGGCCCAGACCCTGTCTAGCCACGCCCCTTAGCCACCCACCTCTGCTGCTCAGGCCCCCAGAAATGACTCAGAGGGTTATATTAACTTTAAGCTGTTTGGCCAATGGCTCAGGCACATTTCTAGCTAGCTCTTACATTTAAAATCAACCCTAGCCCCTAACCCTAACCCTAACCCTAACCCTAACCCTAACCCTAACCCTAACCCTAACCCTAACCCTAACCCTAACCCTAACCCTAACTAGCCATAACATTGATAGCTAGCTCTTACATCTTAAATCAACCCATTTCTATTAATCTGTCTGCCACATGTCCCGTGACTCACCAGTGTTCCTTACATGTTGCTCCTTGGGCGACTTGTTCGATTTGCCCCTGACTCCGCCCTTCCTTTCCTACCTATTCTGATTCCTCTCCCTACCTTTTCTGCAGTGCCTGTCAAGGGCCAAAACAGCTCCTTTATTTAAAGATTGAGATTCACAGCATACAGAAAGGCATTCCCACATCACAAAGACTCTAAGATTTTTTCATACTGAAAGTCTAAAATGTAAAACATCTATAATGTTATCAAATCATACGTTATAATAAAAACTGAGAAAAAAATCCCATTGTGATTAAACCCAACTTTTTAAAAGTGAAACAACATTTATAAGTAAGTTGCTAGGGGAAAATCATGCTGAGCTGAAAATAGTAGGCTTCTGTACAGATGAATCACCTTTTGTATCTGCACTGTTCAGATCAAAATGTCAAAACAATTAAGTTACAATTTTGTCTGACATCAATCGCCTATGCAACAGTGGGAGACACCCTGATTCCATGTATACTGTTTGCTTTTAACTAGCAGACAAATTGAGCAATGAAACAAATTTTGCTAAAGAAAACATGAGACAGGCTGCCAGATCACAGAGGTCAAGGAATTCATCAAGATTACTTCCCATACAAACTCCAAGGAGAACAATTATCTATTCCTCATGCAAAGACAAAATAAAATTTCATGGCAGGAATTTATTAACTACAAATTAAATATACCTACAGAGTCTGAAAAAATCACAAGTAAAAAGTAAGTCCCACTGACACTCTGGGAATATCAAGTGTGTTTGCACAGCAGGGAAGCAGTTCTTCATCTCTTATCCTAACAAACCTACTTCTCCCATATGATTGTTTCATTTATTTCTTTGAATAAGTAGTATAAAAAATCATACAATTGTAACATTTTTTAAGAATAGGAAGTCCTAAATATTCTTTTTAGTTATCCTTTTGCTTTCCAGAAGACAAAAAAAAAAAAAAAAAAAAAAAACCTAAATACCAAAGTACTTAGCTAGAGTCCTCATTATGTGCAGAACTGAGACTACACCCTTGCTGTGGCCCTTGGCCCCTGATCTTTTGCATTTAGGTATTTACACAGACTTAGGGGGACTCCTGAGAAGTGACCAGCACCGGCAGCAGAACCAATGAATCCCCTTTTCAGTCTCATTTCTTATTGAATTACTTTATCCAGTGCTGCATGAAAAAGGAAAGCTGTGGTAGGATTTCTATTGAGGCATATGTGGATTTAATTGACTATTCAACTATAATGTTCATTCAGAGTTCATCGGTATCTTAAGTTTGCTATATACAAGTTTATTTGAATGAGAATATATAAAAATTATAGTTCTTTCTGCTTAGCTAAAGTTTTCTTCATGATATTCATTTCTCTATGTACTCAATGATAAGGATTATTAAAATTGAGGATACACACACTCAAAAAAGACTGCTACGTGATTTCATTACTTCCTGTAAAAAAATGTAAGCAAGTTCTTTTCTACTTTGAAATTAAAACATTTTCTACCTTCCCTGCCTCCCTCCAAACCTACCCAAGCATCCTCTTTCTCTCTTTCTCTCTCTCTCTCTCTCTCTCTCTCTCTCTCTCTCTCTCTCTCTCTCTCTCCCTCATATTAATGGTCTTTAATTTCTTTGTTGTAAATACATACATATATATCACACACATATATAATCTCATATTTATGTATGTGACATATGAAATATATGTATAAATCCAGCTCA
The DNA here is from genome assembly GCA_033318265.1 of Phyllotis vaccarum. NCBI lineage: Eukaryota > Metazoa > Chordata > Mammalia > Rodentia > Cricetidae > Phyllotis > Phyllotis vaccarum. Next base: position 33,333,612 of record JARWLC010000010.1, on the reverse strand, counting down.
GCTCTCTGTTCTGTTGCCTATATGTATATGACATCAAGACTGACCACTAGCTACTGGGAAGACCATTCCAAACTGTCAGCATTCCTTAGCCGCCTCTAGACTCTATCTAGGATTGAGGCCCATATGCCATAAGAGGGACAAAAGCCGCTCAGATTTCTACCCACAGCTCTACATGAGAGAAGGTCTACAATATATTCCCACACTGGTCTGCCAACAAATGCCATCTCTTCCTGTTATGCCCCCCCCAACACACACACACACACACACACACACACACACAATGGATTCTGAAGGCTGATGAGTACTCTGGGGTTCTTGACACAAAACTGCTAATTTTCATGTTAATTTGTAAGACCTTCAAACTACTCAGTGTTTGTCCTGAGGCATTTTTAATTACAGCATCTTCACATATGCCTTTCTTTTTCTACTAGGAAGAGTAATATGAATGCAGTGATAACGCCATTTACATTGTGGTTCTTTCATTCCCTGCCTACTGTTTAATCTGAGGGTTTGAACAAATAGTCCATATAAACAAAGGCTAATAATCTTAAACAGGTACTTTTCTAAATGCAATCATTCTCTCAGTCTTGATACACTGTTGAAAATAAAGTTCTCAATGCTGTCTATATAACCTATTCATGTCATCCAGTCAATTTTTATTATGCTGATAACCCAGTTTGAAACTAACCTCTGCTAACATATTTCCCAAAATGTAATGCCACCCCTCAAAAGTTAAATCTATCAGATTCAACAATTCTCTTTATTTCATCAAACTTGGTACACAGAAAGTGCAGGGTATCAGAACTGGGGATGTACTTAAGCAATAGAACATAGGCCTAGCATAAACCAAAGCCCTAGATTTCTGATAACTCAATGAAATGGGTGGGGGCTATGAAACATCAGAATTTTCATAAGAAAAAGATATAATAATAAACACTGTGGAAGATGTTCAGGATCATTAGTCATCAGAGAATCACAAACTACAACTGCTTCCCATCTCATTCTCATCAAAATAGCAATTATCAGGGAAAAAAGGACAGATGCTGCTGAGGAAGTGGGGAAGGGGGTCCTTATACAATGTCGATGAGAATGTAAACTGCTACAGCACTATGGGAATCAGTCTACATGTTTCTCAAAAGCCAAACTATAAAAGTTCAGTATTACCCAGCTATACAGTTGCTGGTCCATATGCTAGGACTCTACATCCTCTCACAGATTAATAACCATGATAAATGTTCATCTATCATAGTACTAGGGAATAAATTCAACCTAGATGCCCACTGACTAACAAATGCTTAAAATGTGGAACCTATTGATAATGTAATCATATTCATGACTAAAGGGGAAAATAAATGAGGCTGAAAAATACAGTGAATGAGTAACCCAGCTAAAAATCCAGTGTCACTGTACCTCTCATCCATCTCTCCTAGCCTAGAACTTCATATTTCTGTGTTTGACTGAAATATCCACACAGGTCAGGAAGCAAGAAAGGAGTCGTGAGACCGATGAGATCTTCATGGGAAAGGAGAAGAAAGTCCATGTGACATGTTTGGGAGAACACAACGATTCCAGTTTGTGGCTTGTTTCCCTTTTGACTGGAGGTTAGAGAATTCAAGTTTGCTTTCCCCCACAAGGTTGTATAATAGGATGGTTTGGTCAAAGTGTAGTCACCAGGTGGAGGCATTGAAAGAAGTGTTTACACCTGTCTGCACTGCCTCTCCCCTTTGCTTGGTATAAAAAGCCCCAGGGAAATAAAACTGGGGCAGCTGAGCATTCAGTGTCCCCCGACTCTGGCTTCCCATCCCCATTCTTTCTGTCCCTGCAATTCCCACTCCACACCCCCTCTCCAGGGCTATAAACAGTGAAATGGTCACTGACAGACATGAAAGTCTGGGTAGGAAGAAAACACTACAGGTAAAGAGGTTAAAATCGAGTTGGTGGAGGATGGTGGGGAGAAAGCTGGCAGCAAAGATTAACCCTAACTAAGGATACATGAGAAAGCAGCCGTATCATGGCCTACCCCTTATAATCTAACTAAGATATATAATTTTAAAATGAGTTTTAACATAGGTACCCTGAATGGTTGATGATGCTGTGCCCAGATGTCACAGGAATTTAAGCAAAAAATAATTCTCTGAGTTGTTTGCCAAAGGGTTCTCCCAAAGCCCCCCAATAAATATAGCTGCTGCTGCTCATGGCTGCCTGCCAGAGCAAAAGGGAGGACCCTTCAGACATCTCAGACTTTGGTTAGTGGACTCAGAGAAATCCACATGAACCTGAGCCTAAAGCTAGCCTATTAGCTAGTACTCAGAGGGAATAACAAATCATTTTCTGATTGGAGTCCCACCCCATGAATAGAATTATACACACTTAATTATAAACTCTTAATTGGTAGAGTACTAAACCCCAAGAGGTAATCTAGGACTGTTGCTTTGTAAATAGGCATAGTATGAAACGACTTCTAATACTTATATTTTTACCCACAGAAAAGTGGGATACTTGCATTAGGCAGAGTCTTTGGTGGTGGTGGTGGTGAGTTCTCTTTCTCTCTCCCTCCCTCCCTCTGTGTGTGGGTGTGTGTGTGGGTGTGTACTGGGCAGAATCCTGAGAATAAGTGACAGGATGTCTCTATATCACACACTCCAAGGTCCAGAGACACCAAGTAAAAGGGGAAAAACTTGTGATAGCGGAAGGACAGGAAAAAGTGTTATGGGATGTTGACTCCCAGACAGGACATGGCTGTTACAGTCACAAACACTTGGCATTAGACCTACCCAGGACTGGTGCTTTGGCACATCATTGTGGGCGCCCACTTCTTTATGAGAAGTTATGGCAGTTTCTGGCTGCTATAGGAAGGTGGTCATTTCATTTTCTTCAGTAGTGTAGCCACTCATGAGGTGCCAATGCTCCCGTAAGTAACATCCTACCATGTTCTTATCAGGAACCCCAATTAACCTCTCAGAGGGTTCAAAACAAAAGGAAAGAAAAGATTAAAAAGAATGCAATAGGAGTGAACATAGAAAAGAAAATCACAATATGTAGTAATGTGATGAAATTAAACTAAGAAAAAAAGAAAAGGAATAAAAACAAAAAAAAATGTAAAACACACACACACAAAGACATTAGAACTGTCCTTTTCTTTCCAAACTAAAATGTTAAGTTCTTTTTTTTTTTTTTCCTTCTAGTAATTCTCAGATTTTGAAGGTATTTTTTCAACAAATATTCTGACACATAAGGAAAAATGTTACAAATTTCTCATGGATCACAACTGTCCTGTACAGATGTGAAGAAAAGCAATTTAGGGAGCTCATCAGTTTGCCCTACCTACATCTGTGTCTGCACACTTTTATTGCTGTAGATATATGTCCCCCCACCCTCGCAAAAGGTAACTCTCCTGAGTTACAGGCCATACATTTCTCATTTACTCAAAAGCCCTGAACTCCTCTCTACTGCATAATCAATGTTTCAATCATGCTTGCCCTTTAGCATAATAATATAGCACTGCTTTGCCTACCTTAGAAATTCTGTATCAAATGAATTCCAACTAAGTACTTGCTTGACAAACATAGACATTCAAAACACATTAAAATCCAATCCAGATTCTTAATCCAGTGGGCAAGCCAGCCTCCTGGAGTTTCCCCAGCTCAGTGGAAGTTGTCTTAAGGGCTAATCAGTGTCCCTGCTTTAAAATCCTTTAAATCTTTCAGTTTGCCCTGAATAGAGTAAGTATGCTTTTAAAGAAATGTATTGGATAATCAGTTCGTTTGTCAAAAATTCCCTGAAAGCCTTCCATATTACTTTAAGGGGTATTGCGACGGTTCAGTACACCATGCTAAGCAGCCCCTGTGCCAATGGCTACAATCATATACACTTCTCCCCTCAATCCTGCTGCAGCCACACAAACAACTTTCCGTACCCTTGAACATAGGGGGAGACACGGCCTCTGTGGACTTGCTATTCTGTGCCCAGAAAGCTCTAGATCCAGAGAGTCTGTGGCTTGCTCTCTCAGCTATTCAAGATGGTTGAAATATGTTGCTTTGTCTGAAAGACTTCTTGTATAAGACAATTTTAAGATGCTAAACACACAAACTTTATATTTTTCATAGAGTGCATAATGGTTTTTCTTATTGTACATGATTCCCACTACTGTATAACCAAGAAACCAAGAGTTTCTGCTTAATTTTAATGGCAAGGGCAGGTAGGTAGTAATAATGGATATGTGTAATTATGTATATAAGCAAGAATAAAGCTCTTCATGTGACCCAATAATGTTTTATGTAACTGACAAATTATATAATTTACTCTTGCTGGAATTCTAATTTAAAAATTTGGAATAATCTTTATGAACTATCAGAATGCATTAGGTCATCCTTATCATGAAGCAATTGTATTTCTGAGAAATCCTGAAATCAGAGATAGCTCCTGATTGTAAAAGAGAAAAATCCCTTAGAAATCCCCGTTCTATGAAGACTTTCTGGGGACTAAAAAAAAAAAAAAAGTGAAGAAACCTCTTCTTCACTACTAGCTTAAAACCCATCCTGTCCTTTAATCTCCTTCCCCCTAGGATCTGCGACCCTGCACAACCAGCACCTGGAGGGCAGGGACTTAAGTTTGCATCTCAAGCCGGCCACTGGCTAGCTCAGAATCTCCCTGGTGGCTGTCTGAAAGAGTAAACACCGCTAGTGCCTGGCTCCAGGAAAACCAGTGTCAACTAAGTTTCGTCCCAGTTCGTCGGGACTAAAGTCTCCCAGTAACTCTTAGTTCAAGGCTGAGCGCCCCTAGAGTAAACCGAGACCGTTGGAGGGGATGCTTGAGAGCCGGCCACCGCACAGTGGAGTCCAGCAAGCGACCCCGGGGGAGCACGGCCCAAGGCTTCTGCAGAGGCCACCGCTGCAGGCGTCCCCGCGCGAGGGCGTCGTGGGCTCGGCTTCCCCCGAGGGGCGCCCGAGGCGACCGCCCCGCTCCGCACGCCGCGTTGGCAGCGACGCCCCGGGGCTCGGGACCGCGGAGGAAGGCCGCCCAGGAGCGGCGCGCGCCCGGCCTCGCCCCGGCGCCCCGCGGGCCCCCGCGGACCGAGGACCGGGACTCGCATTACCTGAGCGGCGCCGCGGGTCTCGGTACGGCGGCCCGGCGGGGCCGGTTTCCGGCAGCCGTAAAGCGCGGGCGAGCGGACGGGAGGGTCAGCGGCGACCCCCACCCCTGGCCTGCGTCTCCGGCCGAGCGTCGCCTCTCCTTCCCTCGAGTGTCAGCCGGGGCCGGCGCTGGGCTGGCGGCTGAGTCACCGGAGCCGCGCTGCCAAGGCGGACCGAGGGCCGCGGGAGGGTGAGCGGCGAGCGGCCCGAACGCGGGAGGAGGGCTTTCGGGGATGCGGCAGAACTGGACACTTGGCCCCATGGAGACCACCCCCCACCCCGAAATGGGAGCTTTATATACGATTTGATCCTCTGATGATTGTTTGGACCCCATGAAACTTTCAAAAGATTTAAAAAAAAAGAGCGTGGTTTTCTAGACCAAATATGCAGGTTCAAATGTGTGCCTCGGTTTCTCAGTATTGCTGTGTTATTTAAATGGAGGAAGCTGGAACGTGGTAGGATGGATGGATGGTCTAGGGGAGACTCTAGAGTGCGAGCCAGGCCTGGCGGAAGCTGGGATGCCATCCCCCACCCCGAGCGCGCACTGGAGGGGACGTAGAGGCAGAAGGATCCGAAGTTCAAGGTCATCCATTGGTCACTTAGGGAATAGAATTAAATTGGAAAGGGAAAGAAGAGCTCGGAGGTGGTAAAAGTAGCTGGAGACAGAATGCAGAGCTGTTTAGAAACTCCTGACAAACTTCATCCCTCGAGGGAGGCTATTTAAATATGTAAACAGACAAACAACTGCCTGTAAATGAGCCCACGTTGACTCTGCTCCAATGAATAAGATCTGGCAGTTCTGCCAAATGAGGATATCCTTCCTTGTGCTGCATCTTGAGGGGTTGAGTCATCAACCACAGCAAAATCAGTGGGCTGGATTCCTAAAAGACACGACAGATGGGGCATTCTGGTTGGTTTTAATAACGGTTGTGATGTTCCCCTCTGTGCTTCTGTCAATTTTAGAAGAAAGGACTCCGCATACAAATTTAAAAAATGAATGCGGAAATCAGAGCTAAGCTAGTTACTTAGCAGAGTGTCTGCCCATGAGCTAACAGCCGAGGCCCCAAACAATCACCATCTCCAGCTTTCTTCTTCTTCCCATTTTCACTGCGTTTGTGTTTATCTACTTTGGGGGGGGGGGCGGCTTAGGGGAAAGGTGGTTTTAATTAATGTGAAGGAATGGAAGGAATTTTAGCTGGGCCTCTCAAAGCTGGATGGAATGAACGCTCTAAAGGAAAGGATTGTTCTGAAGCGTTAGTAAGAGTGAGAGCCAGTCGCCAAACAGAAAATCAGAAAAGGTTTTATTTTCAAACGAGGAACAAAGACTGGCCTGGCCGGTGGATAGGGTGGGAATTACCGGAATTTCTTATTTCTTAAACAACCAAACACCAAACACCAGCAGTGCTTTTGGTGAGATAGAAATAGCCCTTCATACTGAAAGACAAAGACCTTCAGTCTAAAATGACTTCCATTTCCTGCAGGGTAAAAGGCTTTTTCCGATTTTTTTTTTTCAAACCTTTCAAGCTTATTAAACTTATTCATGTGAAACGGGGAGATAAAATCGTTGGAGTAGGTAGCTCTTCACACTTCTGGGGAGACATTCTCTCATCTGTAAATACAAGGGTCTGCTTTCCAAAAGGAACTTCTGATCTCTGGCTGCAGAACTGTCCTTTACTTTCCACAAAGAAACAACACTTTAAAGATAAAGACAGGAAAAAAAAAAAAGTTTAATTAGAACAGTTAAAAAGTTTGCCTTGTTTGAAAAGCCTTGGTCAATGAAGAAATTCTCATTCATCTTAAAGAAATGATGATTTTTTTTTATACCCATTAAACACCTGAATTTGGAGGCACTTTCTGGTTAGACACTAGTCATTTGCATACTGAAATATGATTCATAGGTGTGACAGCATGTTATAAGTCTACTGAAAAGAGAATTTTGATACTTGCTTGTTTTACAACTCTGAACCCAATTTTAAATCAGCAGTAAACATGTAAAGCAGGTTCAGGTTTTAAGGGGCAAAGTGCTGACTGCAAGAGTGTGAGGACCTGGGTTTGGATTCCCAGATCCACATCAAATTGGACACTACAGCACGCACAAGTAATCCTAGTGCTATTGAAGTGAGACTCATTCCGGGACTTCCCAGAGGCCGTGGAGACAGGAATCCCTATCAGGTTCCCTCTAGCATCAACTCACATGCTGTCTCACAAAAGCACGCACGCATGCATGCATGCATGCATGTGCACGCGCGCACACACACACACACACACACACACACACACACACACACACACAAAGTTAAAACAAGAAAAACATAAAGTGATCAACTTTGATAGTGATGGAGTGTCTTTGAAACTAGTTTAATGTGATTTTAAAGCTCACTATACAACTGAATTTAACTTTGTCATGCTGATGAGGTCTTCTTTCATTCCATACTAGATTACTCTAGAAAAAGTTAGTTCTTTGAACTTCAAAGGCCTTAGTTTTCTTTATAAATTAAACATTTGGTGAAGACTCCTTCCTCAGGACAAACATTTTGTTAAAAAATTCCCACTTGCTTATCTCTGTAGAAGCAAAAGCTACAAGTGAAGCAGCCTCAGCAAATGCAAGCCTTTGTAAACTTAACTTCAGGAATGTTGGTCAGCAATGAGTCAACATTCAAATAGTGTTATCGAACCAAATGTTGATCTAACTGGAAATGTTGTGATCTGAAGTTTCTGGTTGGCAGAAGACAACAGTTATTTTTCGTGCTTATGTATGGGTGTTTAGCCTGCATTTGACTCGCTGTACTAAATGTGTGTAAGATGCCTGAGCAGATCAAAAGATGGCATCAGATCTTCTGGAGCTGGCATTACAAATGGCTGCCTTGTGAGTTGTGAGAACTGAAGTTTTCTGGAAGTAGAGCCTTTAAGCATGGAGCCATTTCTCCCCAGGAGCACAGTCTTGAAGACTGAAGTCACTCTTCTCCGTCTCCACATCCAGCCATGTAGTCTGCAGCTTTTATTGATGAGTTAAGGTCATTAGCATTTCGTTATTGAGAGAGATTATTATTGAGGGAGGTTTGAGAATGCCAGTCACTTGCTTTTCTACTTGGTTGGGTGTGTTTGTTTGTTACTGTTGTTAGTTTTAGGGGGTAGCTGTTGATGTACTTTGTTACATGTAATGAATTTATTCTAAATTTCTTTTTCAAATCTATTCTTCATAAAAAATTATTATATATTATAATGTCTTTCCTCAAGTTCTCTTTTCTTCTGCCATTAATATTGTCACTTTACATGTTTTTTGGTGTATTTAGGTAAGTAAATGCTTTTTATCATTATTTTATCTTGTATTTTTAATATTAGATGCTATTATGCACTGCAGATTTTTAAAATTTATTTGTTATCTAAAGTCTGTTTGTATGATATTATAATCACCTATCCTTTCTGTTGTTATAGAATATCAATCAATGGTAAACACCAATGATTGATTTATATAGATGGAAATGGGCTATGACATCATTTGGTGATATAAACTTAGGGCAGCACTATTATACATGATTATCTATCTATAATTTCACAAATTATCATTATAAGTGGATGATATGCAGTGGTTATTCATTCCACCTATGGCCGTGGGGTTCAAAACCCAAGGGCTTGCCCTCTTGGCTAGTTTAAGTTCTGGGAAGCTTGCTCTACCTGCTTTAGGATGGTGAAGACCAGGTCAGGCTGTGTGAAGCAAATTTGGATCAGTCCTCAGACATCCAGGGACCCTGCAAGTGAGTATGTCTTATCCTATGTTGTTGCAAGGCATTCTATCTGGGCACCCCTCCAGAGAGGGGGTAAGAATATGTAGAGTCTACAGCACAGACTCCAGGAGTCAGGTAAGAAGCAGACACAGACTCTCTTCAGTCAGACCTGCAGACTTATTTATTGCAGATATGGAGCAAACCTATGTACCAATGATTACCCATTGGCAGCTGGAAACACCCCCAGCTGTGTTGTCTGTCTCATTGGCCTCTATCATGTCCATGATCATAAGTCACCAATCACTAGATACAGTGGCAGACTACAAGCTGGCTCAACAAGAAGCAGCTAATGCACATGCCTAGGCACATTGCCCAGAACTGTACATCCTTCCAATTTGATCAGGCTAACTGGCTGTATTCCCTATAGAAACAAACTCACTTTACAAACTCAAATAATCCTTTGTTCAGCCACCTAAGGATTTCTTGCTTGGTACCCTAAGGCCATAGATGGGTGGAATACCCACTACATGACTTTATTTGTAGCTTTGGATCTTGAATAAGTATTTGTAGATGTGTATAATTTTATTCTTAATAATCCTAACATATGTATTTTTAAAACTATTTCATTATTACTTTTTATGTTCCAGGTTAGGGTGTTTTGCCTACCTGTGTGTTTGTGTATTATTTGCCTGAGTTCAGACCTGTGGAACTAGAGCAACTCAGAACACTGGGTACTCTTAAGAGGTTGGAGATTGAGTCCCAGTATCTAAAGCTAATTTTGCAACCCCACTCTGCTAATATATGCCTTTGACCCTGGCATTTAACCCATTGATATGTAACCAATAATAAAAAAGAAATTTGCTATTTTATTTCTGGATGAACTACACATTTTTGTTTGGTTTTGCTTTTCAGTTCCTACAATAATTATCTTCTCTGCCTTTGGTTGGTTTATAGTGAAATAATTCAATTATTTTCCCTTTTCTTCTGTGTACATTTTGTAGCTATTTTTTTGTAGCTACAATGGAAATTATGTTTAACATGCTAAACTTGTAACATTTTCATTTGGATTTATAACTGCATAAATTCAATAACAAAAGCACTGTTCATTAAAAAGTTTGGCCTCATATTTGTCATTGCAGATATTACAAAATTACATTTTTATACATATCATGCTGAAAATACAAATAATAAATGAAGAGGTCAAAGATAAGTCTCACTTTTATAGTTCAGACTATTCAGGAACCCATTATACTATTCAGGATGGTCTCAAATTTGAGGTGGCCTTCTTGCCTCCGCCTACCCAGGGTAAAGTGATTCCAAAAATGAATGATCTCCCATTACAGTTCCAGATGTCCACTATTATAAATCTTGGCTTAGTAATTAATGGAGTCTATCAGTGTTTGTTCTTACTGTAAAAATGCATACTATTAGAAATGAGCAGTCCTGTAGTGCTGGCACACTTCTTTAATCCCAGCACTCTGGAGATGGAGGCAAGCTGATCTCTGAGTGTTTGAGGCCCACTGATCTAAAGAGTGAGTGCTAGGACAGCCAGTGCTGTTACACAGAGGAACCCTGCTCCCAAAACAATAAATAAATAAATTTAGCAAGTAGTTTTCATTTCTTTTCAGATACTGGAAAGTTTCATATATAAAATAGGGAAATGTATGAACATATATTGTGGGATAGACTTTTCCTGGGAGAAGCAACACATACACACCTACTCAACCCAGAAAGATAACTTGTAACAGATCAAAGTAATGATTTCGGTGAAGTCTAATGTGGTGAAGCAGTAAGTATTTTTATTGGGATGGCTATCAGAATTATAGGTGAGTAGTTACTTCAAAGGAGCAGGGATGGCTCTAACAGCTGCATCAGTAGAAAGCCCACCTAACTCAACAATTCCCAAAGACTTACTGCCCTGGAGTGCCCTAGGCAGCTGGCGGATACCTCTATGATCCAAACACATCTATAGGTTTTTATACTTTAGGCAGAGTCTCCAATTCAGCAACTACTGATTTCCCTTTATGCTTCTGAACAGAGGCTATCAAGAATTTTCCAAGCATCTCCTGGGCATGTGATCTTTTTTTCCTGTTTGCCACTCATGTAAGGATTCCTGGCACATAGCAGCCACGTGGTAAACCCAACATGGTGCCTGGTGAGATAAGAATTCCTGGCATGTAGTGGGCACATGGTAAACCCAACATGGTGCCAGAAGAGCACACCTCATACGGAGGGAACGACCCTAGGTGTGGCTACATAAATCCATGCCAACCCATTTTCTTAAAAGGAGATACCACATGAAAGTCTCTTTCTCTTCTGCTTCTCTCCCTTGTACCCACTCAGCAACTCCCCTGAACAAACTCTAGTGTGTGTCTCTTCTCTCGTGGGAAACCAACAACCTGAAGCTCCAGAGCTTCCCTGCCCCCTTCCTGGGGCAAATGTTTCAATTTGCGTCAAATATTGCAATTCAAAAGAAAGCAAGATTTAATAGTATAGTATAGTGTATATTACTACAATATATTGTCTAGAAATTCTGAAATTTGCCATTTTCATGAAAGCATTGTACAGTAGTTAGTATTTTAATTCCATACCAAAGAGAAAGTAATTCTCATATTCAATTGACTTTCAGTTACAGTCTATAAATGACAGCTATAAGAAGTCCTTATAATTTCTAGTAAATTCTGGGAAGGAATGTGTTTAGAGTGACTGATCTAATGGAAAGAATAAAAAAAAAAATATTAGAATCCCAATGATTGCAGAGAATTGGGGGCCCTTGCAAAAAAAAAAAAAATCTTGTAGAAAGAAGTACCTTAGCTAATACAGGTGTATCCAAGAGGTGACAACGTATTTATGACTTGTTGAAAATTAAGCTACATTGTAGAAGTTGTTAGTATTGCTAATACATGGGTGTTTTGTGTATTTCTTTTTCTTTACCTGCTTACCAATTACCTCAGTTCTATAACTAGGTTCTGACTAAGTACATGTGAACAAATATTTGTAGTTATCTCCTTATTTATAATTGAATGTTTGGAAAAATTTTACAAGTAGAATTTAGGCACCATCTCTGTCTGTCAAGATCAAGTCGGGAAAAATAATTATTATTTACAGGCAGAAATTTGAGTATAAGGATGCTGAATATACAGATGTTTTTTTCCTTGAAGCTGAAAATTACTTTAATAACTAGAAGAAAATTTCAGGAAATCACCTGTAGCTGGGTATAGAAGAAAGTTTATTTGCCTCCTGAAACTCACATTCTGTCTAGTATTCTCCTGTGGAGTAGTGGCTGAACTTAAGGACCCTTGTAACAAATGAAACCAATTAGACATAATGAGATGCCAGTTTTAATATTGAAAAGGAAAAGATAATGGCTTCTGTGTCATAGGGTCTCCTTCATTCTCTTTTGGTTTAACCACTCCAGGAAACACCTGTTAATGTGTCACAAAGCAGTGTGGCAGAAGGAACATTTCTGTAGACAGGAACTAAAGTCTTCAAGCAACCACTTATATGAGCTTGGACGCCAAATTCTTCTCCATTCAAACCTTCAGAAGAGACCGGAGAACCTGCCAACAGTCTGAATGTAACCTTGTAGAAAACCTTGAGTGAGAGGCTCCCGGCTAAGTGGTGGCCACATCTGACCATCACAAAATAAAATAATCAATATTATCTTTAATGCTCTGAATTTTAGGCAATTCATTTGACAGAGATATTAGCAAATGCGCTAGAAAACTTGAAGGAAAAAAGTGGTATGCTTAACCCAAAAATGCTGGAAAATAGCCCTGTGTGACTTGATTAATCAGCTCTGAGTCAAAAAGGGCTTTATTTTATGGCTGGACACACAAAAAAAAGTGAGATAAACTTCTTCCAAATGATAGGCAGGATGAAGAGATAATATTCCACGTGCAAGAAATATTTAACTTAAATACACATTCTATTGACACAGGGACTTCTAGATAGAGCAGAGAGGCATGTCCATCTGACTTTAGGACCTTAATAATGAGCAAGAAGCAAGACTGAGAATATTTCCTTTTTTACTGAATGTCAGTTTACAGGATGTGCATTTTCCACTGATATCCAAAGCAAAGACACATAAGAGCTTTCTACCTCTTTATTTAATTTTTTTAAAAAATCTTAGTTTATACAATTTATCCCAACTACAGTTTCCCCTTCCTCCACCCATGTAGACCCTTCCTGCCCACTCCCAGATACACCCCACCTCCATTTCTCTTTCAAAAGAAGCAGACTTCCCAGGGATGTCAACCAAACATGGCATAACAAGTTACAATAAGACTTGGTATATATTTCATATAGAGGTTGGATGAGAAAAGCCAATAATAGAAAAAGGATCCCAAGAACAGGCAAAGAGTCAGAGACAACTTCTCTCGCATTGTTAAAAGTTTCACAAGAACACCAGGCTTGTGTTCTCTACATAACAATAACATATATACAAAGGACCTAGTGCAAACTTTTGCCGGCTCCATGATTGTTGCGGCAGTCTCGCCAAGATCATATGAACCTTGGTAATGGAGGACACAGAAGGGTGGGGCCAGGTAAGATTTATTAAGAAGCAAAATCTTTAAAGTACACTCGTGACACAGAACAGACCTGAGATGCCAACACTGATTTGGCTGTTTCCATCCTACTGATCTGCACAAGGGTGATGGAATCAAACTACAAGCCAAGTTTCTCGGCCTCCCGCTCCTGCTCCAACCACCCAAGAGGAGTCATGACCCTTGTGCCACAAAATGTAAGGGGTCATGTATCTTCAGAGAAAACCACACCCATGGGGCAAAAAAATGGTCCACTCAATTGGTCAATGGACAGAATGGTAGAAAATGTTGTAGAATACTATACACAGTGATTATGTGTTGTTCTCATGATTATTAATAGAGCTGTTTGGCCAATGGCAAGGCAGAATACGGTTAATAGATACTATCAAACTGAAAACATAGATGAAGAATGATAGAGTCAGGGAGATGGCATCTAGCTGCTATGTAAGCCAGATGTATAGCACATTAGGTAACAAGTCACAAACCACATGGCAAAGCATAGATAAAAAAAATCTGGGTTATTTTAAATGTAAGAGCTATCTAATAGTAAGCCTGAGCCATTGGCCAAGTATTAATAGTCAATACACGCCTCTAAGTGATTATTTGAAAGTGACTGTGAGATGAGGCAGAACAGAGAAACTGATTCACCCTGCTTAATGGATTCTGTGGGTCATGTTCTAGACTCCTCTGGTTTCTACAATCTTTCCTTCCTGTCTCCCAAGGAGTTCACTGAGCTTCACTTAACTTTCAAATATTTAGATGTGGGTCTCTGCATCTGTTTCTATCAGCTGCTGGAAGAAGCCTTTCTGATAATAACTGGGCACCAATCTGTGAGTATAACTGAATACCATTAGAATTAGACCACCCCTTTTTTTCCCCACTCATGTTCAATTTTACGCCTACATCTCTGGGATATCCAGCCTCCACTTCCTGGCCATGGGCTCCCTCTCATAGTGTGAGCCTCTAGTTAGTTGAGTCATTAATTATACTATACCACAGGCTCTGAGACATCTTTGCCCCAGCACTTCCAGCAGGCAGGACAGGAATAGGCCAAAGGTTTTGTCTCAGGTCCACCATTGGAAGCATTGCATAATTATAGAAGATGGCCAGTTCAGGCTCCATATCCTCCATTACTAGAAGGGTTACCATATTAGATTCTAGGGAGTTTCCACTGCCCTAGATTTCCACATCATCCTTCAAATGCTCCTAATTCCAATTTTTCCCCATATTGTCTCCATCGACCCCACCACACCCCCAATCTGATCCCTCCTATTTCCATCCCTACCTATGCCTAGTTCTCCTACAAAATCTATTCTATTTTTCCATCCCAGGGAGATCCATGTGACCTCCTTAGAGCCTTCCTTATTACTTCTCCTTTCTGGGTCTGTGGAATTTAGAGTGATTTTTTTTTTTTATTTTTTATTTATTTTTTTTTACTCTATAACTAACATCTTCTTATCAGAGAGTACATAGCATTTTTGCTTCTGGGTCTGAGTTATCTCACTCAGGATGCATTTTTCTAGGACCATAAACATCCTAAAGTGGTAGAGGTTATGAGGCTAAAACATCTGAAATCAAACATCAAGAAATGTAGTCAACACCCACCTCTTGCCTAAATACAGGCCAGCAGAGAAAACCACTGCAGGACAGAAGCCCCAGTAAAACACGGCTCACTAGACATCCCCAGCTACGACCTACCCCACCATCCTGTGACCTACAGATCCCCTTTACATATCAGACGAATCAGAATCAGCCACCTGAGACCCACAGCATGTCAGCACCTCCTGGATAAAGAATGGCCATTGTAACACACAATACACCACTTCCAAGTGGACCAAGAATGTAGATTGGACAAAGAGAGGCTTCCTGAGACACAGACTCAGCCAAAACAGATTGCACCAAAATGAGCTCCTTGAGATATAGACAAATCCTGCAGTGATCTAAGGAAGCAATGCGCAGATGCCAGTGCAAGAATGCATATAACAACATAAAGAACACCATGGTACCACGAGAATCTGGTGGTTCTACAACAACAAGACCTGATCATGACAAAGTAGAAGAAGCAGAATGAAAAAAAAATCTTAAAATAACTTTATGAAGATAATAGAAGCCTTAAAAGAGGATATAAAAATTTTCCTTGAGGAAACAGACAAAAAGACAAACAAAAATTGGAAGAGATTAACAAATCTCTGAAAGAAAATTTAAAAAAAAAAGAAAACAAGAAAAAACAATCAAACAGATGGAGAAAACATTTCAAGATTTAAAAATTGAAATAAAAGCAATAAATAAGTGTAGTGGGATTCAGGTGTCAGCTGATAAGGTCCTAAGACTCTTATCCAGGGTCCCTATCTCCTGGAGGGGGTGTGGCCAACCTGGAGGGGATGTGGCCAACCCCATTGATAAGGGGCTTCTGGGACACGAGGAGCCTCTTCCTGGTTCCTGGCTGTTGGAGAGACAGGATCGGAATCCGTTGTCCGTCCATTGCTCATCCATCGCTTGGATACTTCAGTCGGTGCTACTATAAGCTGTTACTAATATCATGAGTGTTGATTTATATTCTAATAAATATTTATCTTGGACTGGTGCCTTGTAAGTAAAACTCCGCCTACATGTCACCCAACGTGGAACTCGAACCCAAGACCCTGAGATTAAGAGTCTCGTGCTCTACCGACTGAGCTAGCCAGGCAATGTTTCCAGCCCGCTGGTCCAGTGAGTAGGTGCCGGTTTTCCGCTCAGTGCCCAGGTGCACGGGTTTTGGCTCAGTGTGCAGATGCAATTTTCAACTTGCCAGGCCTGCCACAGCAACTGACTCTGCCCTTCCTTTCCTACCTATTTTGATTCCTCCTCCTACTTCTTCTATGGTGCCTGTTATGGCCCAAAACAGCTCCTTTATTTAAAAATTGAGATTCACAGCATACATAAACGCATTCCCACATCACCTCCCCCTTTCTGTCTAATCAAAAAGGAAGGTTTCAATTTTAATATAGCAAAATTACATATAACAAAACAGCCATTAAGCAAGAATTATAGTTACAATATCTAGCCTATTTGTATTTAGCAAAATTAAAGAAAATACTCTTATCATCTACCTTATCTTTATGAATCTAAAGTTTCATATTCAATATACCATTTAAATGACTGAGAAAAACTATACCTATAACTATCTAATCTTCAACTACATCAAAGACCACAGAAGGATATATTTACCCAAGTAAACCAGAAGTGCAAGCAACTTCCAAAATCTAGATTTGACAGAGATGACACCTATCTGCCTGGACAGTCACCCAAAGTTCTTTTATAAAGTTGGGGCATCCATCTTCAGCCTATAGGCCCAGAGTCTCTTTTTATTTCAGTGAAGCAGGAAATCTGTTCTGCCCATTCTGGCACAGTTCATCAGTTGCTTCTCCTCGAGTCTTGAAGAATGTCTGACAGTTTTCTCTGCAAAGCAGGAACCTGAATGACCATCTCAGCTTGTTCTGCCAAAGTTCAGAGGTCACCTTCCTATGGAACTTGCATGTCCACTTCTAACAGCATACTATCAAGCAGTTAATATAAGAACAGGTTTATGTCTATTGACTAACCAAAGCCACAAATAGACTCCATATGGAGTTTCTTCGATGCCCATTTTTCTCTTGAAGAAGATTGGTGCTGCCAGGAGCAGATCTGTCTCACTGTCCAGAAAAGTCTAAGTTCTTAAAACATTTTAAATGCCATATTCTTTAAGTCTTAGAAGTATTTGAAGATTACCTACCAAATTGAAATATATCTTTGTATACCTAAAAATCTAACTAACATGCATTTCTTAATTATACATTATAATTTTAAATCAGTTATATAAACATTGTATCTTAAACAAGAGTAGAAAAATATAAACAGTATAAGATTTGACCTTAAATTTGTATCAATAAACCAAAATCTATACCAATGTAAAACATTTTGAGATTAACAGCTGATTTCCTGATCTAAATAAATTCAATAATCTAATTTTTTAACAAATCATTTGTATACCATATCCCAGATGGTGTCCAACTTAAAGCCTGGAAAAGATTAGAAAGGGTTCTAGATCACAGAAACTGAGCCAAGGCAGCTTCCAAATTGTGTATACAAAGCGAATCATTGTACAAAGAAAGCGTGGTGTCCGGGTCACATTCAAAATGGCGCCAGCAGACTGGCGGCAGGCAGTGCTGCAATCAGGCGGGTTCCTGAATTCTTACAGAAGACTCAGTAGCATATGATTGATTTAAAGTTTCTGTTTATTTTGAACAAAAAGGAAACTGATGTGGGAATGCCCTTCTTTATGCTGTGAATCTCAATCTTTAAATAAAGGAGCTGTTTTGAGCCATGGCAGGTACCATAGAAAAAGTAGGAGGAGAGTCAGAGTTTAGGTAGGAGAAGCAGGGCGGAGTCGAGACAGACCAAGCTGAAGCCGCCGAAGGAACAGCATGTAAGGAACACGGGTGAGCCACACGGGCCACGTGGCCCGCGGATTAATAGAAATGGGTTGATTTAAGATATAAGAGCTAGCTAGCAATGTGCCTGAGCCATAGGCCAAACAGCATGAAGTTAATAGAAGCGTCTGAGTCGTTTCTGGGGACCCGGGCGGCGGCGCGCGGATAAGCAGTCCCCGGCGGCGGGTCTGTGGGTCCGGATCTCTGGCGCACAGGACCCAGGAACCCGCTACAACAGGAAACAAAGACAGTTTCTTAGTAGCAGCATTTTCTTTAGTCTGCTCTCTTCGCTGGCCACAAATAGAGACATGGTCCCTTTAAGAGAAGTTAGTGATTCAGCCTAATCTGAAAAATCTATGCAGCTCTTTAAGAGAGTGTATTTTAAAAGCTTTTATGGTTGGAAGATGATTAAGGATTCACAATAAAACAGATTCAGATGAAAAGAAAAACCTGTAAATGGGTTACAATGTGTGTGAAAGGTATGTAGGCTTCAGAGAGAAAAAATGACAATAGAAAAAGTCTTTAAAATGAGAAATAGAGTAATAAAAATATAATAAGCCACATAAAGATGGAAAATAAACACAAAATCTGGATTTTGGTTGTTATTGTGTTTTCTTTTAATTTTTTAACTGTTAATGAGCTAAGTGCAGAAAGTCAATGGATTGCAAATGCAAAGGCTACTAAGTTAAACAAGAATATATATTTTAAAGGTATTTTGATTTTGAAATTTGTGTCTAAGGATTTATTGCTTTGGAAGGGTTCTGCTTTTGTTTCCACATAAGATAAAAACCTGTGGATTTCTTCCAGGCAAATATGGTTTCATCAACCAAGACCCCCTGAAAAAAATCTCTGATGGGAAGAGATGGCGGTATCAACTTCAAGACTACAGATTATGATCCAGTCTCAACAATCTGTGAGATTTTCAACGCCCCTTAATTAGCAGGAAGTAGTAATAGAAAACTATGCCCAAATTCCCTAAATATTGTTTTTAGATGTTTGTTTTCATTATAAATGGTTGATGGTCTAAAATAAATAAGGGGATATGGTATATAAATGATTTTTTTAAAAAAATAGATTATTGAATTTATTTAGATCAGGAAATCAGCTATTAATCTCAAAGTGTTTTACACTGGTATAGATTTTGGTTTATTGATACAAATTTAAGGTGTGGGTGGCTGGGCGGCTAAGGGGTCTGGCGTGGCAGGTCTATGGATCCAGGCCCCTGGCCGCCTGAGACCAAGAAACTGCACTACTACAAATAAGACACAAATTGAGGCAATACTGGAAGTAGAAAATCTGAAGAAACAAAGCAGAACTACAGATGCAAGCATAACCAACAGAATACAAGAGATGAAGGAGAGAATCAATGGTGTGGAAGATTCAATAGTGGAAATAAATACACCAGTCAAAGAAAATACTAAAAACAAAAGAGTTATAACACAAAATATAGAACAGCATAAAAAGACCAAACCTAAAAAGAATTGTAATTTAAGAAGGAGAAGATTATCAGCTCAAAGCCACAGAAAATATATTCAACAAAAGCATAGAAGAAAACTTTCCCAACATAAAGAAAGAAATACCTATAAAGATACAAGAAGTTTACAGAACAACAAATAAACTAGACCATCAAACAATCTGCTGACCACACATACATAATAATCAAGTCACTAAACCTATAGAATGAAATAAAAATAGTAAGAGCTGTAAAGGAAAAAGGCCAAGTATGTATGAAGGAAGATCCTGAGATTAACATCAGAATCCTCAATTGAAACAATGAAAGTCAGAACATCCTGGGCATATTGTACAGACACTAAAAGACCACAGTTGCCAGCCAAGAATACTATACCCAGCAAGATTATCAATCACCATAGACAGAGTAAACAAGACATTTCAGGACAAAACCAGATTTAAACAATACATATACATAAATCTGACCCTACAGAAAGAAGTAGAGGAAAAACACCAACCTAAGGAAATTAGATACAGCCATGAAACCACAAGCAATTGATAATTCCATAGAATCAAAACCCAAAGAAGGGAAACTGGCATTACTATCAAAAATAATAGGAAATATCAGTAATATCCCTTAGTGTGAATGGACTCAATTCACCTACAAAAAGACACACTCTAAAACAAGAGATACAATAATAGAATCCATCCTTCTTATGCATACAAGAAATACACCTCAATATTAAAGACAGACACTGGCTTAGAGTAAAGGGTTGGGGAAAGACTTTCCAATCAAATGCTCCTAAGAAATAAACTGGTGTGCCCATCTTAATATCTAACAAAAATAGACTTCAAACTAAAATCAATCAAAAGAGACCAGGAAGGACATTACTTATTCATCTCAGGAAAAATCACCAAGATAATGTCTCAATTCTGAACATTTATGTCCCCAATACAAGGACACCTACATATGTAAAAGAAAACATTACTAAAACTTAAATCTCATAACAAGCCCTACACACTAATAGTGGGAAACTTCAAACCCCACTCTCGACATTGTACAGGTCAACCAGACAGAAGCTCAACAGAGGAATAAGGAATCTAACATATGCTATGACTCAAATGGACTTAAGAGATATATGCAGAACTTTCTACCCAAACACAAAGAATATATCTTTTTCTCAGCATCAAATGGAACTTTCTCTAAAATTGATCACATACTCGGTCATAAAGCAAATATCAATATATACAAACAATGTGAATAACTCCTTGCATCCTATCAGACCACCATGGTCTAAAGTTAGAGTTCAACAAAAATAAAATTATAGAAAGCCTACAAATTCACAGAAACTGAACGTCTCTCAATTGAACCACTTCTGGGTCAAGGAAAAAGTAAAGAAAGAAATCAAAGACTTTAAAGAATTCAATGAAAATGAATTCACAACACACCCAAACTTATGGGACACAATGAAAGCAGGGCTAAGAGGAAAATTCATAGCACAAGATACCTACAAGAAAAACCTAGAGAAATCTCATACTAGAGACTTAACAGCACAACTGAACACTTTAAAACAATTAGAAGCAAACTCACCTAGATGGAGTAGAAGGCAGAAAATAATCAAACTTAGGGGTGAAATCAAGACACTATAAACAAAGAGAACAATAGAAAGAATCAATGAATCAAAGAATTATTTCTTTAAGAAAATTAACAAGATAGACAAACCCCTATCCATACTAAAATGCAGAGGAGAAAGAATATCCGAATTAACAGAATCAGAAATGTAAAGGAGGACATAACAATAGACACCCAGAAAATCCAGAGAATATTTAGGTCATACTTTGAAAACCTATACTCCACTACATTGGAAAACCTAGAAGAAACAGATAACTTTCTAGACAGGAACCATTTACCAAAATTAAATCAAGATCAGATAAATGGCCTAAATAGACCTATAACCCCAAAGAAAATTGAAGCTGTTTTTAAGTTTACCAAGAAAAAAAAAACATAGGGCCAGATGGCTTCAGTGCAGAATTCTATCACACATTCAAAGAAGAACTAATACCAATACTCCTCAAACTGTCCTATACAGTAGAAATTGAAGGAAAATTGCCAAACTCTTTTTATGAAGCTACCCTCATTCTGATACCCAAGCCACTTAATGATGCAACAAAGAAAGAGAATTACAAACCAATACCCCTCATGAACAATGATGTAAAAATATTCAATAAAGTACTGGTAAACCAAATTCAACAACATATCCCCAAAAAATCAACCACCAAGATCAAGTAGGCTTCATCCCAGAGATGCAGGGATGGTTTAACATATGAAAAAATGTCAATGTCATCCATCATATAAACAACAGAAAAGAAAAAAAAAAAAACAAAACACATGATCATCTTCATAGATGCTAAAAAAGCCTTTGACAAAATACACTTTTTCATGATAAAAGTCCTGGAGAGGTTGGGAATACAGGGAAAATGCCTAAACGTAGTAAAGGCAATATGCAACAAGCCAACAGCCAACATTAAACTAAATGGAGAGAAACTCAAATCAATCCCACTAAACTCAAGAATAAAACAAGGCTGTCCTTTCCCCCTTATCTATTCAATATATTTCTCAAAATTTTAGCTAAAACAATAAAAGGAAAAGGAGAGATTAAGAGGATGCAAATTGGAAAAGAAGAATCAAACTATTTCTATTTGCGGATTAGTAAACATAAGCGATGCCCAAAATCTACAATGGAACCCCTACAGCTGATAAGCACCTTCAGCAATATAACAGGATTCAAGATTAACTCAAAAAAAAAAAAAATCAATAGCCCTCCTATAAACAAATGATTAAAATGCCGAAGAAGTAATCAGGGAAACATTACCCTTTATAATAGCTAAAAATAGCATTAAATATCTTGGGGTAACTCTAATCCCAGAAATAACAGACCTATATGAGAAGAACTTTAAATCATTGAACAAAGAACCTGAAGAAGATACCAGAAAATTGAAAGATCTCCCATGCTCCTGGATAGGTAGTATCAACATATTAAAAATAACAACCCTATGAAAAGCAATCTATTGCTTAAATTCAATCCACATGAAAATTCCAAAATCATTCAGATGAAAGAAAATATTCAACTTCATATGGAATAACAAGGATCCAAGGATTTCCAAAACAATTCTGTTTAATAACAGAACTTCAAGAGGAATCACCATCCCTGACTTCAAGCTATATTATAGAGCTACAGTAATAAAAACAGCCTAGTACTGGCATAAAAACAGACTTGTGGATCAGTGGAATCGAATCAAACACCCTGACCTTAATTCAAAAACCAGTGGATACCTCATTTTTGACAAAGAGGCCAAAATTATACAATGAAAAATACAGTGTCTACAATAAATGGTACTGTATAACTGGATGATAGTATGTAGAAGAATGCAAATAGATCCATATCTATCACCATGTACAAAACTCCAGTCCAAGTGAATCAAAGATCTAAATATAAACCCAGTTACACTGAACTTGATAGAAAAGAATGTGGGAAATACCCTTGAACACATTGGCACAAGTGACCACGTCCTAAATATAACACCAGTAGTACAGACACTAAGAACAACAATTAATAAATGAGACCTCCTTAAATTAAGAATGTTCTGTAAGGCAAAGGACATGGTCAATAAGACAAAATTGCAGGCTACAGAATGAAAAAAGGTTTTCACCAACCCTACATATGAAAGAGGTCTAATCTCTAAAATACATAGAACACTCAAGAAACTAGAGGTTGAAAATCCAAATAACCCAATTTTAAAAAATGGGTTTCAGAGCTAAACAGGGAATTGTTAACAAAAGAATTACAAATGAGTGAGAGACATGTAAAGAATTTCTCAACATCTTTAGCCATCAGAGAAATGCAAATCAAAACAACTCTGAGACACCTACCTTATATACCTGTCAGAATGGCTAAGATAAAAAAATACAGATGACAGCCTATGCTGGGCAGGATGCGAAACAAGGGGAACACTTCTCCATTGTTGGTGGGAATGTAAATTAGTACAGCCACTCTGGAATGTAGTATGGCTGTTTCTCAGAAAACTTGGAATCAATCTCCCCAAGGATCCAGCAATACCACTTTTGGGCATATACTCAAAGGATGCACATTTGTACATTATCTCAACCATGTTTATAGCACCATTATTCTTAATAACCAGAACCTGGAAACAACCTAGATGCTCCTCAGCTGAATAATATGTTAACAAACAAAATATGTTAAAAATTGGTACATCTACACAATGGAGTACTACTCAGCAGTTAAAAAAACGACATCTTAAAATTTTCAGGCAAATGGATGGATTTGGATAGTATCATTCTAAGTGAGGTAACAGGCCTAGAAAGATACACATGCGATGTGCTCACTCATAAGTGGACTTTAGACATAAAGCAAAGAATATCTAGGCTGCAAACCACAACACCCAAACAGTTAAGTAACAGTAAGAAACTTAGGAGAGACATTTATTGATCCCCCTGGGAAGGGGAAATAGAGACGATCTCCTGAGTACATTGGGATCATAATGGGGAGAAAGCAATGGGAGGTGGAAAAAAATCATGAGAGAAGGAAATTCTTGAGTGAGAGGAGCAACAGACAGAAAGAACAAAGAAATGGATATCTTGATAGAGGGAGCCACTGTGTGGTTAGAGAGAAACCTAGTGCTAAGGAAATCTCCAAGGACCCACAAGATATCCCCAGCTAGAACTCCAAGCAATTGTAGAGGGTCCCCAGATAGGATTTCCCCTTTAATCAAATGAATAAATACTCTAATTGTTATTATAGAATCTTTAACCAGCAATAGATAGAGACGGATGCAGAGATCCATAGCTATGCACCAGATCAAAGCTGTCAGACCAACTGAAGAGAGAGGAAAGTGTATATGAGCAAAGGGATCAGGATCATGAGGAGGAGACACAGAGAGACTGTTGACTGGAGCTATTGGGAGCTTTCTGACTCTGAAATAATTGTTGAGGAACCTTCATAAAAAGAAACTAAATCCTCCAAAGATAGATGACTATCAAATGGTGTGGGCAGTTGGTGTAGCCTTTTAGAATAGGATCAGATTATGTTCTTCTGTTCATGAGCTGACATCACGGAGCCCATTTCCTACAGAGGAACACCTAACCCAGTCTTAATACTGGGATGAGGGACTCAGACCTACCTCAACTGAATATGCCAGACTGAACTGACATACCTTGGGACTCCTTGTCCACCATGAGGAATGGATTGGGGGGTCAGGTGGAGGAGGCTGCAGGAGGCCTGGGAAGGACTGCAAGGAGTGAAGGAAGGGAGGGCAGTCATAGATATGGAAAAAAAAAAAACCATTTTAAATAAAAATTGGAAAAAAAACTGAAATAAGCTTTTAATAAAAACATTACTAGTATTTATTAATACAAAAATTATTTTAAAAATCAACAAAAATATTTTCCTGAATGTTATCACCATCTTTCTAGCTTTCCTACCCAAAAACCCTTCTGTGTTTTCTTCCTGTATAGCTCCTGTTGTAACTTTATTGTTTTATTTAAAGGGAAATATATAACAGTGTTATGTAATGGTTTTCTCTGAGATTAAAACATTCTATCCTGCAAGAAGCTCCTTAAGCAAAAGGTAAACAATCAAAGTAATTTCAGGAAGTCCCTGAAACTGACTAGATTCACTAGGCCCATCCCTGCCAGAGTAAACAGCAGAAGCATGAAGTGCCCCTAAGATGCAACAAAAGCTGCAAAGACCAGACCAGGTGTCTGGAAGAAGTGGAAACCAGATGAGCTGCCATAAAATGGTTTAGACAAACTGAGGCACCTGAAAAGGGCACTATCAAATCTGTTGAGCTGCCTCCAAACTGTGCTTTGTGCTTCATGTTCCCAGCTTTTGTGAGCTAGGTGGGCTTGGTGATGCTGTGTTCTTTTAGTTATTTCTGTTCCTATAAGTAACCCCTCATACTTATTGCTGAGTAACTTCAATAAAACATATTCATTCACCAAAAATAAATAAATAAAAATAAAATGTAGTCAAACTGTCCAAATGTGTCTGTGTAACTCAGGACTGTAAGGAAAGTATGTAGATAGGGAAGATCTCCTTGTGGAAGGCTCAGTTGGCTGCAGCTACTTCTCCTGAGAGAGCAAACAAAACTAGTTCTGAGAGCAAGGAAATGAAAACCAACAACTATCTTATCATTGCTATTTAAATCCTGCTGAGAAGGTGCAGGAGTCCTTTCTCAGTTCTGCCTTCCACACTGATACTGTTAGCAATTATCAGAAGGCGTCTCAGAAATGCACACCTATATTGTAGCTGTATATCCAACCTTAGATGTTTTATATAGCAAAAATTATTTTGGAAAGTGGATTCATATCAGAGTTAATGGTCAAATAGCAAGAGAATTTACTTATATTTGTGGTGTCAGGATCTATGTACCTTCCTCTTTATGATTAGGAACTACAGCAACAATCTCCAATCTCACACTTCAGTATTTTCTCAAATAGACATATCTTCACACAAGGAGAGGAAACAGGACTGTCAACATATCCTTTGTAATCTGCCATTTAGGTTCCTATTTGCTCAGCTATGGATGAACTGGTCTATAACTGAATAATGGTATAAAAACCCTAGCCAGCATCACCAATCCTTGCTTAAAGTAATAGAGAAATAATGTGAAAACTAATGTGTACAAAGTATTTGAGATTCATTATTTCTGAAGGTACTCAATGAAAACTATTTACACCTTGTCTTATTATTCATTGATTTTCCTTTGACCTCAGCTAGTGTCACACATATCAACCTGGGAGAAAATCTCACACATTCACTCTGGAAAATCAATGATTCATTCATTCATACTCCCATAGTATGACCATTCACCAAGTTCATTGGGTTCCAAATAGGATCCTCTCTGTGGTCAAAACATCATTACTTTCTGTAATAGATATATCATGAAAAAATAATGAAAAGCTAACAATGGCCACACGTCTGTCTCATTTTAATTTAGAAAGTTTTGACCCTAGTGGATATATTTCTTTTAGTCCTTTGGAAATGAAATGACTAAGTCAGTAAAGTCAAAAGTTTTAACCACGGGAAGCAAGGTTTTAAAATGGAAAAGGAAATGTGGAAGTAAGAGGAGCCTCACTATAATCTGCCTCTCCTTTTACTGAACTATAAATTGTGGCTCTGAAGAATAAAGAATTTTACGTGTAAACGTTTACTAATGGCAGAATACCACTGTCCAAGACGTGTGGAAAGATGAGTAAATTCTATTTTCTCACCATAGTTTACTATAAGCAATGTTTAATTAAAGACGCCTGATGCTCTGTAACACCATAAGAGTTGAGCTAAGCAAAACACTCTGAGAAAATCTCTGCCTAGAGTAAATATGCATTCCTGAGGTCAAACCTCAGTTTCCTGGAAGGAAACATGGGATCAAATGTCCTTGAGTTTCTTCAATTAGATGTATGAGGCAAGCCACTGAATGTTAAATGTTTTTGGCATTCTTGTGAGTGAAATAAATGCAGATTGCATCTAACCTTTGGAATTTGGTGTTTGTTTAGAATTTTCTTTTATTTTTCAAAAAAGTCTTTTTTTTTAATCCATGTATCCCCCCTGCTCCCCTTCCCTTCCCGTCTCCCAATCGCTCCCGGTCAGTCTTCAGCCTTCCTGATCCCTATCCCCCCATCCCCTCCCCGAAAATGGCAAGAAGTCCCAAGGTGGGTCAGTGTGGCACATCCAAACCAGGCAAGTCCAATTTCCTCATCCCTATATCAAGACTGGGTTAGGTGTTCCTCTGCTGGGAATGGGTTCCAAGGTGCCAGCCCATGCACAGGAACACAGTCTGATCCCACCCCTCGAGGCTCCACATACTGCCCATGCCAATCGACAGTTGCCTACTCTTGGAGGACCTAGTTCCTTTTCCAGATGGTTCACCAATGGCTGTTCTTGATTCAGCAAACTCACCAGAGCTCAGCCAGTGATCAGTGTTATCAGCTAGCAGATTTCCTGAACAAAAAAGAGGCCTGGATGTTGTAGGGAAGGGAGGCTCTCCTATAGTTATAATCATTTTTATTTTTTTCTGTATTTATTTCTATTGTGCATATAAATTTTTGTCTGTATGCATGTATATGCTCCATAAGCATGCTCAATGCCCAAGAAGATAAGAAGAGGATGTCAGATATTCTAGAGTTACAGATGGTTATTAGCTGACCATGTGGTTGCTGAGAACCAAACCTCATTCTTCTGCAAGAGCAATGAATGCTCCTAATAGTAGAACTATTTCTCTAGTCCTTACTTGTAGTTCGAGGTTTCTGGCCCAGACTTTCGGGCCTAACCTCAAGGTCTAGACCCACAGACCCACAGACCCGCAGTCCCACAGTCCCGCAGTCCCACAGAGACACACAGAAGCTTCCAATAGTTTTTGGCTGATCAGCCTCAGGCCCAGGCATATCACTTGCTAGCTCTCTACCCTTATTCTAACCCATGTCTCTTGTTCAGCCATGCGGCTCGGTACCTTTCTTTAGAGCTGCATGGTTGTCCTCTGCTTCCTGTGGCTTCTCTCTGGTTTCTCTGTCTGGTGGTCTGTTCTCAGAGTTTTTAGTCTGGTAGCCCCAGCTACACTTCCTGCCTGCCTTTGGCCAATCAGCTCTTTTTATTAGACCAGTGGGTGGGACAATTATTTACCATGAGACAACACAATACCCCCACACTTACCTATACTTCTGAAGGCTCTTCCTTCTCAACACCCTATGCACTAGACTTGTAGTAATTCACCCAGAGTAGTGTTTTCATAGTGGAGTACAAAGCTTAATGGGAAATTTTGTGGCAGCATGTGCAGTGCAGTGTTCCAGGTTCAATAGCCAATAACAAGTGTATGTGTGTGTGTGTGTGTGTGTGTGTGTGTGTGTGTGTGTGTGTGTGTGTGTGTGTGTGTGTGTGTTACTAGTCATCAGGTTTGGCTGTTTGAAAAGTTCTTGGGCTTGGAAAGAATGGAAAATGAGAGTTCACACAGGTCTACGAAAGTAGTAAGATAAATTTATTTGAAACAAAGCATAACGCAGATTAGAAGAAGACATGTGATCAGGACTGTTAAGGCTGACACTGGGCCATGTACCAGGCTTTTCCTTTTGGGCAACCAACCAACTCCCAAATAATGATATGAAGACTTATTATTACTTATGAATGTAGGGCCTTGACTTATGCTCGTTTCTTGCTAGCTTTTTTCTTTACCTTGAATTAACCTGTTTTTCCATCATCTGTGTTTTGCCTCAGGGCTTTTTATCTTTCTATATGTTCTATTATGTGTGTGTGCTAGCTGGTGACTGCCTGTATCCCTCTCTTACTCCCTCATTCTCTCCTGTCTCTCGTCTTCTCTCATTCTTTTCGCACCTAGATTTTCCTGCTATTTATTCTCTTCGCTTGCCAGACCCTTATATTCCTTTCTCTACTTTGCTATTGGCAATTCCGCTCTTTATTAGACCAATCTGGTGCTTTAGTCAGGCAAAGTGAAATAGCAACACATATTTTTATAATTAAATAAATGCAGCAGAAACAATTATAACACACCTTTACACAGTTAAAATTATATTCAATAGCATAAACCCATATAGCACATCTTTACATAGTTAAATATCCCACAACAGGGCCACTTGAGTGAGGATACTAAAAGTGCTTAGGTACAGCCTGGGGCATCTTTTAACAGACTATAAATGTTGGAGAAACTGATGACTAAAAGGAGTAGTATAGTAGTTCTGTATTTTGAATGATATATTAGGTCACATCTATGTTTACTGTGAATGTCCCATCCTGTTTGACGTAATTGAGATATATTTGGATAGAAGTTATCCAACTTTGGTGATGCATAGAAGAGGAGAAACTTATTTCATTGTTTAGATAGGAGTATACATTTAGCCTTAGATTCCAGGTTGCTTTCATTGTTTGGAGAGGTACATAGAGGCATTTATATGAAGGCAAAGGATCTGTGGTAGCAAGTACATAGGTGTAAGGTATACATAGCAGACACAAAGTTGAGTTCCACTCTACTACACTACTCCTTGTTCTTAGAGGCCTCATTTACATGTCCCCCCACCCAATTATGGATTCCATTGGCTCTTTGTTGCTGAAGATGCATGGCCTAATTGATAAGGTGATGGTTTGCCCCATCTCTTTCTCCAATTGTTTTTTGGTGTTTCTAAACTAAGGTTATGTTTATTTTTAACTTGAGAGAGTTGTTTCTTATTCTTTAAAAATATTGTAACAGAGAAATCGGATTTAAAAGATATGAGAATTTAATGCAGTGGAATAATGCTGCCTAATACAGCACCACAAAAAATATGATTAGAAATATCATTAAATGCTACTTAAGGTCTTCATAAATACAGGAATAACAGGATACCTAAAAATTAAAAGGCAGAGACAGTTTCAGAATGTAGGTATCGGGGAGGGGGAGGGACACAGCTCTGCTCTGTTGTCCATAGCAGCTTTTGAAGATTTCTTGAAGTTTTAAGGACCTGGACTTTGATGTTAAAAAATGATTTGAAGGTGATCTAGTGTGAAGCAGAGTTGAGATTCTAATTAAAATTCATGTGAAATATGGATTTTAAGCAAGAAGATTAAGAAAAATAGGAAGGCACTCAGAAAGTAGGCCATGCCCA
The DNA here is from genome assembly GCA_033318265.1 of Phyllotis vaccarum. Taxonomy (NCBI): domain Eukaryota; kingdom Metazoa; phylum Chordata; class Mammalia; order Rodentia; family Cricetidae; genus Phyllotis; species Phyllotis vaccarum. The sequence goes on along the minus strand of JARWLC010000010.1, from coordinate 33,303,645 downwards.
CAGCATGGGTATGAGCTTCTTTGAAGGAGATTGCCCCTGCCTCTAATAGTCACATACACCATTCTTATGGGTTTCAAGCAAAGAGCGGCTAAGAAATGTGATAAGATCCCAGGATGGTACCTCAGTGGCATGTAGCAGGATTACAGATGAAGAGGGTAAAATCTGGATCCTAGGGATACTGGAAGCTACCATCTTTTTGCTGGAAACTGGGGAAAGGAAGCCCCACCCAAGGTCATAGACATTCAGGGCTTAGCTGGGGTTTCTGCTACTTTAACATAAAATGCTATAGATGAAAGGCATATTATGAAATATGAAAGGAATGTTATTTGTGTGTTAGGATTCTTAGTTCTCAGACAAGACTCTGGGATAGGGGTGTCTTCTTTTCCTTTCCATGTCTCTTAATTTCCCCATTCCATCCTGCCTGAGTTTTTAATCATGTATACCCCAGTCTTTCCCTCCAAATCTTCTTATATCTCATCAATATGCACCACCACTCCTAACACACACACACACACACACACACACACACACACACACACACACACACAACTTCATGCCTTAAAAAAAAAAAGACAGTCCTCCAAGTTCTGTTACTGGTCTCCATGTGTGGATTGTTGTAGGGTCATCAGAGGAAAACTGAAATCATATCAGTGGTCACATTTGTAAGAATTATGATTATTACTTCTTCTAGACTATTAACTGTCAATATTTCTGCAGTGATGGATGGAGCCTAGAGGTAATCTCTGCCATATTTGTCATAATTCTAGTTGGCTTGATCTTATGCAGGTTCTGTGCAGTTGAACACAGAGTTCATGAGTGTCAGGCCATGCATATCTAGAATACAGCATCTCATAGCACTATTACCCATCCACTGACATTGAAATTCTCTCTCCATCTTTTTCTTCAACAGTATAGTAAGATACTATGTGTATATCTGGGAAAGAAATGCTATAAATGTTTTATCCTGGACTGGAAAGATGGCTCAGAGGTTAAAGGCACCAGATGCTTTCCAGAGGTCCTGAGTTCAGTTCCCAGCAACCACATGGTGGCTCACAACCATCTCTAATAAGATCTGGTTTCCTCTTCTAGCCTGTAGGCTTATATGCAGACATATTATTGTATACATAACAAATAAATAAATCTTAAAAATGTTTTTACCCAGCACTGGACTCTTCATATTGCCTTATTGACCTGTCAAGCAAGGTATGTCACCAGTACAATAGTGGTACCACTATTATGGAGTCTCTAGGCTTGTTTCACAAGATGACTGTATTGTGTACCTATATTCCCAGTCAAAAGCTTGTGGATGTGGAGGCCATAGGCCCTATGATAAAGCTTTTTATTGTTATTTTTCTAAATGTCCATTCTATTAAAATTACTTATAGATGTTTATGTTTATGCTTATATCCATATACCTAAGCTACTCTCAACTTTGCTCAGAGAAGCTTTTTTTTTTCTTTTTCTTTTTTCTTTTTTTTTTTTTTTTTGAAATGAGCAGCCATCAATAGTGAGACACAGAGCTCATCAAAAATCCTTAGAGAAAGATGCTGAGTTTTCAGTCCTTAAGGGGACATCCTCTAACTATGACCAGCAAGGCTTATGAAATGGATGCAAAAACTTCAGTGTAACAGATTGTACCCCACGATGGGCACCAGCTATTGAAGTAATTTTTATTTGTAATATACTATATAAAGTATTAATATTTATTAAAGGTATTTTAATACTCACTGATATAAATTGAACTTTAGTGTAATTTTTGAAGTTAGGATTTTCTCATGATGGGGTTGCTGATCCAGTCTCCAAGAAGGCAGGAACAAGAAAAAAAAAATCACTCAAAATCCCCATAGCCTTTTCAACAAGGCTGACCACACCCCATTCAAGCTCTCAAAACTCCAAGAACACATCTCCCAGACTTGTCAACTAACACTTAAATTTCACCACATCCCATGTTGACTTGTGCAGCAACATGAGATCCTACTGCTTTTTTCATTGGCTTTATCAATTATAAACTAGCTTACTTGGAGCAGATACATGTGTTTTTGAAAGCTTTACAACAGGACTAGATACACTTGGTTGTACGTACTGATGTTGATAGCTGAGCCTATGAATATATTCTCTTGGTAGCCTGGGCCTGCTGCTTCTCAGAAACCCATTCATGAAAATTAGTCATTGAGGGAAACAGAGGGCAAAGCTTATAGACGTAGTTTAAGTGCAGCTGTGGGAACTATGGGAAATATATTGCATCAGCACTCTCCATTTGCTTTTATACCTGTTTCTTTAGGACAGTGAGCAGAGGGAAGCTTTTAAAAGAGATCTTGGATTTCTGATAGTATGAGCATCAGAATTTATCCTCTGAATGCAAGTAAAAAGGAAAGCTCTGCTGTCCACTGTTCTAAAAATAAATGAGTTGCATTTATAGGTACTTTTCTGATTTTCCTTTTCAATGTTTTTAAAGACTTCTGAAGATTAAAGCCAACTGTGGATTAATGGAAGACTTTTTATATGTTATTGCAAAGGGTTTAAAATTACAAATAGTAGAAAAACTTTAAGGTCTGGAGTCCCAAATTTGTTTCTACATCTAAGGGCATAGGGAGGTGAGAAAGAAAATGGAAGGACATATACACTGATACTTACATTTATGAGGTTGACCTAATGGGTAACTGGTGCCCAGTTCCACAGAGAATGCCTATGAAATCAGGTAGATTGAACATACCACTTACCAAAGATATCAGAAAACTGCAACTTCCCACCTATTAGTGTTTCTAATTTGTTGATGACTGCCTGAACTGATACTCCCTTGGTCTTTGTAGCTTACTCTATACATAAGTATATATATATATTTTACTATAAAAAAGTTTGGCTTGATCTTGCAACAAGAAATCATCAGGACAGAAGAGAAATGTAAGTTTTTGCAGAAGAAATGTAGGCTGGGCATCAACAGCATCTGGTATGCCTGGAATAGGGTTTTCCAGTCCAAATTCCTCTGGTCAACTCAGAATGTTTTCAAAAGGCTGATATCCTTTGCTCATTGCAGCCTTGATTAGAAAGGCTGATTGGAGCTCTGTGCCAGGGTTAGACCTGATCAGAGGTGATTTTCTTTAAGTGTGTGAGTATGCAGCCGGAATTCTATAAGATGACTGAATCAATAAGGAGAATTCACTCTGACAGTAGAAGCCCTTAGCTTCATTTGTTGCTAGACAACAGCATCTTTCTTCTTTCTTCAATCTTAAACATCTTTGTTTTTGTGTTGTATTGCTCTGGGTTCACATCGAGCTATATTATGCATATGTATTAGTGTGATATCTATTTCTCTAATAAAACACCATGACAAAAATAAAAACAACTTAGGAAGAAAAGAGTTTGTTTCAGCTTATAGTCCATCATGAAGGGAAGTTGGGCATGAAGTCCAGGCAGGACCATGAAGGCAGGGATAGAAGCAGGGGCCATAAAGGAACACTGCTAATAGGCTTGCTAAGTTTGCTTTTTTAAATTTTTTTCTATTTTTTTCTATTTTTTTTTATTTTTTTTACAATCCAATACCAGCTTCCCACAGGTGGCACTGCCCACAATGGGCTGGACCTATGTACACTAGTCAGGAATCAAGAAAATGTCCATCAGACTTTTCTGTAGGGCCACTGTGATGGAAGCAGGATTTTTTTTTTTCCAATTGAGATTCCCTCTTCCTAGATTACTCTAGCTTATGTCAAATTGACCAAAAAGAAAAAGAAAAAAGAAAGAGATAAAGAAAGGAAGTAAGGAAAAGAAAAGAAAAAAAAATAAAGGCAAAAAAAGAAATGAAAAGAAGTCACCAGTATAGCATCTTCGGGAGGATTCTACATTGTCATTGGGTATACATATCTCAACAGAGCTTTTTCACAGTCTGGCATTTGGTTTGCCTCTAAAGCTAAATTTATCTTACTTAATACTGTAGCATATCAGATACAGCTAGTTATATGAAGAAAAACAAACAGAATCAGGGGAATGGACATCTGCTGGAGTCTGATTCGCAGGCCAACAATAGCATGGGAGTATCAGTATTTCCTTCATGTGTCCACTTATTTCTGAACAACAGTCTCCCCAGGAAGTAGAGATTTGGAGTCCTCAATTCTTATGCTCTTTTCCAGGAATGCCTGCCTTCAAGGTGATAGTGGATGAAGGAAAGAAAAAATTCCACTGTACACTGGTGTATGCCACTAGAAACACACCCATTGCAAAATAGACTCCTCTAAGTAAGGAACTAAGAAGCCCAGCAAGACAAGGGGTGACACTTTTTTCATGTAACTTTCATGTAACAAGCAGGCTTGGGCTTACAGTAATCTTCTTTTGATAAACTCATGGCTTAGGTGCCCATATGCAGCTCAGCCTAAGAAGATCTTCCATACTCACTTTCTACCAACCCAAGGGGTGGTGAGGGGGAACACTACTTACTTTTAGTTGGACACTCAGAGTGGTATATAGTACTTTTTAAAAATTATTATGATCAAAACTTTGATCACTCTTAATAGCAATATATTTGGAGAACATATTCTTTTTTTTTTTCTCTCATGTGTATGTGCTTGCCAGTGTGCATGCATTTATATGTGGAGCCCTGACGTTGATATTGGAAGCCTTCCTGAATGACGGTCCATCTAATCCATTGAAACAGAGTCCTTCAGTTGAATCCACAGCTTGTTTACATGGCTTACGGCTGAGCATCTTTTTCCAGGAATTTCTTTTCTTTACCTTTCCAGGATTGGAATCACATATGTGAAGTCATGTCCATCCAGTGTTTGCAATGATTCTAGAGATCTGAATTTTGATCACTATGCTTTCCCAGAAAGCACTTTAATGACTGACTTGTTTGTGGTTATTATTGCTTTGACGAAGCACCATGACAAGAGCAACTTGGGAAAGAAAGTGTCTTTCACTTCCATAACACTTCATCATCAATGGAAGTCAGAAGAGGAGCTCAAACAGGGCAGGAAGCTGAAGGCAGAAGCGGATAAGAAGTGCTGTTTACTGGCTTGCTCATCATGGCACGCTCAGCTTGCTTTCTTACAGAACTCAGGACTGAGCCAGTTTAGGATTGGCACCATCTACTCCACTGATCAGTAATTAAAAAAATGTCCTAAACCAGATCTTATGAATAATTTTTTTCAATCGATTCCCCGCCTCACTTCAGACAACTTTAGCTTGTGTCAAGTTTGCATAAAACTAGCCAGAGAAATTTCAAACCTATCTCCCCAACACTATAACTTTTTAACTAGGTAAATATGTGGCTTCTTGCTATACTTTTCATAAAAAAGACAAATAGCTATTAGTTATAGATCTCAATAGAGCCGGAGGCTCTACCAACAACAGTAATTTAATAATATTAATGGCTTCAGAGTTGCAGTTTAAGACTTGAATTGAAAAAAAAAATGGCAGTTGAGTCGCTGTGTCCCTTCATATTTGTTATGGGTATTAAATAAGATAAGGCACACAAATATTGTGTTTTGAAAACACAAAGCTTTCAAAAATGATATAGTCTTTATTACAGCTATTTATAGCTCTTGGGGGTTAGTAATATCACCTTGGTAGCCCATAGACATTCAATTCTTCACATCTGTAGGATAATTAATTATATATCCAAACAGTTTCTAGTTGACTTTTCTGTGGAGAGAGTATATCCATTAGGTTTGTGTTGTTGTTTATGTGATAGGGGTGTGATATGCTACATGCAAGCAGAACTGCATATCTGCACTGGAGAAGTAGGCGCAGGCCCACAGATGTGTTGTGAGTCTCAGCTGACATACACATAAGTGACCAATACACTTTTGTTGTAATACACGAAAGTAGCAGCATTATCCTACAGCCAGAACCCAGAGTTTACAATACAGTATGATGGGGATGGTGAAAATTGACTATGGAATGAATATAGAATGAGAAAAGCTAAGCACTGTGATTACTAGTATTTTAGGAATGCAGAGAAGAAACAGATGCTGCAAAGGAGAGAAAGCAAGGTTGACAATGAAAGATTGAAATGTAGAGAAAGGAGCAGAGTGAAAACCAGGCTCTTGTCACAGAAGACGCCTACTCAGGCTTCCATCAGGAAAATACTAAACACCTCTAATTACTTCAACTAGGAGGGGATTTATTATACTTTATTATGAATTTGGGAAATCACAGCAAATATCACTGCTGCCTGACTGTTTGCAGAAGGCTTTAAAAATGTGCCCACTGATTCAGAGAAAAGTTAATTGATTTTTGCTTCCTTTCTGCCTTTCAAATCCTGAGATGGTTCTCCTTATTTAAGCTTAAGTCACTTCAGGGCTCTGATGGAAAGGACATTGGGGTATTTGGTTTCTGCAACTTGCAATATAAGGAAGAAAATATAAGGAAAAGAAGTTAAAAAAGATAGTTGACCAAAAAAACAAAGATGATAAACATATACCTAGTGCAAAATCCAACAGAGAAATGACATAATTAAAAGAAGTATGTACCGATGATATCAAATAATTTACAGAAATAAAAAATGACATGATATAGGAAGAAATGTTGTGAGTCAGTGGCTTGCTAAAAATAGTTCCCAAAAATATTATATTGCTGTTATATATCAAAGTTTATCTTAATGAAATAAAATGGAAACCTGAAAAGAAAGGCAAAGCCTCTTTTCAAGCCTAGTACACTGTAAGTACTCTGTAAATAGCTAAATTATATAGTTTAGAGAAAAATTAAAGTCTTCACATGTTCAATACAGATATAAGAGGATTATTGTTGTTGTTTCTTTAAATATACTTACCACATGAAATACTGCTTGGTGATACCAAAAACTAAATTTATACTCTTTTAATTACTATGAGTTTTTCCATGTGATTTATGGTCAGTCAAATAGTTAGGTTTTGGGAGGAAAAAAAATAGAATGTGTTTGTCTTTCAAGGACTTTTGATAAAACACCAGATGCTGATGCTGATGTACAGGACCCTGAGACTCTTCACAGTTGTTTCTATTAGTAGATCATAATATTTGTTTAGAGATAATATCATATGCTTCTGTGAGAAAAAATAGTGATTTTTTCAGTTTCTGGATGAAAAATTAAATGGATATACTTTGAAGTTGAAAGATCCTTCACATTGGTTCATAAACTCAAACTAAGAGCTATGGAAGTAGAGTTTCAATAACATAATAATAATAAATAATAGAGTTTCTCAATTACATCCATCTACTATACCAAGTTATCCAAGGAAAAACTATGGTTCATGACAACTGTCTATAGACTGATTCAGTCTACTCAAGAATTAGACAAGATTAAGGAGATGGCTCATGGTTCAGTGCTTATTGCCTGAATGTGAAGACCCGAGTTTAAACCTCCAGACCTGATAAGGTTGGGTATAGTAATGTGTGCCTGAAACCCCAGTGTTCTTCTGGCAAGATGTTCAAGGCAGAGACAAGGAAATGCCCATGTCTTTCTTAGATTTAAATTTCTACGATAAATTAGCATGTTAAAAAGTAACATTGAAAGAAATGGTTTATTTACCTTATACATCCCAGGTTATACTCATTCAGTAAGGTAAGTTTAGGCAGGAATGCAAGGAAAGAATTTGGAGTCCAGAACTGAAGCAGGGTTCATGAGCAAACCATTTTACTGGCTGAATTCCCATAGCCTGTTCTCTTCTTCAGTCCGAGAACATGTGTTCAGAGATGACACCACTCACAGAGCCATCCTCTCACATCAGGTACTGATCGACATAATGTCTCACAGATCTGCCTATAGGTCAAATGATGGAGGCATTTTCTCAGCAGGAATTCCCTCTCTCTAGATGACTCCAGCTTGTGTCAGCTGGACAAAAGGAAAAATATCTAACCAAAACGTCCCAAAAGTTTGTGAGCCAGTTAGATTGGCTTACTCAACTGTGGTCAACAAAGAGATCTTCTCTCAAACATGGAGCAGGACAACCTTTGGTAGAAGGTTGTCCTTTGGCTTTTACACCTTGCACACTGGTATCTTTCTACAGTAGGCTAATCTACATTTGGCCACATGGAGAGGGTTCATTTCCACTAACATATAGAGACTAAAGATCAGGACCAGAGTTAATTTATTGAGTTGAAAGTAGGGTACATTTATGTCCTACTTTGGTGCTATTTGATGCAAATGTTTCTTGTCATGTTACACCCAACAGTGACCTGAATCATATGTCATATCACAATGCAATATAACTGGTTCATTAGATGTATGACATCATGTTAACTGAAATTTAACATAAGCATGAAATGGATAATATTCTGTATGCCCTTCCAGGACCCATAGTTTAAGAAGCAGAAAATAAACCCGTTGTTTTTAGGGACATAATGATTCAATGAGAATTTTAATGATCTGTTAAAATTCTAACGTCTATTTTTCACTTACTAATAAAAATTAAGCACTGTGCTTATAAATTCATTTGTGTTTTAGAAGTAACATAATCTCAACTTAGAATGGTGCCTCAAACAATTAATAGAATAGGATAGAAGGATGCTAGCTTTGAAAGTAAACACAGAGCGAGAAAGGATTCCAGAAAATATATTTGTTATGGTAGGATATAAAGTAATCTAGACTGTATATCCCAGCATACTCAAAGGCACCATGGAAAGATATTCTTGGGCTTGTTATATAGCTCTGTTGGTAAAGACACCATCACACAAGAAGATCCAAATTTAATCCCTGAGACCCATGTGGTGGAGAGAGCCAGTCATCCGACTGCCATATGTTCAATGTGGCACAGGCTTCTCCCTCACCACAGTATAAACATGTGATAAGGAAATGCTTTTAAATTTAGTTCTTTTAAAAAGAGGCTGGAGAAGCAGAGCACAGACCCCTCAGAAGCTGGACATCACTTTATTTACTCTCAATGTTATTTCATACTTTCACTTGCTTTATAGTTACTGACCTGAGACCTAAGCCCATTGGATGTTTTTCATTTCAAACTTGATGCTGAAGTTCTGTCAGTTGGGAGTTTCGGTAGGCACTAAAAGGACTCTGAGTAGCCTATGCACCAAAAATTTCCCATGTGCTATTGCCAAGCAAGTAGCTTGCTCTGCTCTACTATAACAAGTGATCCATTCTAGTGTTAACGCTTGGTTCCTATAGCACTTAAATTCCCAAGGGCTTATCCTCTTCATGGCTCACTGTGTCATTATCCAGTAGTCATAGCTTTCTCCAGGTCCCTTGTTCAAAACTGCGTGGTGGTGAATTGCCTCCAGTAAGATTTCCTTCTACGCTGTGTAAAAAGGATCTGCTTCTTGACTCTCACATCCCGTGCCTTCAGATAACATCAGAATTGCTTTGCCAGGCTCATGGCAAACAAGATATCAAATCTCTTACAGTCTTGACATGTTATCTCTCAGTGAGAGTGAGCTCCTTCTGGGAGTGTTTGCTCTCTAGAAAAGATAGCTGTTTTTTGTGTTTGCTGTTTCCATGTTATTTAAAATTTACTTATTCCTTACTGTCCAGTTGCTTTTTACTCTAATTTTACATGCCACTAGGTCTATATATAAAACTTTTATTTAAAAAAGTTCTATTGAGGGCTGATGAGATGATTTGGATATAATCCCAGGGACCTACAAAGTAGGAGAGGCCTCTGACCTCTCCATGTGACCTGTGTCTGGCACATAGGTATATACACACACAGACACACAGATGCACACACACACACACACACACACACACACACACATACACACACACACACCATATTACAAAATAAATAAATATGATTAAAAATTCTTTTTAAAACAAATTATGTTTATCTGTGTTGGTGTGTCTATACAGGCTTATATATGTGAATATGGTGTCTCTTATACCAGAGGACATCAGATTTCCTCAAGCTTGAGTTATAGGCAATGTGAACCCCTCAGTATGGGTACTAGAAACAGAACTCCTGTCCTCTGAAAGAACAATTCTAGTTCTTAACTACTGTGCCATGTATCTGGCTTCTTTTATTTTTTTTCCCCCGCAGAACTTAAATTGATATAAACAAAGAAGAAAAGCAATACAGTTTTCCTGTTTTGGCAGAACCTGAGTTTTTGACCCTAAATATGAAAAGCTCAGGTAGTAGAAATGATCCATCTTGAACTGATTGAATCACATCATAACACCTGGCAAATATGCTACCACTTTGGTGTAAGTGATGTATTAAAGTTTAGGCTCAAGTAGACACAGAGGAAAACAAAAGCTATAAAGAAAATGGCCCAGTCTCTATGATCCAATATGACCCCTAACTGTTCCATTCACAACTTTGTGCCTCACAGGAAGAGTTGATTATTCATTACTGGCTGATGAAGGAAATAGCTCTCACTTTATGCACTAGAACCCTGGTTTCCTCTGTAAATTGACATAGACAACAAGTGAGTGTTTTATATACTCCCTATTCAGGATGGCTCTGATGGACTCTACAACTGATGCTCTTCCAATGAGCCCAGGGAGTCTCAGCCAGTCCATCTGGTCTTGTGTTTTGTGTGCAAAGAAATTGTAAGTAAAGATATACCTGAGTTTAGGGGGTGATGGTAGTTTATCTGTTATATATCTGGAAGAAAAGGACATGTGTTTATACCTGTGGGGGGGGGGGACGACACACTTGCATTATCTGGAGTAGTGTCTGGTATGCCATTTTACCAAATCAAGTGTCCTGGTAACTTTCTCTTAGTTTCCTTGCACTGACTATACTGTTTGGCATTGAGAGACACATACTTCCACACATGGGATTATTTGCGGTAACCTGGCAGCAAAGTCAGACTTCAATACACTCAATTTTGCCAATTTTTTTGTTGTTTTTTGAGATTTTTTTTGGCAATTCAAAAAACAAACAACCTTCAGAGAGGTAATATGATCTAAAGTTCCTGTTGCATCTTGTCAGTAAGAACAGGATGTAATTGTCTGCTTTCGTTCAGATTAAGATCACTCAAGTGTTGTCATTTACCCATTTTTTTCATCAGTTGTTCATCTAAAATTTTTAGAACTTGTTATTTTATTACTTGTTGGAAAGCAGTGATACTCTGATATTACTGTTCTCCTAAATTTACTATTTATTATTTTTCTATAAAGAAGAAACCTGTCATTTCTTCTGAGTATTTTGAACTATAACAAAAGCAGAAGTAAGTAGTGTTTGTTTTAATTTTATTGCTCTAATAACTTCTTAAATAAACAATGTTTTAAAGTGATAATATCAGTATAGCCCATAACTGTACTTTGATACCAACATTACTATTCTTCTGGTTTGGTTTTTTTTTAGAGTAAACAAGCGCAGAGCCAAAGTACTAGGTCTTAAAATAATTTGAAATAATTCTTGTACAAACACCTATGATAACAGATATTCTTGGGGCAATTTGAAAAGTTTTGACATGGTTTCTTTTGCCATTCTTTGATTATTGGTTTCAAAAATGTGTATGACACTTACGGAATTCTAGGTTTAAAATGGCATCTGTCGGGCTACTCCAGGCTTTCCTTTCTATTCTTTTCTATTCCTTTGTTGCCTTGCTTCTGAATTCGGGTGACATGGTTCTGAGGGCTGTATTAAACCAAATAACGGAGCAAAACTTACACATCAGAAATTACCATGTCCACTATCCTTTGGGAAGTGGTCAATAGAAAATCACATATTAAAAATGAGCAAAAACGCATACACTTATATGTTTTGTTTTGGTTTGATTTTTAAGATAAACTTGGGATATATTCCAGAACTCTGCCTAAGTCCTAGCCTTACTCCCAACCCCCCAAATTCAAACTACCAGGCAGGAGCTAAAAGCCTCTTTTACGGCTTTTTGTATTCCAAAAGCTCATAGCCTTCACCCTAATACCTGATTTACAGATTCATGGCATGCAAGCTTTGCAGATATTCTTTTGAAGTTTGCTTTTATAAGCCTTTGTGTACTAGCCTTGGTAAATTTCCATGTGACCTATCTGAACTTTTTGAAGACAGAGTGTGAACAAACATTACAAGCTTTTTGTTAAAGAAAATGTAGGCTCCTTATAAAAGATTTTCTTTAAATCCCATTATGTCCCTTCACCCTGTTCATTCTCACCACGTTTTGCTGCTGCTGGTTTTTATCACATTTCTTCCCTTTTCTATTTCTGTTTCTTACTCCTCCCATGGTCTCTAATTCGGGTTTTCTCAAAATGTCCCTGCGGTCTCTCAAAACTCACTCAGCATAATAATAGCCTGGCATAGCTTTGGACACCAACACTCCTAAAGCTAAGGCTTCAGTCACAGGTTCACTCTCTTGTTCTTTCTAAAAGTGGGTGGGGAGCTTTACCTTTATCCAGATTGTGTCCAATTCTGCAGGGCCTTTGACCTAAAAATCTACACTCCTGGGAATCTAGCCTTCATGGTAATTTAAACTGGTTTGATGCATTGGGTTTAAATCAATGTTTTCCATCAGCATACATGTATTAATAAATGTTTGCTATTACTAAAGTGTCCAACAATGTGAGTGCTTGGCTAACTAAATGATGATACATCCTTATATTGGTATTTTCAATTAGTTATATTATGTTATAAAGATTTCAAAAGAACATTTATTTATTTAAAGATAAAATGTAAATGATAACATAGTTTTTAAAGCTGAAGAAAATGTATAAAACATTAGTAGCAGACATAATATACATATATGAATTCTTCACAAATAGGAATAGATTGCAGAATACACACTAACCACAAAAATATAAGACTGATACAAAGGGCCTTATCTAGGGAGGAAACATGGGGCTTAGTATTATAGTTTGCAGGCACATGAATTCCAAAGCGTAGCTTCCAACAGCAGACACACAGGTAAGGACTGGCACAAATACTCCCACTGTAGAAAGTGGCATGAGACTTAGAATTTTCAGTGGAGACTGGAGATTATGTAAGTGTAGCATTTACACTTCAATATGCATCCAATTTTCTTTGCTTGAGTTTAACATATGTGATAATGTGCCCAAATGTAACTTGGCATATGTATTATTACATATAAAGTACAACTGTTAACATTATTGTTGGTGAACATTTCTTGTACATATTATCAAGCAACAGGACATTGCCATGCAGGTTTGTAATACTCTATTTTCTTCCTCATTCTTTCCTCCTCTTTGGTTTCTCTCCCTTCTCATTAGTTCATTAAGTTCTCTTTGTTCCTCTAGATGGACTGCTATTTCCACAGCATACACATCACGTATATGATTATAACCATATATATAGATATATGATTAGGACTATAAATGAGAAAAAATTGTGATATTTGTCCATGAATTTACATTAGTTTGCTTAATGTGATAAATTCCAGTTATATCCATTTTCATGCAAGACATAATGTTGCCTCTTTAAAATCTGAATAACACTTCACTGAGCATACACGCCCCACTTTATACACCTGCATTTACTCTATAGCTTAGCTATTTCTAACTCTAGCACATATGCATGAAAAGACTAAAGCTGTATTTGCAAACATCATTTTACAGTGAGAAAAATATAACTCATGTGATAAGATTGAATTTACATGGGAAAAAAAAAAGTCGACAATGGACCAAAGATCGTGAAAGAAAGGTCCACAAGAAGATGGGAAAAAGCCTGAGATGGAGAAGGGAGATTCTCAAATTTGAGAGGTGAGTGGGGGATCAGAGTTCAGCATCTCATGCACACATATATAACACAAGTGTGATGAATAGGACTGAACTTTTGCTAATATAATCTGGTCTATGCTGGGTTGAAAGAGGTAGCAGCATCCTGAAACATTATGTTCATTCAGCAGGGTGAAAAAATACTTTCATGGCCCAACTTGTACATCTATTCCATGAAATTATAGTCCCAGGCCAGAAGTTAGTATCAGTTCATTCATGGAAATTCATCTTGGTTTTAGAAAATGGGGACCACCTTAAATATTCTCTCAAGGTATTAATAAAATTTATTTTAGTACATAACAGAACGAGTCAATATTTCCCTTCTCAAGAATGGGAAGCTAGTTCTTAAATAAAGAGAAGGAGAATCTATGCACCTCCCTGAATTTAAGAAAAAACATGTTTCTATCGAATATGTTGAAAGTTGGTGGATCTTTTTTGTATAGAGAAGATAGAAGAAGCGTTAAGGAAAAAAGGAAGTTCCCAGTATTAAGAAAATGTTATCTTTAAATTATTAAGAATATTTAGACCCATTAGTGAGCTCCTCTTTCATCAGAAAACAAACAATTTAATAGGCCCACTCCCACAGAGCCTAAGCCTAAGGATGAAAAAGAATGAGCAATACTGACAATGTAGCAAAAGAGCAAACCAGCAGGAATGCATTGAATTCTCTGGCATAAGTCAAGTCCTCCATAAATAATTGCAAGGATCCAAGCCACTTCTATTCCAGACAGGTGTCTGGTGCTATCAATGAACGCTGGGAGGAACCCTGAACTCTTGCAGCTGAAAACAGTCATTTTCTCCAAGGCTAGTAAGGCAATCCAAGTCAGTGTACATTGAGTGGGCTGTGTTATGGTTTTGCTCGGGGCTATATGGCAGTTGCCATCTATAACCATTTCAGTGCTGTAGCAAGAGTGACTCTGTTCCTCCTTTCTTTACACACAGATAACTACTATTCTCGTATTCTCCCCACTGTACCCTTTAGCTCTTCTGTCACAAGGCTCAGGGCAAATCCCCATAAAACTTGTCCTCATCCACTCCATCATTCAGACATTATCTAACATATATTTACCTATAAAGTCTCTGGTTGAGGTCAATTTTTTGTTTAAATACTGAACAGAAAAAAGTCAACAAGAAGATGAATTCTTTGCTGTCATGGATATTGTACCCTGGCATTTAAATAAGCAAGGCAATAGTCAGTGATCCAAATGAAAACAGTCTCAGAAATGGTAATGAAGCCACGATCATAATTATCTCCATCCACAGTGTCCAATTAATGCTCAAAGGAAGTCAACATTTACTTTAAGGCATTGAGTAAAATCAAGCATCTGGGCTAGATGTATTTTGCTCTTTGCTCATGATTGATTCCAGGCTTCCCACTTCTTTGTCCTGCAGCTGAAGAGCAATGCATCTCTTGGTAACTACAGATCTGCTCCTCCAGAGTAGGAGTGAAGGCTTAGGGAGCAATGCTTGCTGCGTCTACTTGTGATGGGATCCGTGGGTCCTGGAGGTGCCTCTGCTGACCAGAGGGGATGACTTATGGTATTATGTCACCAGCTCTCTGGATCCACTAAGGAACCCAGCTCCTCTCTTTCCTCCAACCTTTGCTGTCTCTGGTTTAAAATGTTCTTTTATAACTGTACCTCCATGGGGACCCTGACATTCTAGAACCTTCTAAAGGCATATGCTCAGGTCAGAAAAGATACATTGAGAATAATTTTACTGTGAACTGAAACAATTTTGTTTTCTTCTCTTCAATGAAGAATAATAAGTTAATTTAATTAAAGAACACAATAAATCAAAGAATCTTCCTAGGTTCATATTCCACTTCAACCACTTACAAAATCAGTAAATGTGGAAAGAAGCAGTGAGTTAACCATTTTACCTTACTTTCTTCATGTGTATGTGTGTGTGTGTGTGTGTAACACACTCTTGTTTCAGCACTGAAATGGTTATGGATGGCAGCTGCTTTATAGCCCCGAGCAAACCATAACACAGCCCACTCAATGTACAGTGACTTGGATTGCCTTAACAGCCTTGGAGGAAATGACTGTTTTCAGCTACAAGAGTTCAGGGTTTATCCAAGCATTCATTGATAGCACCAGACACCTGTCCAGAATAGAAGTGGCTTGGATACTCGGGTTTTATAAGAAAAGTAAACAGACCACTTCTGTAGTCAAGCTTCTCTCTCTCTCTCTCTCTCTCTCTCTCTCTCTCTCTCTCTCTCTCTCTCTCTGTGTGTGTGTGTGTGTGTGTGTGTGTGTGTGTGTGTGTGTGAGGAAAGAGAGGTGTAGAGGTAGAGAGCTCATGTACTGCTTTGGACCAAGACTTCCCAGACATTCTCTGTTTGGGGTTTCTAAGCACTTGTAGTTTTAGAAATAACAGAACGTCAATTTGACCCTATAGTGATACAAATATATGCATAACTTCCTAGACCATAGCCAGGCAAGGCAAAGTAAAGAACAGGGCTGTAGCAGTATATTTCTGGCCCCGACTTGTGTGCCTAGCCCAGAGGTTTGGACCCACTCTTAGCCCCACTGCTGCTTAGGCCCAAATAATCACATAGGTGCTTGTATTAATTTTATAGTGATTGGTCTATGGTTCAATCATATAACTTGCTAACTCTTGATTCTTGAACTAACCCATGATTTATATCTTGTAAAGCCACATGGCTCTATACCTTTTCTTAGAGGAGCATAGTTGTCTTTCTGCATCTGCTGGTTTCTTTGCTGGTCTCTCTGGCATCTCTGCTCTATTCTTCCTGTTCCCAGAGTTTTTTTTTTATTCTGGTGGCCCTTCCCACACTTTTTATCTGGCTTCATCCAATCAGCATTTTATTAAACCAAGAGGAGGGACAACTATTTACAATATAACATCATTCTACTATATATCCCTCTTTTTTTCTTTTTAAAAGAAGAACCCCAAATCTAGTTTCCTTTGTATAGTTTTTTTTTTCACCAATATCTACATCAACTTGTAACTAAAACTATAAACAAAGACAAACATCCATAATCCATCTTTTGGAAAGTGAGCATCATTCTCTAGGCTACTTTCTGCTGAATCGGGGTGCTGGCAATCCCATGGGAATCCAAAGAAAAATTTAGGATTATGGACAAGTCTTTAATGGAATAGTCTCTAAGGCTGGGCTATCTCAGCCAGTCTCCTTGAAACTGTGTTGGATGCAGAGCTCAGAGGAAACTTCAATAGAGGTGCTCTGAAATGCTGAATCATCAGCTTCTCCATTTCTATAGGAGACTTTTCAGGGGGTCTTCCCCAATCTAACTTTATTTTCCTTAACCAGTAAAAAAATCATTCTTTGTGTAAATAAAAAGAAAATCTCTTCTCCAAAGTAGAATATCTTTTAATTTCAATTTTAAAGTCAACTCATTTAAAAAATATATATAGGTTGAATTAATCCAACAACATTCATAATCAAATGTCTTTTAACAGCTTTCACTACTTCATTTTCAGTCAAGACAGTAGTATACAGTATCCAGACACTCTTTGTATTTTCCATTTTTACATGGCTTACTACTATTTGTTTTTACTCTTTCCTTTTTAAGGACTTTCTCTATCCTTTCCTTTATCTTTTCTCTCCCAGGACATACTCTAAACCATATCGAGTCTTTTTTTTTTTTTATTCTGTCTTTACTGTATATATCTTTTTTCTTCTCTTTTTCTGTTTCTGACCACACCTTTGCTTGGCTAGGATGGCTGACTCCACACAGCTTTCTCTATGTCTTTCTGTTTCTGACCACACCTTTAATCTGCCAAGGGATGGCTAAGGATTAAAAACTTGACTAGGATGGCTGGATGTCTCCACTCAGCTCCTAGTCTAGCTTCACAGAATTTAGCTTTTTAGCCTAGGTTCTGATAGAACCCACAATTGCCACCCGGGAGAATTTCAGGGTCCATATAACCACCAAGTAAAGCACTACCATCTGTTGCTCATGAATTCCACGTAAGTATTTGTCAGCAGGGTCTCTTAAAAGACTCACAAGCATGTTGCCTCTAAGGCCAAATCAGGAAGCCTCACTTGAAAAAACCATGCCTCTGCTTGCCTTCAGTAAACAGACCCAAGAAAACACTACTGCTACTAAGAAACAGTCTTTGACTCTGGTTCTTTTTGTCTATATGAATAGATGCTTAAATACATCATTTACAGTCGTTGCTTACATCCAGGTTCCTGTGAGGTTTCAGGAACCAGCCATGTTGCAGCTCGGGCTACACTCCAAAAGCTCACCATTTTGAAGCCAAAGCCCACATACCTCACCAGAACATCTTTATACCACAGCTCATGTGAGAGACACAACTCAGAAGCTGTTTTTTTGGCTCTGATTCTGTGCTCTAGAACCCTTTTTAATCTTTCCCCAGCTTTATGTGAATGTATATCACATACCTTGGACCGCCATTTGTAGTAGTATGTTTCTGGCCCAGACTTTTGCGCCTAGCCCAGAGGTTTGGATCCACTCTCAGCTCCACTGCTGCTTAGGCCCAAATAATCACATAGACACTTGTATTGATTTTATGCTGATAAGCCTATGGCTCAGTCATATAACTTGCTAACTCTTAATTCTTGAACTAACACATGATTCTTATCTTGTTCAGCTGCATGGCTCTTTTCTTAGAGGAGCATAGTGGTCTTCTGTATCTGTTGGCTTTTCTGTTGGTCTCTCTGGCATCTCTGCTCTGTTATCCAGTTCCTAGAAATTTTTTAGTCTGGTCCCTGCTCACACTTCCTGTCTGCCTTCAGCCAGTCAGTGTTTTCATTAAACCAGTAGGCAGGACAATTATTTATGAAGTAACATCATCCCACTACACAGGACTGAAGCAGGGAAAGGATACCTGGAGGAAAACTGACAGGGATGTTGCATTCAGGAGAGCCTGGCCCTCTGCCCGTTCACCTGTGCTTCCACTTGGCTTTTGGGTGTCCATCCTCCACAGATAAGCTGTCTCACTTGGGATCATGTTTTGCCACTTATTGCCTTCAGGACTTTGGACAAATATTGCATATTCTCTGCATCTAGGTTCTGGGTTTTCTCATTTTAAAATAAACAATTCTCAATTTATAAAGGAGTCATATCCTAGCAAGCCTATCCTAAAGTGAAAATCTGTTTGATAACCCATTCCTTAAAAACACTCACAGTGCTTTTCACTAGACTGTGTATGAAATCATTTAACCAGACTGCCCCTTATAACACAGGGATGGAAATCTTGTCTAACTTACGGAGTACAGTACATAGTATAGATTGTTTACCACTGTGGCTATCTGACTAGGATCTGCAATTGTTATTGTTTCCAGCAACTCAAAAATATAGAATCAATATTTATAACCTGGGCATGCAGAATTTAAAATTGAGAGTTTGCAATTTTGTCCAATAATAAAACTGAGGAAAAATAACAAAACAACCAGCCAAGTCCTGGTACAATGGTACCTATAATCCTATTCTCTTCTTTGACAAAGAGAGTTTTTGTGGATTAACTGAGTTAACATATCAAACACACTCTTAAATATGCCTGTAATGTTCAGTACTGACTGTGTTGTGGAACTCTAAGATTATTCCCAGAACTTAGAAATCTTTTCTATCTATTCATAATTACAATTTAAGTGAAAGGAAGCATTAAACTATATGTTAAAAAAGATGGCAGGAGGTGTATCTCAGCTGGGGTGCTTGCTTAGCATACACACATAAACCTTATCTGTAGGTACACACATGTAATCATGATATAGGTAGCAAAATCAGAAGTCCAAGGTCTTCCTATGATTCCTGGTGAGTGTGGGGTAAGAGTTGGCTACATGAGATCCTGTCTATTTAAAAAAAATTATCTATTTAAAATCATGTCTATTTTAAAAAAAAAAAGGGAGGACGTACATGACTCTAGGAAAAAATAAATACATCCTTCAGTTGTTCCTCTTTCAAGAATCCTGTAGGCTTCATTCTCTCAGAAATAGTGTGGTAATACATATGAAAGGTGACTGACTGTGAAAACTCTCCACACTAGGGTGTTCAAGGCTCCCATTGGGCATCAGTCATATAGGTATGTAGTGTCAAGATAGCTTTACTTCAAAACAAATGAAGGCTTTCCTCACAAACCAACACAGTTTATCTGACTAAAGTAGTGCTGAGTGGCTCAGATTCTCAAATATATAAAACGTCCTATTATCCAGAAAATATGCTAAGGAATCAGAGACATCACCCAGCAGCTTGCTAAGGAACAGATCTCAGAACATTTTCAGTAAAGAGCAGGGTGGGGACACAGGCTGACTTCTGCACTAGGTTTCTGTGTCAATACTATTCCTCTTACTGCCCCAGTGGCATCTAGAATTACTATGTATCTCAAATTAAAGAGAGTCCCACGTTAATTCTAATAGAAGCACTGACCACGAATTAGTTAAAGTTTCTAATACACAGATAAGTTTATGATAAAAGGGTAAAATTTTGGAGTAGTTATTATTGGATTTGAAGATTGGGTTTTACTGTGTGGCCTAGGCTGGTCTCTAATTTATGATTTCCCTGTCTTAGAATTCCTAGTGCTCCGAAATGACAGGGATGTGCCACCATGTCTATCTGGCTCAGGTTTTAGAATTTAGGACTGTCTAAAATCTTATTTCATGTTTTTGAATTAAGAAACATCTCATGAATGTTTGGTTATCAGGACACAGTGATCCCCAATGTTGCTTACAGTATAGTATCTCCAGGAATGTCTCCAGTTACTGGCACATAAGCTAAAAAGTCTCCAGGAATATGAGATCTGGAAGGAAAGTCCTTTCTGTGGATGTGCCTGAGGGTTCAGACACCAGTCCATCTCTGTTGAGTCACTTTCTCTCTCAGTCTATAGGAACAGTGGGGCATCTCTTGACATTAGTGTTGTAGATTTGGGGAAACTTCATGGTTTTTTCATTATCCACCAGGTCTGCCTCAGAGCACTCAGAAGCATTGTACTTGCACACTCGTGTTCAGTGAATCACCATGGAGCTTTCCCAAGAAGCTGTATGTCCACAAGACCAGACAACCCAGTCTTTGTTGCCTTCACAGCAGTCCGACTCTGCATGCTGGTTTAGACAGATGCTTAAAATCTCTGTTTAAATTATGGGGTAGGGACTTTAGAGTTAGTTCTAAGCCATTCTATTCATATGGACTCATGTGGTATCTGTTTAGTTTTTCTATGAGCAGTGTCGGAAACTCTAGTTTGTAAATTGATCTAACTCATTACCACCATTTATTTCTGTGATTTTTAGATGATGTCTTTTGTTCTTATAAATTATAATATAAATACATTTTCCCATTTCCCTTTTCTTATTCCAAACCTCCCCATATGATCTCGTTATCTCTTTCAAATTCTGGGACTACTTTTTAAATTAAGTGTTGATATATACAATTGCTCAATACTTTTAGTTTGATAAACTACTCAGAAAAAAAGCCATCAGTTAAAGGTTAGATTCTCTCAAGGCAGGAAAAACATCCACAGGAGCTTCAAGCAGCTGCTTGGTCATATCTGATGAAGGTTTTCTCCATGCAGAACCCTTCATATGTAGCCTCTTTTTATAAGGCTTTTCCCACCTCAGTCAGCTGATCAAAATGATCTCTCATCAGTGTGCCAGGAACTCACCTCTTAAGTGATCCTAGATCCTGTTGTTATTAGATAAAATCCACTGTTGTCACGTAGTTGTGGATAATTCTTTTTAAAATGAAGTTGAACAGATGTAAAAGGTAGCATATTTCTACCAGGAACATATTAAACTAGCTGCTAATAATACAGGAACAATCCTTAAATTAAAAAAGACCACGAGTGTGATGAAATTTGAATATAATTATTATATACATATGGTTAAATAAAGAAGAATGTTTTGTCAACTTAAATTTACTTTCTACAAACAAAAATATATAGTAAAATGTCCAACAATATTTTCATAAATTGATTACATTTGATGCATATATTGCTGTAACATTTATTAATATCCCTTTGCTATTTTTATTATAAAATAGAATTTTGAAATGGTAAGCAGAAATGGAAGAGAACAACATTAAACATATTAAACATTAGGGATAATAATAATAGTTAAGCTTTTGCTCTTTCATTCTCTATCTCTTACAATATGTATTTATTTTATTAGTCTATACAAAAAAGAATTACTAAGGGTGACTTTAATGTTAGATTATATTTCCTAATTGATTCTTCTGTTAAATAACTGAATGTGATGCAATTATCATAGAAGGTACAAGAGGCTACAAGTATTTCTTACTCTGATTTTGAGATAAGAAGAAAGAAAACTTTCAATCTGAATGTCATATGTACTGTGAACTTCTTTTAACTTTTTGTTCACTTCATGTAAACAAAGGACTGAATTGCAATTGCACTCCTAGGTCACTCAGAAACAGGCCCAGGATTTCTATTGTAGCCTAGGAGGATTGCGAATAAGCCATGGGAGTTTGTGTTTAGAAGTCAAGGATAAACACATTCATCTTTTGCATAATAACTTTTGATTTTTTTGAAAACTGGAATGTGAAAGCTCTTACACAAGTTTTCTACTAGTTTTAAAAACACATAAAGTTGTGAAGTGTTTCTCTTAACCCACAGTAACCAAGGGTTGTTTGTGTGTGGGGGTGGAAAGCTCACTTTAACTAAACAATGAAAACAATTTCATATAGATAGACCAAAAGATTTTAGTGTGTACAAATTTTTTTCCTAAATGTAATACTCTGAATCTTATTGTATCTGCCAAAGGAAGGACAAGTGCTGGAAGCAGAAGTATAGAAAAATCATTGCTTTCCAGGTAAATTCTCTTGTTTGTACCCTTAAAAATATTTCCATGACACTTAAGCTTTTTTCTATAAATTCTCATTTTAGGCATTTTTAATAAATTCCACTTAAATATAAAGTTAGGTTTGCTTTGTAAGGACCATATTGATTAAGACAACACAGAACCAAGTTCTGGATGTCACAAAATGTGTAGACCTGGTAAAATGCTTGATAAATGGGAAAATTTAAAAGCATAACTTTATTTTTAAAGAAATTTATTTGTTTTCACTTTTTATATATGAGCATTTGGATATATGTATGAACGTGCACCAAGTGTGAACAGTACCCACACAGGCCAGAAGAGGGCATCAGACCCTCTGGAGCTGGCGTTATAAGTGGCTGTGAGTCACCATGTAGGGGCTAGAAACTGAACCCTGGTCCTCTGCAAGATCAGTAAATGTTCTTAACTGAAGACCACCTCTCGAGGTCTCCTATGATACATTCACATTCATAGTCAGTGCATCAAAGCACAACTCACATTTCCAGTTTGCTCATGTAATGTTTGTTTACCAAAGTTCCATGAAAAACCTAGTGTGTCTTTGAAATAATTAAGATATCATTTTGTGTACCAATTTACTTAATGCCAATGTGCTTATAGCTTACAACTGGGAAAGAATTATCAGAAAAGTTGTATAAATTTTCAAATACCTTAATGATGAAAGCAGTACAATAAACAATTGATGTGTTTGGTTAAGGTTGTGATTTCTCAAATGGCTTCTTTTCTACATCTTTGTTTGGAGATAAAAAAAATAACTGTATTTATTTTTTATTTTATTTTTTATGAGGTCAGGTATTGAATTCAAATCCTCACTTGTTTTAAGATAAAGTTGCTTTCTGAAGCTGTTTCTAGAGCACCTTTGTTCAAATTCTTCACGTCTGAGAATTTAAACACAAAATATATAATACATTCTATTTTTGGAATAGGAATAAATACTGCAAATACAAACAAATCAATAAGACAAGGAGGCCAACTTTGACAGGACCAGCTATGTTTAATAGTTTCGATCAAACAATAGAATGAAGCATAATTTCTGACGGAAAAAAACCCTTTAAATGTAAATTAGTTCAACTATTATAAAAAACAGAATGGAAGTCCTTTTTAATTTGGTATGAATCTAAAGAAAATAAATTTTTTTTAAAGAGATGTTTTTACTACCATGTTCATGATAGTAATTCAATAATGAAATAGAAAGAGCTAAAGTGTATGAACTGTGAGTGGATAAAGAAAAGATGGTTCATATAGATATTAGATGCTATAGTTGTTAAAAATGACAAAACGTCATGAGGCACAGAGACTGATTTGACAGAATTAAGCTGGATACAGAGATAAGTACATCATGTCTCATCCATACGTGGAAAATGAAACAGCTGATCTCACAAAATTTGAGAGTGGAATGATGGCTAGCAGAGGGTGACTGGAAAGAATCAGGAGGAAGGGGACGATGGGAAAACACTCATGAGTAAATAATTAGATATGGTTACATAAAGATATTCTGTGTGGCAATTATCTAATCAAGTGACTGTAAGTAAGAAATCTCAAACAAGAAGAAAGAAGTTTGACTCTTTTAATAATAAATGATGATTATTTGGGGGAGATACCTAACCTATTGAATTTTAAACAATGTGCATATGTATCATGTGATACTTCATAAATGTGATAATTTTTAGGAATCAATTAAAATGAGCATATGTCTATGTATGTATATAACATGGCAAAGGTTTCTTTATCTTGTCTGAGCTGAAGCTATCTTGGTTTTTACTTCTTGCCCTGAAAAGTCCCGAGGTAATGCACCGTGTTCTAGAACTCAAGGTCTGAATGCCCCAGCTAACTGCATGTTCTTGGCTTTTGTTCAACTGCTTGTTTGCTTCCCCCTGCAACTGCCAACCAGGGTGCAGTTTTACAATGTTTTGTCTTTAAAAAACTTTCCTGTAATATGCAGTAAAAAATGTTCTGTGTGAGAATTGTTTTTCTCCAGGCACTAAATGAAAGAAAAATGCCAACTCATCACAATTATGTCACAGTTGCTGGATCTCTGATCACCATTACTCCTCACTGCCAAGAAAAACTAATACAGAACTACTATTTTTCTACTTAGACATCATTTAAGAGAAGTGCAGGAAAGTGACAGGGATTGCACCTACCATCTGAGAAGCTACATATTTTAAGTTGAAGAACAGAAACACCATATCCTACATGACGTGGTCAACATAGGAGGTCTCTGTAGGGCATCAGTCAGACTGGGAGCATCCAGGAGGAAAAAGCTGCAGTTGCTAGGTTTGGTACACACTGGTCAGTTATTTGTAAGCACTTGTATACCTTGTCAACACTTGCAAATTGTCCAGCTTTGCCAGTTCAGAGCCTGCGCATACAGGGAAAGCTTTGCCAATTTCCCGTGGCTCTAGGAGTTAGTCCTTGACATGGCTGTGCCCCTGTCAAAAGTGCACATGCACTCAGGACTTTATTTGTTCTTTACACATTTACTCAAGGCGTTTTCAGCTCCAAAACAGGAAATGTCATGGTACTGTTAAAATTACTACATAGAGATGAAACTGCCATTTGGGACTGATGTCCTCTGTAAATTTACTTCTTAGGTAAGGATGAAGGAGATTTAGCATATATTTTCACTTTCTGAGAAATAGTCATTAATGCTTTAAAATGCCTTAGGGAAGAACAAAAATATTAGCACTATGGAGAATTTTGGCTCTACAGAAAATATTCTTGGCATCTATGTTGCTATGGAGCTAGGCCTTGAGACAGACAACATGGAGCTATGAGACTGAGCAGAGAAAAAAATAGGAAAATGGATTAAACAGTAGCTAATGGGTGCTAAAAAGCATAGGATATTTTATTTTTGAAAATACTACAAGTTCAAAGATATTTTATATGCCAAGAGTAAAGTGTTGGTAATGTGTAAATATCTGCTTTAAGGGATATTTGGACAAAGAAGAAAAAGCACCCCTGGCTTGTAGTGGGTTAACACAGACATTATGCCAAGGGAATTTTCCTTAAGAAACAACAACCAACAGCCGTGAAAATAAAAACTAAATACTAAAGGTCTGAATGCTAAAGCAAAAGCGTCAGAATACCTACCTTTTACATAACTGATGAAATTTGGATTATAACACAAGTAGATCTCAGGAGATTAGCTATGGAGAGTTTCCAACTAATTCTCATTCTTAATCAATTTCATAAAATGTTTAAAGCCTAATATTTATATATAAAATTGAACAAATAAAAAAGGCATTGCTCAATGAATTTTCATACCGAGAAAATCCAAAGAGTTTCCACCAAGACTGAGCGATGTTATGTTAATGGTGCCCAGAGTTCCGTCTTCTCTTCTACCACCTACATCCACCCACAAGGGCAGTCATTCATCAGTCCCACATGAGATTTCCATGTTGGGAACTTTGCAAATCTTAATCATAGATCGATCCTTTCAATGTGACTATAATGTGAACTGCTTTTGAGTTGTTTTGTGTGTGGGAAGGTCAACTTTTATTCTCAGCACTTTATAGTAGTCTGTGCAAGTAAACATTCACAAAGGATTTAGGTATTTTATGCTAGATTAGCATTTGGGTGGTTTCCATTCAAAGAATTACAAATTACCATGGACATTCTTGGTCTTGCTTTCGGTGTTCCACCATAACACATTTCTATTCCGTGTATACTTGAGAACAGGAACTATTTTTTTTTAACTGCCAAAATTTGTTGCTACATTTTACTAGCATGGAGAAACACTGACATCTGCTGTATGGAGCATGAATTTCATCATGTCTTTCTCTGAAAATTTTAAAGGCATCTTAAAGGTAGTCTGTAATCTTACAAGAATTTCTATGGAGAGCACTTATAATTCCTTTTGCAATTATTAAAATAAAATCTCTCTTTATTTTGCAGAGTTAAAGAGTAATAAATTCCTAAACTTTTAAAAATAATGATTACAATTGAGTAATTAAAGAAGATTAATACATTACAGAAAACTGCTATTTTAATGTGCACTAATGGCACTATTTAAATTCAAATTAATACCTGTACAGCTGTTACATGGTGGGAGGCCTTTATGGTTTGTAAACTACAGTTTCTTTCTAAATTAACTGGTAAATCCGAGGAAAAGGAAAATTCATGTATAAAACCTGTATACCCTGTACAACAATATGTCAAGAAAAATTTTAAAAACACTATAATGCATTGGAGTTCTTTAGAACTTAGTGAGGGGAATCCTCTATCCTTTCTCATTTTTTCTGTGTACACTGATAGCTAGACATCTTCTTAATTGTGTTGTATTATTAATAAGCAATACTTGTGTGCAGATTACTTCATTATTTCTTTGTGAGATTCTTGTTTGCTAGAAATAGGCAGGCAGCTCTGATTAGGTATGGCCATGAAGAAACTCTTAAATTTCATGCCTGGAATTCTGGAAGAAGAACTCAGCTTTCTTCTGTGACATCATGTAGTTCATGAGTTCTAACACACAAACTCCATTTCTCTAAAACATTTGTTCAAAAGTAGTAACTACTGCCTTTTATCTGCTCAAAATATGAGAACTACTTGAATTTCTGTAAGAAGTTTCTCTCCTCTGTTTAAGTCCTCCCTCCCTCTCTCTCTTTCCTTCCTTCCTCCCTCCCTCCCTCCCTCCCTTCCTCCCTTTCTCCCTCCCTCCCTTCCTCCCTCCCCTATCTTTCCTCCCTCCCTCCCTCCCTCCCTCCCTCCCTCCCTCCCTCCCTCCCTCCCTCCCTTCCTCCCTTTCTCCCTCCCTTCCTTCCTCCCTCCCCTATCCTTCCTTCCTCCCTCCCTCCCTCCCTCCCTCCCTTCCTCCCTTTCTCCCTCCCTTCCTTCCTCCCTCCCCTATCCTTCCTTCCTCCCTCCCTCCCTTCCTCCCTCCCTTCCTCCTTCCCCTATCCTTCCTTCCTCCCTCCCTCTCTCTCTTTCCTTCCTTCCTTACTTCCTTTCTTCCCTCCCTCCCTCCCTCCCTCCCTCCCTCCCTCCCTCCCTCCCTCCCTCCCCTCCCTTTCATCTGTTTCTTGTTAACATGAGAGAAACAGGATGGAAGTAGGGAGATGCTGAAGAAATATTGGCGTGACTGTAAGAAAAGCAGAAAGCAGGAATGGGGGCCTTTCTAAGAATCCCTTTGTAACTGTATCAAGAAGAAGAAAAACCGACCGGGGGCAAAGTCACAGCAGTGTGGTGCAGAAATTGTTAGCAGTGGTTTACCAGACAGTTAGAATGATTAAGAAAACATAAAGTTGCCAAGTTGAAGCAAAAGACATTGATTTGTTTTCTTAGTTGTTATAATTTTGAGAATTTCAGTCTGTAGTTCCACCTGGCTAAAAACTCAGTGTAGCCCAGTCTAGATTGGAACTCATGACCAAGTTTATAATTAATAAAGCAAATCAAAAAAGAGAAAGCAATTTTCATTTATAAGGTAAATAAGATTAAAAATACTATGGTGTATGTGTATCAGCTGTATCTGAGCTCCACAACTCAGCATTGTCTTCAGTTGTTATATTTTGTAATTATTAACATCTGTTGCAAAGAGAAGAGTTTAGAAATGTCAGAGAAGATGCATCCATGATGCCTTACTAACATGGCTGCCTAAACACAACCTGAGCAATGATGGCAAGATTAGAAATACTAAAGAAAAACTGAGGAAGCTCACAAGGCCTCAGCTTTAGGCAAAGAGATAGGCAACTAAGAGATGCTGTGAGCGTGAGAAACAGTCTTTCCCGGAGAGGAGCATAGCAATTGGCTGTGCAGCAATGAGTGCTCAGACCCGGAAAAATATACACTATTATGTGGATTGAGCAGGTCACATTTATATACTTAGGAACACACACACATAAGCATATATGTGTAATAACAAGGAAAAATTAAAAAAGAGCAAGGGAGATATGTGGAATGGGTTCCAGAGGGGAAACTGTAGGGGAAAATTTATATAATTATCTTATAATCTCAAAAGTTAAAAAAATAAAAATATTATTGTTAATAAAAATATACTCTGTGGTTGGCAAAATTCTCATCAGGTATGTACTGAGCTGGCCAGATAGCATCAAGTTCTATCCCTGAAGTCTTTGTAAAGGTGAAGGAGAAAAGTGACTCTGCCAACTCATCTCGACCACCATCCACGCTCCACTGGTACAATGTCTAAACAACCCACCATTCTCTCTCCCTCTCACTCCTTTCTCTCTCCCCCCTCCCTCTCCATCTCTGTCTCTCTGTCTCTTTCTCTGACACACACATACACACTGAATTTAAAACAATTTTAATAGAAAATGAACTGTAGTATTGTGAATGTCATGTATTCAACATCTAGAGAACAATGTATTGTTACTAAATACATTGGGCAGATATTTCTACTTCTGTTAACAATTATAAGGAGACTATTGAAAAACCATGCAACTCTACTTAATATAACCAAATTGAAAAGTCTAGTAGGGTTATTGTTAACTTGTTTTGGGATAGCTCCACTTTAACTTTTTATGTTTATATATCTATATCTATCTGTCTATCTATCTATCTATCTATCTATCTGTCTATCTGTCTGTCTGTCTGTCTAACTGTCTATCTGTCTATCTACCTACCTACCTACCTATCTATCTATCTATCTATCTATCTATCTATCTATCTATCTATCTATCTATCTATCTATTTATCTATCTACCTACCTATAACCTATCTACCTATATCTATATGTGTCTATTTTTTTAGGAAGCTTCTATAGCATTAGGATTCCATATACATTTATCAAAAGGTCTTTAGTTTTATTTATCCCTCCTACACTCTGATCTCCTCTTCTCTACTCCAATTTAACCCTTTTTATTCCATCACTATCCTTTGACCCTTTATTTAAGTGTGTTCTTTCTCCTCTTACTTAAAAAACTACTCTGCCTGTTCCCAAATGGAATACACATATATGAAGATTCAAAGCTGACATTTTCAGATGAGAAAAAAACCTTTGGTTTAGCCTTAGTGCATTAAACTTTTTCACATGTGGCTCAAACTATGGTTAGTTTGAATTAATTACTAAATAAACTTCAAGTTATCAATAATGTGTTACATTGAAGGCAGAAAACAAAGCACTTCCCTTTCTGTCATTTAACCAAGAAAGGGCCCAGATTTGAATTTCCTTTGTTACTTTCCTGTGCCTTCCATCTACTGTCTATCTGTTGTATAAATCTGCATGTGTGCCTGCCTGAAAGCTGTCTTGTAAATATTTCTACTGCTTTCCTTGTGTATTTCTCTCCCTAATTATTTGTTCCTAACAAAGGTCTTTTCTCTTTGATGTATTGGACAGGACAGAAAGCATCACATGAGAAAGACATGACAATCACTTTACAGAAATCTTTAACAGAGTTTTACAAGGAGTTAAGTCACTAATTAACTTACTCCAACACACCCAAATAACAAACAGTATTATAAACAATATTGTTTATCAAACACTGTCCCTATGTTGCTTTCAATATTTCTAGTTGATATTCATTCTTTCACTTTTTTGTTTCCAACAAACAATTATAACACACATACATTATTCTTGGGGTCAGGGTCATGGGTGAATACATAACTTGAGATTAAGATTTAACTCAGAAAAAGTTATTTGTAAATGTTTAGAAAAATGGTAGTGGATTCCTTAGCAGACTTGGGATTTGCTAAACAGGAAGAAAAAATAGTTTCTGTACTCAAATTTACACAATTGTTGGAAAACTACCATACACACATTTATAAGAATAGCAACCATAATTTGTAATGTACAACGTTGTAGACAATTGTCTTTCATTGATAGACAAAGAAATTGCAAGTACCAAAAGAATGAGGCAGGATATATGATACTCAGGCAACGAGCTCTACTGTAGATAGGAAAAGCTCATAGGAAAGGCTGGAGAGATAACTCATCAGGTATGAATAATACAATACCTCTCTGTACATAACCTGGATTTCATTCCCAACACCCACATAAGGCAGCTCCACTCACCTGCAACGGATGACCCAACACTCTCTTCTGGCACCATGGACACTTGCACGCCTAGGGTGCACATGCATACACATGGGCATGAACACAAACAAATAAACAATAAGTACATATTTGAGAAAACCCTTATAAAAAGTTCTAGTTTGTATTTTAAAAGAGTATAATATTTATTTTACTATTGATAACAATGGTAAATTTGGAAGGAATGTTAAATCCAAGTAGTTTACCAAATCACTAAGGTGAAGAGTGGAGGGATTTGAACCATGCAAGAGAGAAAGACTGCAGAAACTCCATATTCTGAATTCTAAACACTCTAGTCTCCCTCTTTGCCAAAATTCAAGAATGAATGCTGTCAGAAAGCCAAAGTGAGGCTTGGACCTTTCCTCTGTTATTATTACTTTTCTCCTAAGGAGTGAATCCTTAGGAATGTAACTTATTGTTCACAACCCCAAAATAGTTGTTGTCTATAAATTTCTATTTCATTGACAGCAGAAGATACTTTTAGTCTAGCTTATTCCCTCATGGACATCAGAGGATGTCTCATCTACAATTCCAGGTCTAGCAGAATATCTTTTTAAAATGAAAGCAAAATAATATATATTCAGAGAAATGGAAGCCAAGGGAATCTGTTGCCCTCAGAATTTGACATAAAACATGCTAAAGGAAAGCCTTTGAATCGAGCAAACTGACAGTACATGGAGCTTAAATAAGATACATACAAAAATAAAGACTATTTAATATATCTGTAAATATAAAATATTTTTCTTAGACTCGTCACAGATTATAGAAGCACAACCTAAAAACATCATATTGTAGTGTTTAGAATGTATAGAGATTTGTAAAGGATAGAAATGATAATTTTAAATTTTCAGTTAATTTTGTTCCCCACGTTTTTCACTATCTCTGGTGCAAGCGACCCTCTTAACTCCCAAATTAGATAAAAATATAGGTACGTGCTTTTGTGTCTGGCTCATCATGGCTTACCTCATACATAAAGAAAATACTGATTTAAGAAAATTGTGAATAACTAAGCATGCTCTTTATAACCCATAGAGGAAATATTCCAAAAGTAAACCTTGCACTAGCTCAACAGGGAATAGGAGACACAGTGCCAGACAGTAAGCATTACGTTAACCCAAGAGAAGACGGAAAAAGGACAAAAGGAATCTGTGAAAAGACACAGTAAATAATACAATGGGAGACTAAACTTCAATCTTATCAATAATTTAAATTCAGTGTATCAAACTGCATAAACCCAAACCCAAGCTGCCTGCCCACAAGAGATTTACTGCAAATACAAAGAAGACGATGGGGGACATAGCACCTGGGCAGTGCTCAGATGAGCAGGAGGATGCTTGCGTGCTACATCAATGTCAGACAAAACTGACTTCCAGACTGAGAATACCACCAGTGCTTATAACCACAAGAGGGTCAATTCATCACAAAGATAAACAACCCTGAAGTGAATATACTGAACAATAATCCTTTAAGATACACGGAGTGAATATTCACAGGACCTAAAGGAGAAATGGATATATCACCAAAGGAAGAGATCTTAATGCTTTTCTCAGTGACTGATAAAACAAGCAACAAAAGCCTTAGTACAGATTACCATGAATAATTTAATCACTGCCAATGAAAAACTTACAGAAGAGTAAGTGTCCAAGGATTTCAAAGAATACATAAACACTACCATAGGGCATATGCTGACCCATAAAACAAGTACAAACTTTGCTGTTTCTCCTCTTTTATAAAAATTACAATTTTTCCTCATACAATATATGTGGAATACAGTTCCTCCCTCTCTCCTCCCACATTCTTCCAACCACATTGCCCATCCCGATCCTCTCCCTTTCTGTCCCTCTTTAGAAAAGAACAGGGTTCTAAGAGGTGATATCTAAAACAGACAAGTAAAATATGGCAGGATAAAGCAGAAACGGTCACATGAACGTTGCCAAGGCAAACCAACAGAAGGAAAGGAGTCCGAGAGAAGGCGTAAGAATGAGGCCCACTCATCCACACACTCAAGAGTCCCATAAAAAATACTGAGCTAAACGCTACACAGAGAACCTTGTCCAGATCTGCGCAGGCTTGTACTTGCTTCAATGTCTGTGAGTTCCTATGGCTTTGCTGTTGGTTTTGAGGGTCTTGTTCCTCTCATGTCCTCCAGGATGGTGCACACATTCCTTCTGACTCCCCCTCTGTTGAGTTCCCTCAGCTTTGAGGTGTCAAAGTGAAAGAACAATTGGCCAAGGCTGGGAGGGTTTCTGACAAGATTCAGGAACAGGAGTCTCAGGTTTCTTCGAATAACTTTGCTTAGAATTCAAGTACAGGGTCTGAAAACTCTCCGTGCCACCACCTTCTTCTTCTTCTTCTTCTCCTCCTCCTCCTCCTCCTCCTCCTCCCCCTCCTCCTCCTCCTCCTTCCTCCTCCTCCTCTTCTTCTTTTTCTTCCTCTTCCTCTTCTCCTTCTTCCTCTTCTTCTTCTTCCTCTTCTTCTTCCTCTTATTCTTCCTCTTCTTCTTCTTCCTCCTCCTCCTCCTCTTCTTCTTCTTCCTCTTCTTCTTCTTCTTCTTCTTCTTCTTACAAATGTTACTAACGCGTCTAGCAATTTAAATTGTTCTAGATAATCCTGTTTCCTAACTGGCTGCTGAAAAGATGACACACTCATGGTAGTTTGATCAGCTCATCCTGTTTTGTCTTAAGAGAGATTTTGGCATGACCATGGCTGCTGTTATTGCCATTGTGGCTGCCTCTGTGGGGGCGGCAGTGATGGGGATTGCCCTTAGTCAACCTGTAAGCCACTGCAGCCACATCATATTTATTGTCAGGACGAATAGCCAATGCTTTAGGTACATAGAATAGTATGAATGAGCATATTAGAAAAGGTATTTTACAGCTTAATTTTCAGACAGCTTTATTACAGGAACAAGTGGATTTTGGGGGGGGGGAAAGGCATATGGTCTCTTGTTCCCCAGCCTTTACTCATATTTGTGTTACTCTAGGAAAGGTTAGGAATCTTGCTGAACAAATGCATAAACTAAATACTTTTCTGAAAAGATCCTGGAATTCTGCTTTTGCTAATTATATGCAGCACCCATTGAGAGAGATTCCACTCAGTAATGTTAATTGATTAGTTAGAGGTATATATCAGGGCATACATAAGATTAGAAAGTAGGCAGGATCAATTTCAGGCTGGCTAGTAGGTAAGAAATTAATGTGAGGAGGGTGAATTGAAATATCGGAGCTGCAAAGTCCCATCAGATTTTAATTGAACAATTGGCAGCTTAATCTCCAGACCCTTGCCTGACTTAGGTCAGGAACTAGGGATTCTTTGAGAGACCACCCTCGGAAGGCTGGCAAGCAGGTAAGAAATTAGTAGGTGGAGGGTGAATTGAAACATGGGAGCTGCAAGATCCTGGCAGATTTTAAATGAACAATTGACAGAACTATTAATGAAACAGGGAATAAAACATAAAACGACTCATGAAGTTTTAAGATTACAGAGGCTACTAGTCCTTATTTCCTGCAAGCTGGCATTCTTAACATTGGGATTGGGAACATGTAAAAAATAATTTGCAAGAAGCGTTTAGCCTCTGGGAGTCAGATGACTTCTCTATTGCTACCTTTTTGTTCTGGCATCTTGTGAAAGATGCTGTGCTTGGTAATAATGTAAAAGTGAAAGAACAATTGGCTGAGGCTGGGAGTTTTTTGACAAGATTCAGGAACAGGAGTCTCAGGCTTCTTTGAATAGCTTTGCTTGGAATTCAAGTACAGGCTTTGAAAACTCTCTGTCCCTTCCTTTTTTCCAAATACTGCAAATGTGTCTAGCCGTTGAATTATTCTAGAGAATCCTGTTTCCTGACTGGCTGCTGAAAAGATGAGACACTCACGTTGGTGGTTTGTTTGATCATCTCATCCTGGTTCATCCTCAGAGAGATTTTGGCATTACCACAGCTGCTCTTACTGCCATTGTGGCTGCCTCTGTGGGGCAGCAGTGGTGGGGATTGCCCTTAGTTCATCTGTAGCCACTGTAGCCACTTTGGATCAGTTGTCAGAAAGAGTAGCTGATGTTTCAGGAACTCAATATTAATGAGCACATTAAACAGGGTGTTTGCAACTTGCAGATTTCCTTGTTGCAAGATAAGGTAGATTTGTTTTGTTAATTATACACAGCACCTGTCTAGAGAGATCATTGCAGTGAATAAGACCAAAGTACCAATTAGTTACAGGTATATATCAGGGTATAGAGATGCCTAGGAAGTAGATCCATTTCATTGGCAGCTTTAATGCTGGGAGGGGCATTGTTTCTCATCATGTTCCTAAGAAGTCAGAGCCAGCAATAAGCCCAAGCCAATTTGGCCACAAAAAAATCTACTTTGTGCTATTGATGATGGTTCAGTACCTAGCGAGGTGTGAATTAACATGCCAAAACTGGCTAGTAAGCCAGTGACGAATAAGGTACAATCTGACTTCCCAGGATATCTGAGACAGGCCTAGTCTGAATGTCCTTTATATATAAGCCTGCAGCCTCCAGGGTTAGCACTATTTAATGGCCTGCAGTGTTTATCAGAACCAGTTGAACATTGCCCAAGCAGGTGCTGTGATTAGGAAATCAGGAAGTTAGCAGAATACAAAGAAATTGACCCAGGCAAGGTGTTGCCTGTGAGCTGCTAAGGTTACTCAAGGTGAGAAAAACAATCCGGGTATATAAGGCTTCCCCTGAGCTTCAATAAATGGCATTCTTGATTCAAGAGTGACCCACGTCTCTTGTGTCATTCTTAATCTCCAGGCAGTTTGACTTGTGGTTTGTTATGGTGGTACAGGCGTCACACTAAGGAATTTGATGGAGGCTTCCATTTAGAGCTATGTGTTCCAAGGTCTATTTCTCTGTATAATATCTGGCTCTGGATCTCTGTATTTGTTCCCATCTGCTGTAGGAAGAAGCTTATCTGATGATGACTGAATAAGGTACAGATCTATAAGTATAGTGGAATATCATTAGGAGTTATTATATTGTTTCTTCTCCCCTTCTTCTCCCTTTACCTCCCTCCTTTGCTCATAGATTGCTCACCTGCCTCCCTCCCTTCCTCCCTCCCTCTGTTCTTTAATTCCTTCCTTCCTTAAAAAAAAATAGAATTTAGTTTTACTCTAAGACTCTGAGATATCTAGGTGCTGGCTCTTGGTCATCCAAACAGTGTTGGGCATGTGGTTTGTCTTCTTGAGTACATCTTAAGTCAAATCACACATTTATTGGTAACTCCCACATGTCTTGTGCTACCATTGCTGCAGTATATTTTGCAGACAGGGCAGATTATGGATCAAAGGTTTCGTGACTGGGTTGTTGTTTACCTTTGGCAGCCTGCAGAATTCCTTCGTTCACCAAATACATCAGAACATAGAGGTGAAGACTCCATGTAGACACCTGCTTGACCTCTCCACATTCAAGGAGTAATGTTGGTGTTTTCTTCAGTAATGTGGCATTGCTGTTAGTTTGTGGATAGGAACATATATTCTTGACAACAGTATGTGTTGGTGGGGATTTTTGTGGGACCACTTTGTCTAACAACTTAATTGGATATAACTCAGTCAGAACACTTGCAGTCCCAATACTTGTCAGTTGGTGATAAGAGATGGCCAGTTGCCCAACTACAGGCCATACTTCTCAAAAAAAAACAGGTAAACTGCCCACCCTATGCCCATTACTTAGTCTCTTATTGCCATATCTCAGGATCCAATTCAAATGGACTTGCTGCTGAACCAGAGGCCATATAGGCCAACAGAACTCCAGGTAGACCACACACCCTCAGACCTCTACCTTCTTGGACTCCATACACAATTATTAATCATGCCTTCCATCCTTATTACCATGTACCAGCATCCGATTCAGATGGACACTCCATGCTGGATCAAATGCCATACAGGCTACCAGACATTTAGCCACCAACTCCGGTGGAGCCCCTCTGCTCAATCATGGGCCACACAGCTCAGAAGACCATAAAGTAAACAGAAACTAAGGAACAAAGCACCCATCCAGCAAAGAAAAAGCTGAATATCAACACCTAGACATGTAATCACCATAGACCTATATGCCTACAGGACCGTGTAAAAACATGACCAATAATAGCAGAGGTGATATGTCAACACCAGGGTTAAGCTCTCCTAAAACAGCAAGCCCATAATATTCCAACATAGCTAAAGCATAAAAAAGACTTTAAAACCAACTTTATGAAGATGATAGAGGCCTTTAAGAAGAGAATAAATATTTTAAATAAACAGAAGGTGTAAAAGCAAAACAAAATAAAGAAAATGAATTAAACTTTTTTTAAAAAGTCAAATTAAAAAAGAAAAGAAAGGATAAAAAAGTTGATGCAAGTGAATAAAACTATTCAAGGCCTGAAAATGGAAATATAGGCAATAAAGAAGACACTAATTGAGGAAATTTTGGAAGTATAAAATCTAGGTAAGAGAGCAGGAGCTGCATATGTAAGCATCACCAGCACAATACAAAAGATGGTAGAGAAAATCTAAGGCATTGAAGATACAATAAAAGAAATAAATACACCAGTCAAAAATACTGTTTAATCTAAAAAATTCCAGACAAAAACCATCTGGAACACTGTGAACTTACCAAATCCAAGAATAATGTGAATAGAAAGGAGAAGAATCTCAGCCCAAATTCCCAGAAAATATTTTCAATAAAATCATAGAAGAAGTTTGTCTTTAATGTAAACACAGAGATTTCTGTAAAGGCACAAATAGCACAGAGAACATCAAATAGATTAGACCAGAAAAGAAAGTCCACTTGCCACATAATAACAAAAACACTAATTATGCAGATCAAGGAAAGAAAATTAAAAGCTGCAAGGAAAAAAGTACAAGTAAAAGTAAACCTGTTCAAATTATACTTGATGTCTCAACTGAGACTTTAAAAGCCAGTAGGGCCTAAACAGATGTCCTGCAAACTCTAAGAGACCACAAATGCTACTCCAGATAACTATACCCAGCAAAACTTTCTGCCATCATAGATGGAGATAAAAGTCAAATTTAAACATCTACCTACAAATCCACTTTGTAAAAGATACTAGAAAGAAAACCTTAACCCAAGAAAATTAATTATACCTGTGAAAAAACAGGATATAGATAATCTCACACCAGCAAAACCAAAAGAAGAAAACACACACATAGACACACACACACACACACCCCACCTTCACCATCACCACCACCTCCACCATACTACCACTACTATCATGACCAGAAACAATAGTAACAAAAAACTCCAAAATTAACAATCATCGGTCATTGATATCTCTCGATATCAATTGACTTGATTCCCCAATAAAATGACCCAGACTAATAGATGTGGAAACAGAATCCAATCATCTGCTGCATCCGAAAAAACACATCTCATCATTGAAGATAGATGTTACCTTAGAATAAAGTGTTAGAATATTTTTCAAGCAAATAGACACAATAAGCAATGACCATTCTAATATCTACTAAAATAGGCTTCAAACCAAATTAATCAAAAGAGATGGGGAAGGACACCTCATACTCATCAAAGGAAAAATCACTAGGATGACATGTCAATTATTGACATCTATTCCCTGAACCCAAGGGTTCCCACATATTCTTTTGTATTTTAAACATTACTAAAGGTTAAATTACACCTTGACTCCGCACACATGGATAGTGGGAGTCTTCAGTACCCCACTTCCACAGGTCATTCAGACAAAAACTAAACATAAAAAATGGAGGTAGCACATGTCGTAAACTAAATAGATGTAACAGATATCTACAGAATTTTTGTTCACTCAAACACACACACAAAAATCTTCTTCTCAGCACCTTGGGGAACTTCCTTCAAAACTGACCACATATTTTGTTAGTAAGCAAATCTCAACTGGCACAAGTTGTTTAAAATAATCCCCTGTGTTCTATCAAACCACTATGGGTTAAAGGTGGATTTCAATAACAGAAAGCATACAAACCAATAGAAACTCAAAAGCTTTCTACTGAATGACTACTTGGTCAAGACAGAAATAAAGAAATCCTAGAGTTCAATGAAAATGATTGCGCAGCCTACCCAAACTTAGGGGGCATAATGAAAGTAGTGCTAAGAAGGTGGTTTATATCACCATGTACCTATATAAAAAAGTTGGACAGATGCCATACTAGCAACTTAATAACACATATAAAAACTCTAGAACAAAGAAAGTACATCCAAGAGGAGGAAATGACAAGAAATAATCAAACTAAGAGCTAAAATCAATAAAATAGAAACAAAGAGAATACCAAGAATCAATTAAACAAAGAGTTGGTTCTTTGAGAAAATAAACAAGACAAACAAACCCTTTTCCAAACTAACTAAAAGGAAAAAGAATATATAAAAAGATGAAAATTGCTACATCCTATATAGCAATAGAAAGTGGGGATTAGGTCATACTTTAAAGAATCATTAGGTCATACTTTAAAAATCTGTACCTCACAAAATTGGAAAATCTAAGAATAATGGGCAATGTTGTCGATAGATACCACTTACCAAAGTTAAACCAAGGTTAGATAAACAACTTAATTAAAACTATAACTCATAAGGAAATAGAAGCAGTCATTAAAAATATTCCCTAAAGTCCACAGCCAGATATTTCTAGCACAGAATTTTATCAGAGGTTCAAAGGAAAGTTCACTCTAATACTCTCAAATTCATTCAGAAAAAAAAATTAAGTAGGAAAGAATTACAAATATTAGAGAAAACATTCTTGAATAATAAAAGAAGTTCTAGAAGTCTCATCATTCCTGATTTCAACTCTACTACAGAGCTATAATAACAAAAACTGCATGATTTTGACTTAAAGACAGACATGTTGATTGATTTCAAAGACCCAGACATAAATCCACACAATGATGGACACTTGATTTTTGATAAAGAATCCAAAATTATACAATAAAAAAGCATCTTCAACAGATGGTGCTGACCTACCTGTGTGTTGGCATGTACAAAAATGCAAAGAGACCCATACCTATCCCCCTACACAAAATTTAAGTCCAAGTGGATCAAAGACCTCAGCATAAAACCAGACACAGCGGACCAGTGAGGACAGAAAGTAGAAAATAACCGTGAATGTACTGACATGGGAGACAACTTCAAAAATAACACTAATAGCACAGGTGTTAAGACCAACAATTAGTAAGCTGGACCCCATGAAGCTGCAAAGCTTCTATAAAATGAAGGACACCATTAACAGAACAAAATGGCAGCCTATAGAATAGAAAAAGATTTTCACCTAACTCTACATCTAGAAGAGGGTTAATATTTAAAACATGTAAAGAACTCAAGAAACTAGACCTCAACAAACAAAACAAAGAAATTAGAAAGCAGGGCATAGATCAAAATGAAATTCTAAATAGAGGGATCTCAAGTTGATGAACGACACTGAAAGAAATGTCCAAAATACATAGTCCTCAGAGAAATTCAAACCAAAACTACTTTGGGAGTTCATCTTACATCTGTCAGAATGGCTACGATCAGTAACACAAGTGACAGCTCATGCAAGTAGGATGTGAGGTCTATGGTATCTGACAGATCTTTTCAGAAGCAAGGCATTTTTTGAGGGACTGTCTTATCCTGTCCAGGCAGGTTTCATCAGTCTCTCATCCATCATCCTGTTCATCCAGATTGGACATTGTGTGTGTGTACTGTCAACAGTCAAGTTAAGGGTAGATCTTTACCCAATCAGCCACTCTCTGCCAAAAGGACAAACTTCAAAGGAGTCTCCTTGATCCTCAATACCATCTGGGGAAAGGAACAGTGATGTCAGGAGTCGTTGCATCTCTCATGGCCGAATTCTGAATAACAAAATGTTAAATACCATAGTCTCTGTGTCTATGAAATGGTTGAAGACTCCTGTCTATCTAATGTATTCTAGCCTGTATCTGGGAAGCCTGGGCAACATGACTGTACATGTCAAACTTAAGTAATGTTGACTGCAGTTCTTATCATCCTAAGGATTGAAGCTTTTATTGTAAACTTAAGCTACCTATAATGGGGTGTCCAATCTCTAAATAATGACTTTTAGTATGACTATCAAACATTAGCCAAAGGTACATATACCATGCAAAATGGTAACAGTATTCTAGACATTTATATGCATATATATCATATACAAATTATCCAAGCAGAGGTATACAAAACATCTTGTGCACATATCATGACTAGCACATTCATACATTGTGTCTAATATAGTTAAATGGAAATAGCAATTGCATAGTGTAAATGACAATAATGTGCAAATATTTCAAACAGAGCTAAAAGCATATGTAAAATATAGCAGTTACAGATTCAATTTTATATCAATGTACTAGTTGCTTTAGACATATAAAACAATTTCAGATTTAAATTTGTACCAATATAAAAATGATCTCAATCAAACATATAAAATGGTTTAACATTTGTATCAATATACA
The DNA here is from genome assembly GCA_033318265.1 of Phyllotis vaccarum. Lineage (NCBI taxonomy): Eukaryota > Metazoa > Chordata > Mammalia > Rodentia > Cricetidae > Phyllotis > Phyllotis vaccarum. The sequence goes on along the minus strand of JARWLC010000010.1, from coordinate 33,262,831 downwards.
AGTATCTATACCAGTGCAAATTTTCTTTGGCTTATTCCATATATTTGGCTAATAATTGTTTATAGGTAGGTAGAACAATCTACCTTTATCTATCCTATCTATTCCCCTTTCTCTTCTTTAAAAGAAATCCTTGAGTCTTTATTATTGTTCTGTCCTCAACCCAATTTTAACTTATAACTTTTTTTTTAGAATAACAATTATCCATAACCCTCAGAGGACAAATCTTATCAGGAGAGGAGTGTAGTTTTTCATAAGGTTGCTTCCTGCTGACTTGAGGGCGGTGGCATCTCTTTGGTATCCTGTAAAAGCTAAAATAATGATTATATCCTAATGGACTGACTATACACATCTATAACTGTTTTCAGAATACTGGGTAAATCCATCTGGAATTCTTATTAGAGATGTGACATGAAGGATAATCATAGAGAGCTATCTTGCAACCATTTTGAATAGTCCATTTTCTAAAAGCAATCATTGAGTGGTGTGCACCAGGTTCTTTATTTCTCTATCTCTGTCTGTCTGTCTGTCTGTCTGTCTGTCTGTCTGTCTACCTGTCTCTTTCTTACTCTCTCACTTTTTCTCTCTCTTTCTCTCTCTCTTTCTCCATTTTCATCAGTAGGAATCGATGTGGCAGAGTGCCCCATCTTAGTCCCAGATGCTTCATAGATAACTGATAGGAGAAAATGTTGTTTAGGATAAAAAACTTAAGCATTATTGATACCCAAAGAAGATATTTATATCATTTATGACTTCAGGAGAAGATTGTGTGCAGACAGAATGGTTGGGAGGTGTAGATATAGAGAGAAATAAGATTAAAGATAAAGTTACAATAATATTGGTCTCTAAATATTCTGTCTTCTGTCCTACACCAGGTGGCTTTTCTGATATGAGACGGAATCTCTCACATTTTCTTTACCAATATGCTTGAGTTTACAGAGGGAGAAAGCCACTTACTCCAACTCCAAATCCAGCCTTATTTATAGTCAAACCAGGACCACATTTTTTTGAAGAAGAAGAAGTATAGATGTAAGATGTAAAGCAGTGAGAATTGAGTAATTACCCAGTAGTGCATATTTGTATCAGTTGTTCTCATAGTCTTTTGTTTATTCCTTCATTGTCAATCTCCCTTCCATTGTAGGTGACTAACCGTTCAATATCCAGTCAATGTCTTAAAGACAGCTGTATCCATTCTTCTGTAAAGACAAAATTGAGACCTTGCCCCAGTTTTGTTAAATGTGTTTTCCTTACCATGTATCTAATTGTCATATCAGGAATGAGCAATTGCTTCTCCTCCTCAGCAGGGGATTCCTTTTCGAAGCAGATCTTTATTAGTTTTGTCAGTACCCATATCTTCCCCCCCCCCCCCCCGCCTCCATGGAAACAAAACCAAAACCCCTATCCCACTGAAGCACATATCCCAGCTTCCATTCTGAAGTTAAAATATCTGTGGTGGGATTCAGGTGTCAGCTTATAGGGTCAAAGGACACTTTTTCAGGGTCCTGGGCCCCTGAAGGGGGTGTGGAAACCCCATTGAAAAGGGGCTTCTGGAACACGAGATGCTCTCTTCCTGGTTCCTGGCTGTTGGAGAGATAGGATCGGAATCCATCATCCGTCCATCACTCTTCCACCATTCCAGACTCCAGTCCCTATTCAGGGGCTACTATAAACTGTTAACTGTACCATGAGTGTTGGTTTATATTTTAATAAATATCTATCCTGTATTGGGGCCTTCTGAGTACACTCCGCCTACAAACATCCTTGAAGTAGATGGGTTGGTTTATCTCAGAAGATTTCTATATTACCCAATGTCTCTCAGCAGCTGATGTTCCCTTTTCATCATCATTAAGAAAATTCAAAGTCAACAAGACACTATGCAACCTCTCCCTGGGTTTTCTCATTTCTCTTTTCTGTTTATAAAGCATCTCTTAAAATGTGAGGTGAGATCTCTCTACAACTGCCTGTCCTATAGGATTGTGTGCTGCTGTCCCTGTAATATGCTTTATATTATAATATCTAAAATTCAGCTTCATGTTTTGGGAAATGTAACCTGGAGCACTGTCAGTCTTAATCTGAGTGGGAATTCTCATTATGGCCATGGCTTCCATAGGAAAGTACAGCATCAGCTTTTTCAGAATTCAGGGCAGTCACCTATTGTATTCCAGAGTAAGTGTTGATGGTATGAAGTACATATTTCATCTTTCCAAATTCTCGAAAGTGAAACACATCCATTTGCCAGATCTCATTTTTCTGTGTACCCTTAGGATTACTGACAGCAGGTAAAAATGTTTGGTTATAGAAGGAGCAGGTGTTACAATTCTGTAGAATTTTTTTTGCCTGATGCCAAGTAATGGGAAAACTCTTCTTTAGTCCTTTGCTATTAACGTGATGTTTCTCATGAAATTCTGTGGCTTCTAGCACATTTTCTATTAACAACCAATCAATTTCATCATTATCTTAAGCTAGAGGGCCCAGGAGACCTGTGTGTGCCCTGATATGTGTTATGTACATGGTATACATTCTATTTCTGATGATATCCTGTAGTTGTATGAACAGTAAGGTTAAGTCTGCATCATCAGGAATGAAGTCAGCAGTTTCAATATATAAAACAACTCCTTCTGCATACTGAGAGTCAGTAATTATGTTAAGAGTCTCTGTAAAATCCATCAACACCATAATAATTGTATGTAGATCTGACTTCTGAACAGTTATAAAAGCTTTGAGCCACCTTAATTAAGTTTTCAGATTTGTAACCAGCCTTTCCTAATTTGTTCGAATAAGTATAAAATGTAGGAGCTCCAGAAATGGGTTTATCCTGTACCACATGAGGAAAGATCCAATTAGTTTCTTTTCTAAATTTAATTCTCTTACTTTGTTATTAATCTCTCCTAAAAAATTACTACAGGCTTTTTGCCAAGGTTCACTGTCTGCTCATAATCAATCAATTTCTTTATTAGTCAAAGGTACAACAATTACTGCAGGGTCCTTTCTAGTCACTTAGCAAAATATAAATTTACCTTTAAAAATCAGATCAGAAATGTTTTCGGTATATGTTTTCAGCTTCTTGCTCTGCCTATGTAGCAGAAATATACATTCTAATATAATATTTTCTCTTTGCATTAAGACTTCTGTAGGAGATTATCTAGAGGGTAAAATAACCAGTAAGCAACCTAGGTCTGGATCCACACAATTCACGTATGCTTCTTTTAGTTTCTGTTCCACCAACATTAATTCTTTCTTACCTTCATCAGGGAATTCTCTGGGACTACTTAAGTCCTTATCACCAACTAAAGTCTTGAATAAATTAACTAGTTCATGGTTTTTTATACCAATAAAGATACAAAGGTGAACAATATCCCCTAGTAGTTTTTGAAAATCGTTAAGAGTCCTTAATTTATCTCTATTTAATTTCACCTTTTGGGGCCTAATTTTCTATAAACTTATTTTATATCCTAAATAATTGATATAATCTCCTTTCTGTATTTTCTCTGGGGCAATTTATAGTCCCTAATCGGGCAATATTTTCTTCAGTTCTTCAAACAATGTTTCTAATGTATCTATGTTTGAGTCTGCCAACAAGATATCATCCATATAATGGTAAATGATAGATTGTGGGAATTGTCTGCATATCACTTCTAGTGGCTGTTGTATAAAATATTGGAATAAGGTGGGACTATTCAATATTTCTTGTGGAAGGACCCTCCATTGGTACCTCTTAACTGGACATGAATTATTAAGAGTAGGCACTGTGAAAGCAAATTTTTCTTTGTCCTGTTCTTATAGAGGTATAGTTTTTAAAAAAGCAGTCCTTCCTTCAAATTAATAATTATAATATGCCATCCCTTAGGTAGCAGGGAAGGCAGGGGAATACCAGATTGTAAAGAGCCCATAGGTTGAATCAATTTATTAATCACTCTCGATCTGTCACCATCCTCCATTTTCCAGTTTTTTTCTTAACAATGAATACAGGAGAATTCCAAAGGACTGGTTGATTCTTCAATATACGAGCTTGTAACTGCTCCTGTACTAGCTTTTACAAAGCCTGTAGTTTCTCCTTTGTCAAGGGCCATTGCTGAACCCAAATAGACTTTTCTGTCAACCATCTCAAAGGCAGTGCTGTGAGTGTCTTTTTAGGTTCAGTGGCTATTGGGCAATTCTTTTGCACAACCTGAATGGCTGGTGAATTTTTTTCATAGCACCTTAAAACATCCGTTTTAGAAACATAATTGAGTCTTTGGTTGATATCTGAACCTGGAGGGATTTTAATCTGGGTATTCCATTGCTGTCAAAGGTCATAACCCCATAGATTCACCTCTATGTCAGCCATATATGGTTTCAATCATCCTTTCTGACCTTCTGGTCCTATGTATTTGAGCCATCTTATACTCTGTTTCACTTGAGATATTACCAATACCCAGAATTTGATATCCACCACCTATAAAGGCCATCTAGGATGCCATGATTGTGGGGTTATGATCAAAACATCAGGTCCTTTGTCAACTAAACCTTAGATATAAATATTATCTATCAGCACTTTCAGTTTTGGTCTTTGTTCATTTATGAAAGTCTGCCAAAATATTTGCTTTGTGGTTTTTCTTGGAACTTTCAATTTCTCTCTTGAATTTATTCTACCATCCAATGCCATATGGTCTTCTAGATTAGGCACTGGATTTCCTACTCATCCTGAAATACTGTTCCTCTACTGTGACTGGATATGATCAGACCTTCCTTGACTTCGAAATCTGATTTCTGGGTGCCTCCTGAGAGAAGCCCCAAGAGACATTTCACAATGGTAGAGGATTGCCTTCTTTTTCCCCAGTAGATCTAGATTTTTTGGTCCAATGTTGGCCTTTACCACACCTTCTAAATAACCTAGAGGGCAATGGCTTTCTGTTTGAATCATACCTAAGATGGATATTATTTCCAGAAGTACCTTGTGTACAATTCCAATTTATACGGCCTGGCTTACCACAGTTAAAGCAAGTGATGCCTTAGTTTCCTCACTTTATCATTGGCAATGGCTTGGCTTATCCAATTCTCTTTGTCACAATGGAGAGATTCAGCATATATTGCGTACTGAATCCATTCCTATATTGGTACCAATCTGATTTTTAAAAGCATAAGCATCCTCTCACATTCCAGATTAGCATGATCAAAGACTAGTGAATGTATTAACTGCTTCTTAACTTCTGAATCTGATACTGCTTTAGGTACAGCCTTGGTCAGCCTCTGCAGAAAGTCAGTATAAGGTTCTTTTAAGCCTTGTTTGACCTTGGTATAAGACTCAATTTTCTGACCAGGGTCTAAAATTTTTTTTCCCAAGCATTCAATGCAGCAGAATGGCACAGCAACAACGTATGACCATTATAAGTAGTCTGAGCCTTCACATCAGCAAACATGCCTTCACCAAGAATTTGATTCTGAGAAATACAAAAACCCCTTAATCTTTCCTTGGAGCTCTAAGGCCCCAGTGTCCTCCCAAACCAAATTATGCATTGCAAATGTTGGCTATAGTTCAATATGGCAGCAGTGAGCTGCATCCGATTACTAGGAGTTATGTGATTTTTGTTGACCATGCATTTAGCATTTGTTTTACATAAGTGGAGTGAACCCCATTGAGTAATATGGCTTCCTTGAAATCCTTGATATCTTTCATATGTTTCAGCTCATAATTATACTCTACAAATTCTGGGGACTCCTCATATGCTTTCTTTGACTGAACAGTAACTGGAAACAATATTGGAGTGGTAGGGGGTAACCCTGACATGTTTACTACCTTAGGTGGAGTGTCTGCATTACCATAATAGCTCATGGGGGTTGACCTGAATTGTTCTGAGAAGAAAATATATTACTACCCTTTTCCAGTACTGCAATATGGTTCTCCCATTCCTGAAGTTTGGATACTACTGATTTTTCTAGAACTTGATTTTCCTGATGAAACAGTCCTTCCAATGACCTCATAGAATTAGTGATTTTTCGAACCACATCTTTAACATAAGTAACAAGTATGTCATAATTAACAAGTTTCTTGTTCTCCTCATTAACATAATAAACGAGTTTTTTGTTCTCATCATTAATGTAATTAATGAATTACTTGTTCTCATTATTAACATAAAGCCTGCATTTTTCTTGCACAGTTTTATACATTTCTGAAGATGAAGTTCTATTCAAAAGTTTTTTGTAAGCAATTTCCAGAAAATTAACTTTATTTGCAATTTAGTGGTTGAAATTTCCATATCATATATTTTTAGACAGCAGTTGTTGATTTCCAGATTTCACCTCTTCCGTTATGCTCACCAGGAACTTATCAGGTCATTTAATTTGAAACATAGAATATAGAAATAAACTGAAAAATAGTAGAACTGAGGAATTGAAGCATTCAAAAATATATTCATTCAAGAAATTCTCAATCACCACGAAAAAGTATACCCTAAATTCATGAATGGAATAATTTTCAGCCATTGCCTAAATTCAGCTGCAATGATGACGTTTGGTCAGCATAGCGTTCAATGTTACAGAAGGCAGGTGCAGGGAATCTCAGCAATATGAGCCCACCTATTGGCTCTATTTGATTTTAAGAAGCCAGACCAAGCACATAGACTGAATAAGAACCTTAGGAAAGGCAGATTCTCACATGTTTAGGACAGGAAGATATGACAAAATCTGTACTGCTGTGCAGTTAATGTGGCTTGCAGCAGCAGCAGCAGCAGCAGCGATTCATAGGGCTGAACATGCATAGTGCACAGAAGCTAGGAACACAGACCTGACTCAGAGGTTGCCAGCAGAGTTGGGAGTATGTGGGAGCTTGGGCTGGGCAGGGGTTGCCTGTGGGTGCACCACCAGCTCATCTTGCCCATTGAAGTGGTTGTGGTGGCACAGGAGCACACACATTACAGGGTCAGAGTCCATGACCCAAAGGCAATCTTGGCTTCTGGAGCATGAGTTGGAGTGCAGAGCAGCAGTTGGAGGCTCCAGCACAGGGTTGGGAGCACCCATCAGTGTCCAGCCCACACATGGGAGTGCAGACTCCCAGAGCTGAACACTCTGCCTGTCCTCTCCTTTCTGGCCATGCTTAAGAAACGAAATGGGCTCGCCAGCCTGATATGCCAATGGGTTAGTTGATGGTACACACACAATGTCCAATCTGGATAAAGAGGATGATTGATGAAGACTGATGAAACCTGCCTGAACAGGATAAGGCAGTCCCTCCAAAAATGCCCTCCTTCTAAAAAGATCTGTCAGATACCATAGGCCTGTAGCCAAAATGATGGATGCTCCAATGGCATAGAAAACCATAAATGATTGTCCAAGTAACTGAATGTCACTGTCCTCTCCCAAATATTGGAAACTACTCTCATGTGCTTCCGACTTTCAGGTAATATATTTTCCTTCTCAGGTCTTGATGGGGTTGAAGAATAGGTAGTTAAGGTTACTATCCTATCATCCCTTAGAAAGGACCATTCAGGTGTTGGATTTTGACTATCCCAGATGAACAGTTCTGAAGTAATTTATACACCCCACCAACTACCAATATTCTAGAAATGCATGATGTACCTTATATGCATTGGGTTTTAGTTGTAGTTTGACCATGCTTATGCTTGGCCTTTTCCTCTCCCAGACATTACCTTATAATGATTCCTATTGTACTTAGTCTTAGTTTAGAACCTTCTTAGTTAGACAAAGGGGGAGATGTGGTATAATTCAGGTGTTAGCTGATAAGGTTGGGAGGCATGTCTCTAGAGTCCTGGGAGCCCTAATGGGGTGTGGCCAGTCCTGTTGAAGAGGGGCTGCTGGGATCTTGAGTGGCTTGTTTTGTACCTGCTTTCTTGGAGATTGGATCAGCATCAATCGCCTGGATCATCCTATTGCCAAGGAATCACCCTAAGGTTTAATTTGTATCTGTGAGTGTCAAAATACTGTCTAATAAATATTAATCCTGTATTTGATATATTGCAAGTGAAATTATCTACAACAGATGGAGTCCCTGGGTGGGCCGAATACCACATAAAGCCAGAGAAAGATTAGAAAGGGCTCTAGTTCACAGAAACTGAGCTGAAGCGCTTTCAAATTGTGTATCTGAAGCAGATCATTGTATAGAGATAGCACAACATTCAGGCCACATTCAAAATGGCGACACCAGACTGGCAGCAGGGCAAGTAAGCTGCAACCAGGCCATTTCCAAGCATGTGACTGATTTAAGGTTTACAATTATATTGAACAAAAAGGAAACAGAGTCAAACACAGTTTCTTAGTAGCTGCATTTATTGGGTCTTCTCTGTTTGCTGGCAGTGAACAGAGACGTGGCCCCTTTAAGAGAATTTATTAATTCAGCCTTATCTGTAAAAACTATGTGGCTCTTTAAGAGCTTTAAAAGCTCTTCTGGTTGGAAAATGACTAAGGATTCACAATAAAACTGATTCAGATAAAAACAAAATCTTGTAAATGGCTTACAATGTGTATAAAAGCTACATAAGCTTCAAAGCAAAAAGAAAGAAGATAAAGTCCCTAAAAAAGAGAAATAGAGTAATAAAAATATGATAAGCTATGTAAAGATGGAAAATAGGCACAGAATCTGGATTATTGTTATTATTGTGTTTTCTTTTAATTTTTTAACTGTTAATGAGCTAACTGTAGAAAGATAATGGATTGCAAATGCTGCTAAGTTAAACAAGAATATATATTTTAAAGGTATCTTGACTTTTAAATTTGTGTCTAAGAATATATTGCTTTGGAAGAGTTCTGTTTTTGTTTCCACAGAAGATGAGAACCTGTGGATTGCTTTCAGGCTCTTATGGTTTCATCAACCAAGACCCCCTGAAAAAACATCTCTGATGGGAAGAGATGATCACATCAGCTTCAGGGTTGTAGACTAAGATGATTCAGTCTCAAAAACCATGAGATTGCCAATGCCCCTTAATCAGCAGGAAGTAGTAATGGAAAACTTATTCCCAAAATATTGTTTATAAATGTTTATTTTCATTATAAATGGTTAATGGTCATAATTAGTCTCTTTCTAAGAAGAAAAAGGGGATAGGATATAGGAGTGATTTTGAAAAAATTAGATTATTGAATTTACTTTAATTTAAAAGTCAGCTGTTAATCTCAAGATCTTTTACATTGGTATGGACCTTGGTTTATTGATACAAATTTAAGGTCAATTTTGTTATGCTGTATTATTTTTCTAGTCTTGTGTATGGTGTGATATATATGTACTGATTTATAATTGTAATGTATAATTAAGAAATGCAGATTAATAGTCACCTGTGATAACCAAACTCATAGGATTTTTTTTAGGTATACAAAGATATATTTGAATTAGATAGGTAATCTTCAAACACTTCTAAGATCTACAGAATATGGCATTTAAAATTATTTTAATAACTTAGACTTTTCTGGATAGTGAGACAGATCTTTTCCTAGCAGCACCAATCTACTTCAAGAGAAAATGGGCATTGAAGAAACTCCATATGGAGTCTACTTTCTTTGTGACAGTGGTTAGCTACTGGACAAGAATCTGTTCCTGTATTGACTACTTGACAGTATGCTGTTTCAACTAGACATGCAGGTTCCTTAAGAAAGTGACCTCTGAATTTTGGTAGAACAAGCCGAGATAGTCCTTTAGTTTCCTGCTTTTCAGAGAAAACTGTCAGACATTCTTCAGGACTCAAGGAGAAGTGACTGATGAACTATACCAGAATGGGCAGAGCATATTTCCTGCTTTACTGAAACAAAAAGAGACTCTGGGCCTGTAGGCTGAAGATGGATGCTCCAACTTTGTAAAGGAACTTTGGGTAACTGTACAGGCAGATAGGTGCCATCTCTGTCATTTCTAGATTTTGGAAGTTGCTTGCACTTCTGGTTTACCTGGGTAAATATATCTTTCTCTGGTCTTTGTTGTAGTTCAAGATTAGATAGTTATAGATATAGTTTTTCATAGCTATTTTAAAAGGTATAATGGATATGAAACTTTAGATTCACAAGGATAAGGTAGATAATAGAGTATTTTCTTTAATTTTGCTAAAAACAAATAGACTAGATATTTTAACTGTAATTCTTACAATAATAGCCATTTTGTTATGTTAAAATTGAAACTTTCCTTTTTGATTAGACAGAAATGGGGAGATTATGTTGGAATGTCTTTCTGTATGCTGTTAATATCAATCTTTAAATAAAGGACTGTTTTGGCCATGGCAGGAACCATAGAAGAAGTATGTGGGGAATCAAAATAGGTAGGAAAGGAAGGGCGTAGTCAGAATCAGATCAAGCCAGATGCCCAAAGAAGAAACATGTAAGGAACACAGGTGAGCCACGAGCCATATGGCAGGACAGATGAATGCAAATGAGTTGAGTTAAGATGAAGGAGCTAGCTAGCAATGTGCCTGAGCCAAACAGTATGAACTTGACATAAGTGTCTGAGTCATTTTGGGGGGCCTAAGCAGCAGCAGGCAGCTAAGTGGTTTGGGACTGCAGGTCTGTGGGTCTGGACCTCTGCAGGACTGGGCCAGGAAGCCTTATTGTAACACAAAAATACAATGAAACAAAAGGCATACAGAACAATGAAATATGTTTTGTGTTGGCTACCTCTGGCCATGGTGTCTTGCCTTAGAGTGTGGTTGACAGACACAGTGACAATCTATGAGAAAACTGATTTTCCATGCTTTGAAGGTATAAAATGCACACAATTTCCTCATTATGGATAGAATTTTGTGACAACTATTCCTTCTCAACCATGATATGTTGTCTGGTTTGAGCCTGTGAATATTGTTATGGTCTCTGTGAGTCCATTTATACACCAGTCCTCTTGTGTCTTGAATACGTTGTTTCAGTGTCATCCACCAGGTCTGCCATTCACAATCTTCCTGCCTCCACATCTGTATCAAATCCTAAGCCTGTAGAGGAGGGTTTGATAACGATATCCAATTCAGAGCTGAGAATCTCAAAATCTCTCACTCTCTATACATTGTCCAGTTGTGGGTCTCTGCGTTAATTCCCACATGTTGTAAGAAGAGCATCTGTGGTGTGGCTTGATCAAGGCAGTGATATAGAGATACAGCAGCATGCCATCTGCCACCATTTTATCACTGTTTCTGTAACAGAGAAGTAGTAGTGCATAGTCTCAGGTTCTTGGCCAGGTTAGCAATGTCTTGTGGGTTCTAGCTTATGGAGTCGATCTTAAATCCACTTCAAACGTGGTCAGTTACTTTCAAAACATTTGTCACTTACACACAGGTCACTATTGTAGACTTGAGAATAAATATGGGCACATCTTTCTATATTTCTTACACCATTGCTGACTGCTGATAGTACCTAATACAGTATAAATGCTTTTAAAATACCAATATATTGCTGAGGTAATAGAACAAGAAGTAAATTGCACATCATCAATACAGATTCATTTTACTTAAGTATTTTCAAGTCATACTTGATTGAATTACACAAATAGAGGTCTGAGTATAAGCGTAAATTATATATATGTATATATATGTATATATACACACACGCACACACACACAATATCATAGGCACAGCCATGTTGTAGATAAAGATTGATTTGACCAGAAAAATGGTATGGAGATTTATAATTGAAGATAAGCATTCATGCTTTATTTATTTATATGTATGAATATATTGGTATATATTTTATTTATATGGATCTTATGTATTTTGAATAGATAAGTCTTATAAATAATATGTAAATACTTAATAAAGGATTTGAAAGAAAAAAATAGTGAACAAGGACCCCTTTTATTACTGCCAAAACCTTTTTTTAGGGGCTGGTGGGATGTCTCAGTGGGCAAAGGTACATTACACCAAGCCAGATTGTGGTGATATGTTTCATATTTAATAAAAACCAGGTTGAAATATCAGAGAAAGGAAACACCACAGTCAAATCTCACCCAGCTATCCTCCAGCTTCCTCAGCCCCATTTCTAGTGGCTCCTACTGCATTAATCTGTTGAAGGATTAGATAGAGAGAACCTGAAGAAGGCTCTGATGGTTTTGACACTGTTCTTTTTATCATTATACCACAGGGAAGAGATGCCATTGCTTTCTTACTGAGGTTTGAATACAGTATGCAGAAATCTCACTGTAATATACAAGAGACCTACAATAGCATCCATCCAATGCAGATTATCACAAGAATGTGTGACTTGAGAGACTCTTATTTAGAAAAAACCAATTCTTATCAATTCCCCAAGTCCCATTCATTTCTGTATTCTACAAGAAAGAATGTGTCATTGAAATAATTATGTTGTATTCCTGAGGGCAGGATAGAAACTTTAAAATATAAAAAAGAATTGTAATTTATAGATGACTGTCATTGTAATCTCTCATGTATTGATAACCTTGATTTTTTTAAAAAATACTTTAGTTCCTCAAAGACTAAAATACTGGGTCGGTGGTCTAACTCAGTTCCCTCCTGAGGCACAGGGTTCAATCTCTAGCTCTGAACAGAGTTAAGTAGTACATGCCAGGAATCTGGAATCCAAGGTGACTCTACTGCATAGTGAGTTTGAATCTCACTTGTGCTGCAGAAGATATCTGTTCCAAAATAAATGAATAAATAAATAAACCAATGAAAACAGAAACTCACTCATCCCTCTTACTATCTCATACCTTGGGTGGTTGTCAGGTCACCTTTCCATGCTTCTATATATTATGTTTTGCCTGTAAAATGACATAATGAAAAATATATAAAAAGTAAAAGATAGTGTGCATGTAAATATTGAAACATAAGGTGGTTTAGAATGCTGATACATATATTATTTTCAACTTGAGGAGGCACATTGGAAAAAGCAATAGGAAGGCTGAGATTTTATTTTGCATGTTCTCTTTTAACTGCTCCTTCTTTTTTTTTTTTTATTTTAGCTCCACTACAAAATAAAATTCTATAGCCTTGAAATAATATTACTAACATGAAAAAGATTTCAAATAGATAAATGTAAGCCTGATGTCTAGGTTGTACAAAAATATTTGAAATCAAAGGAACTTGTCTATGAAGAAACTTATGGAAATATATACAGCAAACACGCAAATCGAGAGGCCCTGTAAGGTTTTTTTATGGAGCTGTAAGGTATTGTGTGTCCCCAGAACAGCAGGAGAAGTACATCTTCCCCCATGAGTGCTTGTTGCTGCAGAGTTTGCCATCTATTGGTCAGTGACCTGTCTGCACTGACTACTGTTAATTCACATGTGCACCTTGGCATCCCAAAGGAGGCACAAGGTCTGTAAGTAAGTGATCTTTTGAACTTTTATAAGAAAACAACAAAGTCACCGAATGGAGTAACAGAAACTCAGGATTTATTGTATTAGGTGGAAGGATCCTAAGATCACTTTCAACAGTTCTGAAACAGAGGTAACCTATGAAACAAAACAAATAAATGATAGCTGTAGGAACCACCAACACTCAGAGCATGTTAAAGGTAATGAGCTTCTCCTTTTCTCAGGCATAGGAACAATGCCAAGGATCCTCTAGGGTCTCTATGGGAGTTTTTCTCATGGGTTACTCACAGAGAAAGTCAAGCTTTCAGCTTTGGAAAGGCTAAATCTTTGTGTCTAGAGTTCATGCATGTGGCTTGGCCACTGTGGAAAGACACAGCTCTTCCCAAAAGGAGACCCATCTTGCAGTCTGCAGCTGCTCTGTTTCTCTGCACTTCATGCCAACCAGTTTTACAAAAACAAACAAACAAACAAAAAAATACCTAAGAATGTTCTCAGTGGAAAGTGTACTATTGTCAGCTTAAGTGATATGAAACTATGGTTCTTGTTTGCTTGGGAAAGTAGACAGTCTTATGGTTGTATTTAGAAATATCTAAGAATAGACAAGCATACAACAAATGCAATAGAATTTATTTGACTGCCTCTTTTATGGTACTGTTTATTTTCAGGACTGGTATAGATGTGATTCTATATTCCCTGAAGACTGTACAGAGAATATCTATCATGTATACCTCCATTATCATTTACTGGTACACCAGAATATCAAGATCCTCCATTAAGAGAGAAGAGCTGAGCAATATGAGAATCTGCCTACATACTATTTTTATTTTAAAAACACCTTTATATCTTTTATTCTGTCATTGTTCATGATCTAAGGTTAAAGTATCATCTTGCCTTCTTCAGTGAAATGTCAGAGTGCGTTTCCCATAGTACATTGCTGTTCAATTTCTTTTCCCTTACAGTTAAATGATACACACAATTCTCACCTTTCCCTTTCTCTCTCTCTCTCTCTCTCTCTCTCTCTCTCTCTCTCTCTCTCTCTCTCTCTCTCTCTCTCTCTCTCTCTCTCTCCCCCTCTAAAAATTTTGGATATTTGTGGAATCCTACGTAAGCTTCATAGATGTTAAAATGTATTCCCTATCACACTTTTTTGCTAAAAACAAATATTAGAGGCTTTTGTGACCAGTGAAGACAGCATGAACATATTCCTCAAATTCAGTCAAAAATGAACAGACTTTGCTGAACTATCAAAGGGGCCTGGAGAATGTGAGGCATGCCTTGGTTCTTGAATTACAGAGGGAAAACAAACAGAACTGTTCTCTCCAGTTTCTTAAGAGACTGTCCATGAGCTGCTTTGTTAAAAGTCTGTAAGTCCTAAGGGCTGTGAACCCTATGGAGGTTCACAAAATTCTAAGACAGAAAAGAGTGTTTGCCTTATCCAGAGAGCAACTGAAAAGGCAGTATGAATTGTTCCTCCTTCTCTACAAAGACCTACGTTAATTCCAGCCTTGGCACAAGCAGCATCTACAAGCAGAGAGAAGCTTTTAGGATGTTTCCAATGGAGAGGGACAACACGGCAGATGGCATAAAGAGTGAAGAGTAGAGATATTAACACCAGAGGCAATGGCACTCAAAGAAGCTCCACAAGAACCCATATCATCTTAGATATACTAAATCAGAAGAAGTGTCACACTGAACACGCAAACATTTGAGAAGTGTGGATATAGGGAGCAGCATCTCAATTCAAAAGTGGTGTTATTACTACTAATAGATTGGCTGAACCCAAACCCTGAGAAAACTAAAGTCTTCCTCATGAAAGCTGAGATTGCTCAGGTGTAATAGCACCTACAAATGGAAATATAAGGACCAAGGATCAGAACTCAAATCCCCAGTACCCACATAGAGCCAGACACCAGACCTGGCCAATATATCTGTAACTTGACCACTATTAGGAGTAAATACAGGGACACCATTGGAGCTTGCTGGCTGCTAGCCTAACTCCAAATTCAGTGAGAAAGGCTTTCTCACAGTAATAAGCTAGAGAGTGATGGAGCAGGACATTTAACATCCTCCTTTGATCTCTCAGTATATGCATGGTATGTGTGTCTGAATACACCAGACACAAAAACACACACACACACACACACACACACACACACACACACACACACACACACACACACACACAGAGAGAGAGAGAGAGAGAGAGAGAGAGAGAGAGAGAGAGAGAGAAGAGAGAGAGAGAGGCACATTAGAGAGAGAGAGACAGAGAGAGAACAAAACTCCTGGAGTTCATTATATATTTGCAATCTACTCCTGAACATGAGGCATGCCCTGGAGTGATTGATACACTCAGTGTCATTGGAAAAAACTCATATTTTTTTCCTCTCCCATCATGTATAAATGATAGTTCAGTTGTTAACTTTTACCTGAGTGGCTGGATATTCCTTCACTCATTTATTTATTTTTACAAACCATCAGAGGGAAAAGCTCCCCAGAGGGCACAAAATACTATAAAGAAATACAAATTATCAATCTTATGTCTTGGCACAGTTTCTAAATTAACATATGTGCATAAAGTTTTCTCTTGATTGTTGCTTAGAACTTCATTGACATATTTGGATATAGCTCTTTTTTTTTTTTTTTTTTTTTTCTTTTTTGGTTATAGGTGTATATAGTTTGCCCTCAAGTGTCTCTGTGTACCATGAACATGCTTGGTGCTCTTGGAGGCCAGAGAGGCTATCGGACTCTCTGGAACTGTAGTTATAGATGTGGTTGTAAGCAACTTGGTGGATGCTGAGAATCAAGCGTGTTCTCTGGAAGAGGACCTGGTGTTCTTAACCACTGAGAAACCTCTACAGCCCTTTATACAATGGATTTAATCACCGTTTTTTCAGATGGGGTTGTGCTTGTTTCTAAAACTTTATTCTAATAAGTTAAAAGTGTGTTATCCGTGAGTAAAAAGACTTCCATGCTGCAGTTTCAGCTGAAAAATGACCCTTTAAATGTGGTAGGCTAAAAACAAAATGGTTGCAGTTTCTGAATGAATAAATAATGTCATATTTAGTATTTTCATATAAAATTCCATCACATTTCTGAATTTAAGATTTTTCTTTAAAGTTTGAACATCACAGACCAAACAGACTCTTGTGTCTATTCCCCCACTATATGCATTTTTCACATTATTTAATTCACTTACATTTTTAACTTTGACAAGAGAAAAGTCTTCATGCTCATGGGGATAACTCACAGCATAGGACGTTGCTACATATCTAGTACAGCCATTTGTTAAGTTTCTTATTTATTCATAAAACCTCAGAAAGCTACATTTATTATTTAGATGTACTTTAAGAATGTTTTAAAGAAAAAAGTCATTTTTTTAAATGAGATAGGAGAAACATGAAATGGAAGGGACTTAAAGAATCTAAGTATCAGTTTGAGAAGAACAAGACCATCTACCAAAATGTCTGAGAAAAAACAAGTTGGAACCGATACATGAGATAATTTATTCTAAATCCCTAATATGAAGACACCAAGGATCCTAACTATGTCTTTAAACTGTTTCCAATGTTCGCCCAATAACTTTCCTGTCACATTTATGCTGCATTTAGTTCATCTCTATGCCAGAGCACAGGGGTATACTTTAGGTCTCTGCCTTGTAATATTCATGAACTCACTCCATTCACACTTTTAACCCCATTGCCACTGTCCTCTGAGATGTGTCTTTCCTCTCATACTTCCAGATATTCTGGTCTCCATCCAGACACCCAAAGTCGTATTTGACTAGAGAATGCTGGTTTCTAGAACTTTTTCATTTTGTGGCCCCACTTACTTCTACATTCTACCTGCAAGAAAATGTTTTAAAATTATTTTGTTTTTCACTCATTTTCAGAATATTTACTTAAATCACAGTCCTATTCTTCCTCATCTACTCTCTTGGTCTTGCTGTGTTAGGACGGTCTGTGAGGCTAGGCTGGCCTATACTTGTGATGCCTTTGCTTCTAGCTCTAGAGAGCTGGGACTACAGGCTGTGGCAAGCCACCCAGGTTCCCTTTTCCTCTGTCTTTACCTCACAATTGCTTTGTAAAGGACTATGAAGAAGTCAGAATGAAATCACGAAGCAGGAAATATGGCTGAAAGTCCTCAGGTTGGTGCTTCCCATTGTACACTCTTCAGTCACAAGCCAATATACTTAATAGCTGTCACTGGACATCTCCCAGGTTCAGACATTAGAAGTGAAGCCATGGGTGACATTTCACTATCTTGTAGCATCTTTTTGTTGCATTCTTTTCTCCATTCACTGTACTCCAGGCCCTTTTCCTCTAATTAGGAAATAAATTTTTTTTGTATGCTGTGCCTTTGTATTCATTATCCTCTGATATCTGAACATGACTGTGTCCTGCCCGTCTTTAGGTTCTGGCTCCAGCGCTCCAATGTCATCTCCTTAGCCATTCTACTTCTTCATATTCTCTGCTGTACTACTTTGATTTGATGAATGAGGTTATTGCTTTTGCTTAATTATTTACAAGAAAATAATGATTTAATCTGTTTTTTATCACCATGTATCTACAGCAAAGAACAGCACCTTGGGGCATATCACATTGCTTTGGAAAAACTTTATTTTCTGACACATGACTATATGATTTCATGTCTAAGTAAGTTCAATACATTTTTCCCATTGTAAAAGTCATCAGGTTTTCTTGTGTTGAACATAAAAAGAAAGATTGGCTGGAGTTTATAGACCATGACGTAGGCACAATTTGTATCCTTTATACTTAGACTCATATTTGGGTGATCAAATTCATGGAAAAGAAAATTGTCTATTTTACTTGAGAGAGATAGATTCTGTTTCTCTGGAGCATGAATGAGAATATAATCTATTTACATATGGAGAAACTCAACTTCAGATCCTCTCAGAATTGTCCCTAAGTTAAAAAAGCAAAGAAACCTGTCAGGAGCCAACTGGTACACTGTTCGGCTACCGTGCTTTGGAGGTTCTAATTTCTGCTTCCAAGGAAGAATCTGAAAACTTTTTCAATTCTGAAAGGACAGAAATTTGATTCTGTTGGGTCCACAGGTTTTCTCTTCAACAAATGTGGCAGTGTCACAATTTTGAAAACCACTACTCATGGTTTGAGGCTTGCTAGTGACCCTATTTGCATCACCTTATATATGAACAAATTTTCATTTACTTAACTTTTAGAGATGTCTGACATGACAGTTTTTCTGACTTTTACCATCATCAAGATTTCTCATCCATGATGGAAGAGTTTTTATTCTTGATCAACTATTCTGTTAAAAGTTTTCATATTTCTTCCTGAGATTATTTGAATGTAGAGTGATGTGGGAATGTTTTTCTGTATGCTGTGAATATTAATCTTTAAATAAAGGAGCTGTTTTGGCCCATCACAGGCACCATAGAAAAAGTAGGTGGGGGAATCAGAATAAATAGGAAAGGAAGAGCAGAGTCAAACATAGATCGAGCCAGCAGCCCAAAGAATAAACATGTAAGGAACACAGGCGAGCTACAGGCCACATGGCAGGACAGATAAATGGAAATGGGTTGAATTAAGACTAAGAAGCAAGCTAGAAATGTGCCTAAGCCATAGACTAAACAGCTTGAACTTAATATAAGCGTCTGAGTCATTTTTCGGGGGCCAAAGCAGCTGCGGGTGGCTAAGGGATCTGGGGCTGCAGGTCTGTGGGTCTGGACCTCTGGCCGCCCGGGGCCAAGAAACCTTACTGCTACAATAGAGTCATATGCAAGTATTAACTATCCTGATGAACATGTGCATGTGCGTAATTAATATCTAGAGCTTTGAATATATAAGCACTACTTCAATTTCTAATGAAGAGACTTTTGCACAAAGTAGCTCATATTGCCTCTAATTAGTCCATTAATATTCAGCTGTTGCTGCTCTAGTTGGTAGTGTGGACCTGGGAGAGGGGCCTAAAATTGAGGTGGATATCTAATGTGATAGCCAGCATTATTCAGAGCATTAAATAATTTATACTCTGAAGGATAAGAAGAATCACATGAGAAGGTATTTAATCATAAGTATAAGTCACCCAAAGTAAAACATGCTTTTCCATGGAGCTATATAAATAAACATTAGCCAGTTATAATGAATAATCTGAAGTAATCTTACTTCTATCCACCACACCTGAGAGGGGCACCAAAGTGCATTCCAAAACCAATTCCAGGTCTTTGAAGAAATGGAGGCAACAGGATTCCTCTCTTGTTTTCTTGTAAGCAAGCACACTGTAATATTAGAACAGTAGACACACTCTGTGTAGTGCTCCACCACCAAGAACAGAAGTCTAAACTATGTCTAGTGCTATAAGTTACATAATTATAGTGATAAGAAAAATGTAGAGAATAGCTTGAAAAGAAACCCATATGATTAGGAGTTCTGCTCTCTTGTAGTGTATAAGTCCATATTTGACTTTAATATTAATCCAATTGTACACCTTATACAAATAGTAAGTGATTTAAATTCCAAGGAAAAATAAAATGCAATCTCCTTTCCAGATGAATGAATGAGTTCATTATGATCCAAAGGTCCAGTCATAAGCCCAAAGTCATTAGTTTTTTCCTTGATGGACAGGCCTTAACTTAGTCCCAGGAGGCAGATTTGACTTTTGATGATATGGTTGATTTCGTCTTTTTCCTTTAGCTGGAGGTTTACTATCATTCTGGTGACTTCAACTATTTTCTCACCTTCTGTGTTGTCCTTGACGGCCAGGGGTTGGAGGAGCCCCAGAAAATATGCAATGACAGATACATACCTAATACCCTCTTCTTCACTATGAAATGCAAACCATGAAATGTTTAGCCTCTTAAAGCCACCTCAGTAAGAGTTCTAACTGGTGCAGCTTAAAGTTGTGTGTTCATCACACTTCCTATATCTTGGAATTGCTCATTAGTAATTCCTAGTTTGACTATTTCAAGTCATTCTTCTACTTCTGTATGGTAAGGCTGCACAGAGTCCTGATTGCTCATCTCACCACAGGCAAAAGTGCCCTGTTTTCTTTCTTCAGATACCTGAGCTGCATTTTAAGGCAGCAGCTGTTTTTCATTTGATGGTCTTCAGAACCACAATTAAAACAGCAAGGTTCTGATCTTTCTGCCTCTACTGTGATTGTTAGCCCTTTTAGGGAAAAACAGACTAAAGCTTTGCTGACACTCATTTCTCCTTTTTTTTTTTTTTTTAAGTAAACATAGGATTTCCTTTAATGCACTAAAATGAATAAACTACAGAACTTCATATCACTCTATAACTCCCTTTTTTGTTGTAAATAATACAAAACTTGGATCCTTAATGGTCCTCTTCTGACACTGTTCTGAATGACTGAGACTAAAATTAAATGAAATATTTCCATTTAATCTTCCTATACCTCTTCAATTCTTTTCTCTTAATATAATTTCCTCTATTTCTTGAATGTGATTTTATTGAAGTAATATCATTTACAAATAAAAGTTTTAAAAAGATCTGTTTGACACAGTTTTTGTTTTCCATCAATTTCCTGCTGTAAACGCGGCAGAAATGCCTAATTTGTTTTAAGGTTGCAGATTCATGGTGTTACCCTGTTCTTTATCTAGTCACACTATGGACGTGCACCCCTAACTCTGTTGTCAGATCTTTCTTATTGCCTTGAGATGGGACTGAGTGGGCTTTAGACTCTTTGCTCCTTTTATTGGCTTGTCTTATGCTCAATATCACATCTGGTTGGCACTTCTATTTACGGGTGACCTTAGAAGTTTATGACCTGCTGTGGTAAACACTTCCTACTTCAGGGGCTAAATCTCACTGTTTTCTTTGATTTAGTTCCTCCATCAGTTCTATATTAAGCTCAATGAATTCTTGGAAATTACCACTTTTTGTCATTTCTATACTTTTTTTCTTTCTACCAAAATTAAGGTTCTTAAGAAGACTGTGATGCTAAAGATGCTGAGATCTGGATCCTGTGCTTTTTTGGTTAAACATGAGTAACTTTGTAAAACATTGATTCCTAGAACTACATCCAGCCTTGGACATAGATAAGTCGTGAACATTTTCAAGACAAACAAACAAACAAAAAAGAAACAAAAGAAAAACAAAATAACCCTACATTTTTAGAAAATTTGAGTGGGGACTCTCTCTCTCTCTCTCTCTCTCCCCTTCTGTCCCTCTGTGTGTTTATGTATGTTATGTTGTATGTGCTTCCTAATAAGAGAATATTCTCTCCTTTCAAGTCTATGAGTAATATCAACTGAGGTGCCCAATTACAGAATTATTCTTTTTTTCTGACATTACCTAATTTACAGCAAGGATTTCCACCTTAAAATCTGTAAGTCATGACTGCTGCCAGGGAAGCAGATAGGCTGATGACCTTCTGCTCCTCCAGCCCCTCCTCCATCTTATTCTCAACTGTGTAGCAGAGCATTTTTGCAGTCTCCCTTTCCTCTCAGACCCCATTCCCAATGAAACACAGAGATCTCCTCTAACCTTTCTTTTCCCAGTTAATTCAAATATCAAGCCTCCAACACCAGGAGGCATTTCCTGGTGAAACACTAGATGTGAAGGCTAGGGAAACAAGTAAGCTAACTAAAGACCTTTACCACTCCCTCCACTTCTCCAAACCAAACCCCCAATCTCACCCAATCTCTGCAGCGGAACACCTGCTGCAGTCTTCTTTTCTCCTCTGAACACATCTTCTGCTAGTCCCACAGACCTCCCCACAACCTCTCTCTATTCCAGCCCCTAACTCCAGTAGGCATTCCTACTAATGCACAAGCACTCCTGCCAAGGAAGCATTGCTGACTGTGGATCCTCCCTTCTTCTCTAGGCACAACCCCCAATTTCCATTCTTAATACTACAGCAGGCTTTCCGGGGTTACCATCTTCCCTCATTCCAAGGAACCGCAAATGGACACAACTATTGGATCCAAAGAACACCTACAGTCACACTCTGGAAACCTAGAAAGGAAATAGAAATCAAGAAACAAAGCTCACACCCAACAATAGCAAATCCAAAAATCAGCACCTAGGCCTATAGTGAGTCAATTCCGCAAGCCTAGACACCTACCTAGACACCAGTGTAGAAACACAACAGCCAGGGGCAATAAGTCTCCACTAGGGCCCAAGTAGGCGATAGCAGCAAGTCCTGAATAATCTGACATAGCTGAAGCGCAAAGGAAATAACCTTAAAATCACCTCATATGAAGTTGATAGAAATCCTTAAATGTGGAATTAAAAATCCCTTAAAGAAGTCCAGAAAACACAAAATGGAAGAAAATGAACAAAATCATTCAAGACTTAAAGATGGAAATACAATTTTTAAAAAGGAAAACCTAAATT
Organism: Phyllotis vaccarum; assembly: GCA_033318265.1. Lineage (NCBI taxonomy): Eukaryota > Metazoa > Chordata > Mammalia > Rodentia > Cricetidae > Phyllotis > Phyllotis vaccarum. The sequence goes on along the minus strand of JARWLC010000010.1, from coordinate 33,240,273 downwards.
CAGGGAATTCCAGAAATGAAAAATTCAGAAATTATAGCAAGAATTACTGAAGGAAGATTCATTAACAGAATACAAGAGGTGGGAGACAGAATCATAGAAATTCAAAACAGAAGAAATAGATGCATTAATCAAAGAAAATATCAACTTTAAAAATCTCCTGACACAAACATCCATGACACCTGGGACATTGGGAAACAACCAAACCTAAGAACAATAGGAAGAGAGGAAGGAGAAGAATCATAGCTTAAAGGCTCAGAAAATATTTTCAACAAAATTATAGAAGAAAAATTTTTACCTTAAAGGACATGATTATCAAGATATAATATTTATTCTTACCACCAAGTAAGTTAGACCAGAAAAGAAAGTCCCTTTGTCACATAATAAAGAAATAACCAGAATAAAGAATATTAAGAGCTACAAAGAGCAAGTAACAAACACAGACCTATTAGAGTTATACCTGGCTTCTCAAGGGAAACTAAAAGCCAGCAGGGCCTGAACAGATGTGCTGCAGACTTTAACAGAACACAGATATTAGCCCAGACTACTATATCCAACAGAAATTTTTTAATCATAAATGGAGAGTGAACAAAAGATATTCTACGACAAAGTCAAATTTAAGCAATATCTATGGATCCAGCCTTAGAAAATGTGCTAGAACACTCTAACTGGATGAGGTTTTCTAACCCCATGAAAATGCAGAGAATAAATAATCTCAGACAAGCAAATTCCAAAAAAAATGGACACACACACATGCACACATACACACATACACACACACAAGCATGAGCGTGCACACATGCACTGTGGGATAATTCTGTTGTACACTGTAAAGAATCGTCACTTGAATTGGTGTAATAAATTGCTATTTGTCCAGTAGGCAGGCAGGAAGTATAAGAAGGATGACCAGACAAGGAGAATTCTGGGAAGAGCAAAAGTGAAGTCAGGAGTCCCCAGACAGACTCAGAGAAAGCAATATGAGAATGTTACACTGAGAAGAGGTACCCAACCATGAGACTAAGCATAAATATGAATTATGAATTAATTTAAGTGTAAGAGCAAATTAGTAGTAAGTACGAGCTATCAGCTAAGCATTTATAATTAATATAAGCATCTCTGTGTTTATTTGGGACTGAGTAGCTGTGGGTGGGACCAGGTGAGAAAGAAACTACTGCCTACACATGGTGCCCAGTGTAGGGTGACACTTGTTATGCAAAATCTACGAGAGCCTGTGTAAGGGGTATCCAGGATTTTATAAGATATAAGATGGAGAAAAATACACTCACAGATGCTAAACCAAGTAAACAGCTTTTGTCCTTGTTCTGCCTGGGAGAGACTAGAAGCAGCCACCTGGTCTCCAATCACCCCAAGAGAGAGCAACCAGTCAAGAAGCCACATCCTAAGGCGGGTACTCCAAAACTATTGGTGGGACACACTCCTACTACACACTTGCATCCCCTACAACCAACAACAAAATAATAGGAATCAAAAATCATTGTTAATTAATATCAATGGTCTAAATTCCCCCAAAAAAAGACATAGACACAGAATGGTTGCAAAAGAGACGACATCCATCTACTGTATCCAAGAAATACACCTCAACAGTAAGTATAGATATAACCTTAGAGTAAAGGGTTAGAAAACATTCTAAGCAATTGAACCTCAGAAGTAAACTTGTATAACCATTTTAATATCTGACAAATTGATCAAAAGACATAGGGAAGGACATTATATAACCATCAGAGGAAAAAAAAATGTACCAAGATGACATTTCAGTTCTTAACATCTATGCCCCAAACACATGACCACCCAAAACTATACACCACCACTATAGTATAAATCACATATTAATCCTCTAAACAGTAATAGTAGGTGAATTCAATATCCCATTCTTACCAATGGACAGGTCATCTCTTGATACCAAATAAGGCTTTGAGTGCTGGTACTGCGTTGAATTCAATTGAGCTGTTGTCCAAAGAGGTCCCGTGGAAATCTGGAAACAACCCAAGATGTTGCCTAGGCAAAGGGTTGCTTCCTGTGAACTGACAGAAGGGTTCTCACTGCTGAGAAAAATATCCAAATAATTCATTAAACATGGAAACATCCTGCTGATAACTACATTGAGGTTTCACCCCTGTGTTCTAGAGTCTGTGGTACAGGAAGGTACTCTGCAGGCTATCAAAAAATTAATGTAAACACCACCAAGCCACAAAACTTTTGACTTAAAATCTGTCCTGCCTGAAAGATATGCTAGAAGAGTGTTGGCACAGAACTTGTGGGAGTAACCAACCAATGTCCAATTTGACGTAAGGTCAACTCCAGAACACTGTTTGTGTGACCAACATTGAGAAACTAGATAGGCCAGAGACCTTGGGTAAAACCCAATACTAATGGTCCAAAAGAAAAAAAAATACTATCAATAAAATGACTCCTAATGATATTCTGCTGTATCTTATTCATTCATCATCAGACAAGCTTCCTCCTGCAGCAGATGGAAACAGATGTAGAGACTCATAGCCAGATATTACACACAAAGATAGTCTTTGGAACACATAACTTTAAATGGGATGTCTCCATCCAATCCCCTTTCAGAGCTCAGGGAGCCCCATGAAGAAGGAGGAAGAAAGAAGGTAGAGCCAGAGGGGATGAAGGACATAACAAGACTCTCCATAATCACCTGAGGTAAGCTCTTACGAATTCTCACAAAGGCTGGATCAGCAAGCATGGGGCGGATGGCTCTATACCAGGTCCTCTGTATATGTGTTATAGCTATCAGCTTAGTATTTTTGTGGGCCACCTATATGTGCCAAGGCTTGGGTCTCTGATTCTTGTGCCTGCTCTTGGGATTATTTTCTTTTCTGTTGGTTTGCCTGGTCCGACTATATGCGGTGGTTTTACTTTTATTTTTATTATATTTTATCTTGTCATGTTTGATTGTTATCTCTTAGAAGCCTGTTCTTTTTTAAATGTGTGTGAAGGAGAGGGAGTGGAAATGGATCTGGATGGCAGGGAATATGGAGAGAAACTGGGAGGATTAAAGAAAGGGGGAATTGTAATCAAGGTACATTGTATAAAAAAAAAGAATATTTTAAAAAAAATCTCTGTCAATCACAGACAGAATATTTTAACATGACTTCCCTGACATTACCATACCAAGATATCAAAGATTCACCAGGATGTGTGAATAATAAATCTAAGTATTTTGACTAAGGTTCCCTGATAGTTTTCAGCTGGAAGACATTGGCAGCTCATTAAACAAGAGGGAAACTTATAAGATCACATCTATGTCCAGATATTATGACTTAATTCATGTTGGGGTTGTTTGACACGGAATGCTCAACATACAGCCAAACACCCAGTTTTATTGGCTAAGATCTACTGGGAAAAAAAAATGACACTTCCTTTTTCTCCCAAAGGTCACGTCTCTGAGTATATGTGCCATGGTGCTCAGATTGTAATCTGCACGTGTCAAGGCCCTGAGTTATTGTTTAAAATTCAGGTTTTTATTGAAATGCTATGGGAGGTCAGAAATCTGCTCTCTAACAAATTGCAAAGGAATATTAAAACTACATTTTTATCAACAGACTATTCAGGAATGTACAGAACCTACACTCTGCAGATTTAACCATTGATGTTCCTTTTCTTCTCAGGGTGTACAGATGAGAAGTAGACAAAGTATAGACTATGACCCCAAGTCACAGATTTCTCTTATTCCCCTCAGCTTTGGTTTAAGGATTGAAAGAGATGTAAACATATATGCACTCATGGTCTTCACTAGGCACATCCAACAGCAAGTTATCTGGGGTAGTATGATGATAAATTTTAATTGACAGAATCTGGGAGTCTCAATGAAGCACTCTTTTTGTTAGGTTGGTCTATGGGACAAGTCTGAGGAAAATGGTCTTTATCCTGTTAAGTGATAGAAGAAGACCCAGCCTAGAAGTCAGCAGCACCATTCCGTGGTTTTGGATTCTGAATTGCATACAAAAAGGAGTGACACTCATGTACTGCTTTTGGATCGTGATTATGGATTTGATATAAACAACTCCCCTTAGAGCTCTGTGGATGTGATTTCCATGATATGTGATGGACTGTGTATTAGACACTTTTGTTTTGTTGTGATAAAACACTGATCAAAAATAACTTGGGGAGGAGGGAACAGATTTTTATTTTTATAAATCCCAAGTCCCAATTCATCACTGAGGGAAATCAGACCAGTAACTCAAGGCAAGAATTATAGGCAACACCCATGACCAGGAGGAACACTGTCCTGGGCTTGCTCTCTTTGGCTTGCTCAGCTAAATTTTTTACACAATTTGTCCCACCTGTCCAGGAACAGGACAAGCCACAGTGAGATGAGCCCTCCTATCAATCAAGAAAATGCCCTAAATGGAAGAAAGAACTCAAATGAAGTTTACTATTTTCAGGTATTGACTGCTGAAGCAGATTATGACACACTGGGGTCTAACAGAAACTCGGTTTCCTGAAAGTCACTTTTCCTTTGGTGTAGGTAGATTTAATACACTCTCACCCCTACCCACATATAATTTGAGTATTTGAGAATAGTGAATGAGTAGCCTAGTCAGTTCAGACTGCTACAACAAAACACTATACTAAGTACAGTGGGGAGTTTATAAGCAACATAAATACAGTTTTGAAGATTAAAATTCAAGATCAAAATCCCAGCATATTAAGATCCTGAGGAAGTTCCTTTTCTCGCTGACTATTTACAACTTTTTGATTTCTTACAAGATGGAATGCAGAGTGAAGCAACTTCTAGGCTTTATGTAATGGTCCTTAATTCATCTCTGTTCTATCCCAAAGACAGCAGTCTCTTATAGCATCCCATTAGGGCATGGAGTTGCAGTATGTATATACTTAGGCAGACAAAAACACAGTTCATAACCCAATGTGGTCCAGAAAAAGAAAATTGTGGTAGTGGGCAAATTAAGTTTAACCCTACAGCCTGACTTTGGGTGTCTCTATATATTAGAGAATTTCCTAAAGTGATATGAATGATCATCATTTGAGATCAGCTTCTTGGATCTCGATCCTAATTGGACCTCAACACTAATTCCTTTCAACATTTTTTTTAAGTTTATGCATAGGGATTATTGCTCACTTTTTTTTAGAAGCTGGAAATTTACATTCAGAATATTGACATTTTTTTGTTCCCCTGAGCTGGCTTATAGATGACTTTCTGCTATGACTTCATACAGGCTTTTGTCTTTATAAGACATCACTGATGTGCTAAGATTCTAACCCTACCTGAGTCCTATCCTGTGGTATTATGTAAGCTCAGTTATCTTCTACAGATCCTGCTCCCAAATGCAGCATATGAATGCCTTAGGTGTTCAGTATATAGTTCTCTTGCTACCTTCGCCTTGGCTTTATGACAGACCTAGCTTGTTACAAAGCTAGGAAAGAAAACAGACATTTGCACTTTTCTATAGTGAGCAGCATTTAGCCTGGAAATAAACACTGATGAGACATGGATGGGATAAGGTCTATAGTTGCTCCCTGAGTAGCAGATACACACAGGAGCCCTCAGAAAGAAACAATTCATGTGTTTTCTTATGAAACCATAGATATTTTCAGTGTCGGCAATATCAATTCTGTATCTGCCTAATTTTTTGAGTGATCAATGCATCATTATGATGAACCAGAGTTTGTAGTTATAGAAAATCTCTTCTCTCAATCACCATCAACTTTAACTGTTGAAAATCATTTTGTAAATCTAATAGGGTAGAATCTAGGTTCTCTTTATGAGAAGCCTATTAGACTATTTTAAGTTTAGCAATTAACAGTATTATAATTCACACTCTCATCTTTTTCCAGACTTCTTTTTCACTACTTTAATTGGAGGAGTGTATGGGCTATGATTCAATAATGATCCCATTAACCAACAGTTCTTCAAAGTGACCCCTGAGGTCATTAATCTCCCCCAAAGCAATCCTCCTACATTGTTCTAGAAATATTCTTAACATAATGATGTGCTGCTCTCCTAGGGTGTATTCTACAATATAGACACATGAGAATTGATTTTATTTCTCACCTCAACCTCTCCTACTCACCTTAAAACTGCTGCAAAGTAAAAGAAGGTGAAGGGTAGGTCCTGGGTATTTTTAAGACAGTGCAACATAGGGCAGACTAGGGATGCTTTTGCTTTCTTGTGTGTAGTGCATATATAGGAGTAGCTGCGGTTAACCATGATTTATCTGGGATATGGATAAGTTATCCTTCAGAAGACACTTTTTTTCCCCTCAAATATGAAGGATGAATTACATAGCTGCTTACTAGTTCTTTTTCTAAGATATCTTTAGGGGATTTCAATATCAAAGTGATTCAAGTACTATTTATAGTTCACTTTTATTTGGGCTTTTTTATGTTCTGCATCTACTGAGATGGCAATTCATTTCTTTTCTTTCAGTGAGTTTATATAGTGTATTACATTCATTGATTGACTTATGTTGAAATATCTCCATATCTGTGATGAAGCCTACTTGATCATGGTGGATGATGTTTTTGATGTGATCTTGGATTCAGTTTGCAAGTATTTTATTGAGAAATTTTGTATTCATGTTCATGAGGGATATTGGCCTATAATTCTCTTTCATTGTTGGGTCTTTATGTGGCTTGGTATCAGGGTAACTGTGACTTCATAAGATGAATTGGTCAATGTCCCTTCTGTTTCTATTTTGTAAAATAACTGAAGGGTATTGGCATTAACTCTTCTTTGAAAATATCATACAATTCTGTGCTGAAACAATTTGACCCTGGGATTTGAATTTCTCATCATGTACCCGATCCACATTTACTTCCCACTCCTCCCATGTCTGCCTTACCACCCATGTGACCTCCCCCCTGACAGAAAAGAAAAACAGTCCAATTTGTGTTGTCCATAATCTCACTGGAGCATGGTCAAATTCCCAGTGGATAGTCCCTTAAGGAAAATGGAGTCTTTCCCCACCTGCACCCCTCCAAAAGCCATCAATTGTGGAGAGCTATGCTTCAGCAGTCTTAATACAATTTTTAAGAGTTCTCTTTAATGGCTTTCTTTTTTGGCTCTTACTTTTGAGGGGTGGATTGAGGGTAGAGTTGTCACAGAAGTTTTCTACATCTTTTTTTCAACTGGGTGTCTGAAATCATCAATAGCACTGAAAAACTCCCTTCCTGTAGTGGGAATCAGGCAATATCATCTTGACCTAGAGGTGTGGCCTTTGGGCTTTGAGTACACTTTAAGACTGGGTGCAAGCCTTCTCCATACTGATGTCCCTGGGTTGTGTTGCTGCTTAAAGCTTTGATGGTGTTCTGGCCCACGCTTTGTCAGAGGACCATGTTGAAGTCTGTGGTCTGCACTACCACCAAAGGTTTTTAGCATTTGCTGATGCTGAAGATCATGTGGATGTTCACAGTCTACACTGTCCCCAGAAACCGTAGTTGAGAGATTTTCAATGACTACTTTTTATGGCCACCTTGCAACCATGCCTTGTTTCAGGAGATTGTTATGATCAGCTTACTGTGTTTGTGTACCTATAACTCTCCATATTTTGCTCTCAGATTCCCCTGTTTGAACTCCTCCATCCCGGAGCTACAAAAACCTTGTCTCCTCACACACAAGGCTGATCTCTTAAACATTGCTTTTGGGGAGATACAGCCCATGTATACAGATAAAAATAACTTGCATTAATTAATTGCTTGATTTAATTAATTTGGCCATGGTGATTTGGATCAGTGGTCTTTCTCCTTGAAACTTTGGGATTAACACTCTCATCATGATCTGTGTAGTCTCCTGAGAATGAGGGAGAGAGACAGAGTGATGAAATGCCAAAACTTTTAGCTTGCTACAGAGCTGGGGATGAGTCTGAGGGACTCAATATAAAGTAGAGGGAAAGTAAAGAGTTGAGGCTAATCCACTTGAGTTTCTGGTCTACTTGCTTCTGGGTCAGGATTGGCTGGGTGGGTTCATAGAGAAAGCCTAGTTGGGGTCTGGGAAAACTGAATGAGTGGAGAGAAAAGTTAGAGTAGAACAGTTTCATGATCTTCTGGAGATGGGGCACAATGAAGCCTTAGGAGGGGATTGTTGCAGAGCTACAGAGCTGGAGGTGAGACTGTTTGGAGGAGAGGAGCTATGGGCGGAGACATGCAGTTTGCCTACCTGTTTCCATGGCTTGAGTGGTCTATGGGTTCCTGGGGAATGCATGCTCGAGTTAGGGCCTAGGATAAAGCAATGCACGGGGCAGGGAAGTTTGGGTGGGAGGATCTATGTTATTCACTGGAGATGGGGTCAAGGGAAATGGAGGCTGAGGCAGGTGGTGTGCTACAGAGCCTGAGATCCTTACTCACTTTTTTCCTTGTGGTAGATTCTGCCTAAGTGGCTTATCAGTCAAGATGCATGGACAGATAAGTGAGTGCTCTTTGCTGACTGTTGTAGGATAGTACAGTTGTTTGCCTGTGCTCCTTAAATGTAGCTGGTTAATTTAAAAGCCCACAATAGGAGGAAAATTACTGCTCTGTTACACATCAACAAGAACTGACTCATGAACAGGGATCCTCACTCTGCACACTGTGGCTGCAGCATTCAGTAGACAGAAAGTGTTGTATCTTCCTCCCTGATAAAACAATTTTCATCAGGTCTTGACTAAGAAAATGAAAATCCCTGATGTTTGATTTATAGAGCTCTGTAGGATGCGGAACTCCTCACATCATTCTGATTTCCACCTCTTTATGCTTACAACTCACAAAGAAGGACTCCATATCTTAGCTAACTCAGTAACTGTTGGTTTCATGGATTAGAGAGGGAGAGAGAGAGAGAGAGAGAGAGAGAGAGAGAGAGAGAGAGAGAACATAAACACAGAAAGAGGGCTTTTTTTACTTTTGAAAAACTAAGATTTCAGTTATTTTAAATATAATTTATCTGTTGAGAAGCTTATATGTAATAGATAAAATAAAACACACATATATAATATATTGTGATCATACTGAACCCCCATGTCCTGCCAATTATCTATCTTGGAGAAAACAAATAAAGTAGGAGAAAGTAGTGTGGTTGGCATAAGAGAAAAGCTGAAGGAGGATGAGTTTAGGTGACTTCCATGGACATCTATTCTGTTACTGTGAGTTTACCAAAAGGAAGGTTCCAGTCTACCTCTTTCTGATGGAAACATTGCTCAGTGACATTCAATACACATTGAATACTCAGGTCTTATATCAAGACTGTTCCTCAAATCTGCGTTGGCTATTTTCTCAAGCATCTTCAATAAACTGCTACTTACCATGGCATTGGCAGCCGTGTGGATGGCACATGAACTAAATCTAACCCTTGCTTGCCTTCATAACTAAACTGTATTGGAAGATAGAGATATTTATTCCTGCAGTTGTTATTTCTGGGTGCTTTTGTATGGCAAGGCAAATGGTTTCTGCAGACAACTACCCTAGATGCTACTAAACTGAAAATACAAACTATCTTTTCTTTATAGGGAAAGAGGTTGGCTAACTTCTGGATTACATAACACAATAATTTCTACAGATTGATATTCATGGCCTTTCACATACATAATGAATTTCATATTAAATGATCAAGAAAGGTAAAAGCAAAATGAGATTTTCTACTGGAAACAGACTGTCCTCTCTAATTCCCTGTTGCTTCATTTTAATTGGTTTCAATGCCAATTTGCCATAGATCAGAATCACCTAAGCAGGGTGATACACCTGAAGTATGTCCTGATGGCCTTGATTGACATGGGAGGACCCGTGCTGATTGCAGCAGCTGGGAGCAGTCCAGATGAAAGACAGGAAGATTTCTCTCACCACTAAGATAATTTGCCCTCTTTCTGCTGCTGAAACTTTCCATGAGGTCAGGAGCAGCATTTCCAAGCTTTCATCATGGATTAGGAGCCAGCAACTCCGGAGAAACCTCCAGGGCTTCCAGCAGCCCATTAGCACTGCTGAGACCTAGCACTGTGAACTGGGTTACTTCTGTTTGCAGGTTTCCTTCCCCCATCTAAGACAACCATTTAGGAACAAGACCAGCCTCACCCTGACTAAAGGACCAAATAATTACTGGCCTCACCTTTCAGACATGATTCTGCTGTTGTGAACTAACTTAAAACTCACTTAGTACATTCTTCCATACATTAGCTCTGTTTCCCTAGAGAGCCTGACTAACAGAATCCCCATTACAGTGTGTAGCCCTAGTAGTCTCCTGTTGACAGCCCAGTCAAGCTAACAGCACACACATAGCCTCTGCAATCTGTTTTGCCCATGCCCAGGTCCAAGTTCAAGCTTTTTGTTTTTGAAACAGGAGAACAATTTCAATAGTGCTTGAGAAGAAAACAGCAAGGTAGGTATTATAAACATAGCATTTTTTTTTCAGGGGGAGGAAGATGGAGGAGAAATAGGCAGAAAGCAGGAAGATCAGCAACCAGTGGCAAGAAGACAAGCAGCCTTAGTGCAGAAGGAGGGGGTGGGGATCTCACAGAAGAGTAAGGAACCCTGGAGCCGCAGGGAAAGCTTGCTCAGGCTGTTGTAAGGATCACTAAGAAAAAGTGAGTAAAAAGAGAAAGAGGAAAGTTATTTATTCTTTTTGAGTACCTGAGGCAGGTGATGGAAGGCTCCATTAGTGGTTTTCAAGTTAAAGTTACATGTTTCCCACTTATTATTTTATTTATTTACTTATAATAAATTTTTAATTTTTTCAAACTATACTATAACTAGATCATTACCCTCCTTCCATTTTCTCCCTCTGAATCCTCCCAAGTCCCATCACTGTTCTCTCCCAAATTTGTGGCCTCTTTTCCTAGTTCCAGCCATTTTCCAGCAAACAGTATAGGTTTTGTTTGTTTGTTGGGGGAGCTGGATATAAAACCTTGCTGTGCATGTAAACCACATTTTCAAAGTCAATCTTTGTTTATGGACACCTGGCTTATTCCTGAAGTTAGATATGGTGAGTGATACTGCAATATAATTAATGTGGGTGTAGATCTGTGGGGTGTTGCTGGGTTCTCCAGGCTCACACCCACTAGCTGTCTAGATCTGTATGAAGATAAACTTTTCAGCTTCCTGAGGAACCTATACTGACTTCAATAAAGACTAACTTCATTCTCACTAGTGGAGTGTAAGCATCCATTCTCCTCACACCCAGGTCAGTGTGTCTCTTACTTGCTTTGACTGCCCTCTGATGGGCTTGAGTTGGAATCCCAGTGTAGCTTGGCTTTGCATTTCTCCAACAGGCAAAGATGCTGAACATCTTTTCAAATGTTTACGGACAGTTTATGCCTTATTTTTTGCTAAATGGCTACTCATTTCATTAGCACACTAAGTGATTTAGTTGTCTAAGATTTTGGTGTTCAGTTTGCTGAGTTCTTTATGTGTTCTACATATTGATTCTCTGACATATTTATAAAGTTGGTGAGTTTTCTCCCGTTATCTCTTAATTCAGTCAGTTGTCTTCTTTGCACAAGGAATCTGAGCACAAAACCCAGTAGCTTTTGTATATGCCAATAACAAACCTACCGGAAATGAAATCATAAAAACATGCTCACTCACTTTTTAAAAATGGAGGCATAAACAACTCCAGAGGTGAAAACATTAAGTCACTGAAGAAGGATGCTAAGGAAGGCAGGAGAAGATGGTCAGACCCTTGCAAAAAAAAAAAAAAATAGATGAGCAAAAATTAACACAGCACAAATGCCTGCCTTACCAAAGTGACATGCTGACATTCTGAGTAGGAATGCAATTAGGAATTATAGTGGGTTGGGAAGTGGCAGTGGTAGAATCTCCTTCAAAATTTAAGAGCTTATTAGCTATGGATAGCTTTACAGAACCAGGCACGATTTTCTTCCTGCTATGTGGGCCTTGAGTCCGATTAGACATTTGCTGGTCACTGCCAAAATATAAGTGGTTACAAAAAGGCTTTCTGGTTGGTTCCAGCTCAAATCGTGTATCCCAAATGTCTGGTAGTTTTAGAAATAGGGACTTACCTTCAATATCTTGGGGGCAACAAAAGGCAATGATAATAGATTTTAATGCTTTAGGAGCCTTTTGGAGTCCTCTCTCCAACAACTTAAAAAGACATTTCTCATCTGTCTTGTTTCGTTAGTCTATAGTTTTTGAGGGAAGTATTATCACCCCTAAGTTGTTTAACTTCATTCAAACTACATATCTATAATAGTGTTAATATATTGTGTATATAAGACACATGAACTTGTATGCATTATATAGAAATTTTAGGTAAATGTGAAACAATGCTTCCCTGTGTCTTACTCAAGCATCCTTAGTGATACATATATCCTTTCAGCTCCTCATCTCCTTCCCTAATTAAGTCCCTAGCCCAGCTCTCACTAAAGATCCTCCCATCTCCAATTTCTCTCTTCTTATTACTCAGCTGCTATTTTCTTTAGAGTTCCACACAGTCTATTCTCACTTTCCCGCTATCTGTAGTTACAACAGGTTGTATACTCACATTCAAATATGTGGAGCTAGGAACCACGCACAGATGATAGAGAATTTGTGGCATTTGTCCTTCTGGGTCTTAATTACCTCACTTAGCAGAATATTTTATAATTTTGTCCTTTTACCTACAAATTTTACTTTTTTCCTCATAGCTGAAACATATTCCATTATGTGCATTTTATTATTCATTCATCGGTTGAAGAACATTCAGTTTGTTTCCATTTTCTAGTTATGGTGCATATAGTAGCAATGAACATTTGCTGAGTAAGTATCTGTGGGGTAGGATGTTGGATTATTTGTCATGTGCTAGGGAGTGGTATAGCTGTCTTATATATCAGAATTCTGTAGCTCTTTGAGAAGTCCCCATATTGATTCCCAGAATGGCTGTACCAGTTTGCAATCTTGTCTACGGTGAGTTAGGGTGCTGTTTACTCTCATCCTCCTCAGCATTTGGTATCATTTATTTTGTTGATCTTAAGCATTCTGACTGGGGCAAGATAAAATTTCAAAGCTGTTTGATTTCCATAATAATTAAGATGATGAATACTTTTTGGTATACTTCCTAGCCATTTTTTTTCTTCTTTGATAAACCTTATGTTCAGATCCATTATTTAGTAGGCTTGCTTGTTTTCCTGACTCCTGTTCTTGCATTCCTTTCCATTCTGTAGCCTTCCTTTAGTTGATTCTTTCCTTAGTTCTACAGAAGACTTTTAGTTTTCTGATGTCCAGATTGCCAATTGCAAGCCTTCATTCCCAGGCAAATAGAGTTCGATTTATAAAGTCCTGTCCTATACCTGTATCTTGTAAGGCACTGTCTATGTTTTCTGCTATCCATTGCAGCATTCAGGTTTTACCTTGTGGCTTTGGTCCAAGGTTTATTCCAAGTTACTTTATTTTCTTTGAGGTTATTGTAAATTGGAGTTTTCTTATGGACCCTTTCAGCTGTTTGTTGTTGGTGTATAATAAAAAGGCTAATGCTTTTTTAAAGGTTGATTATTGCATCCTGCTCTTTTGCTGAAATTTTTCATGATTTCTAGAAGTCGCCAGGTAGAATTTTTTAGCTCTTTTATACACAATGTATCATCTACAAATAGGGATAATTTGACTTTTTCTTTTCCTATTTATTTATTTAATTTTTGTCTTTTATTTTATTACTCTTGTTTGTGCTTTATTAAAACACAGTCAGTGTTGTGCTTAAAAGTGGGGACAGATGACATCTCTGTCTTATTCCTGATATGAATGGGATCGCCTCACATTTCTAACCAGTTAGGATGAAATGTTCTCCCAGTATGCCATGTGAATCATTCATTGCACTGAAGTATATTCCCTATTGTCATATTATCTCCAGGACTTCTAATATGAGGGCATATTGGATTTTGTTGAAGGCATTTTTGCATTTATTCAAATGATTATGTAATTTATTTTTTTATTAGTCTTTAAGTCAATTTGTGTGTTTAATTGCATTTATTGACTTAGGAAGTAAAACCAACACTGCATCTCTATGATAAAGTCAGCTTGATCGAGTTATAGGATCTTTTGGTTATGTTTTTTTACTGAGTCAGCACTATTTTATTCAGAAAGTTTGCATCTGTTTTTCAAGGATAATGGGATATAGTTTTTATTTGTTGGTTTTTTGTTACTATTTTTTTTAAATATGTGCATGTGTTTAACTTTCTGGTATTAGAATATTATTGGCTTTGTAGGAGTTTAGTAGAACTTCTCTGCTTATAATTTTTCAGAAATAATTTAATAAGGATTGCTTTTAGGTCTTCTTCAAAACTTTGGTAGTGTTACGCTGTGAATCCATCTGACTTCTGAGTTGGAAGGCTTTTTATTTCTGTTTTAATATTCATGTGTGTTATTGATCTATTTAGGTTGTTGGCTTCGTGGTTTTACTTTGGTAGTTTGGATGAATGCAGAAATTAATCCATTCTTTTTTTATTTTTTAGATTTTTCCATCTTAATGAAGTTTAGGTTTTCAAAATACTTCCTTATGCTAAGCAGAATTTTTGGTGTATGTTGTAAGGTTTCTTAGTTCATTTCTGATTCTGTTCATCTTTCTTTAGGTTTGCTTGATCAACGGTCATGTTTATCATCACAAAGAACAAATTTTTAAATTTGCTAATTCTTTATGTTGTTTTCTTTGTTTCTACTTCATTAACTTTTGCTTCGACATTTATTATTTCTTACTATTTCCTGGGTTTGATCTGTTGTTTTTCTAAATTATTGAGTAGCATTAAGTCCTTTGTTTTTCCTTCTGTTTTATTTAAATAAAGAATCATATAGTTATAAATTCTCCACACAAGACTTTTTTAATGTGGTATAATGAAGTATTATTGTGCTGTTTCAATTTTTTTAAAATTTTCATCAACTTTTAAATCTATTAATTTATTTTTTGGCTCATTCATCACTTGATACTGAAATTCTTAACCCCCATGTGTTTGTTTACTTCTTAGAACTTTGTTTTATTTTCACTTTGTTTTATTGAATTATGATCAGATAGAATACATGGAGTTATTTAAAATTTTCACGAATTGTTAGTGCGTATTTTGTGTCCTACCACACAGTGCATTCTAGGGAAGCTTCCATGCACTTCTCAGTAAAGTATATATTCTTTGATATTTGAGTAGAATATATAAGTCAATGTGATGGATGATGACATTTAATTTTGATATATCTGCTTATTTATTGATTTTTTTTGTCCATATTACTAGTTTATTGTAGTGGGTTGGAGAATTTTTGAGCAAGACCTAGACGTGGATTTGAGGATTTAAGGACCCCTGTATGGAGCGAGTTCAGCTCCCTTTGAAGATATGTTGCAAAATGCCTGCCCTTCCAGTTTGTTCCTATGCTCTCAGGGAGAGGATTGCTGCCGCCGCAGCCTCAGACATTTCAACCCTCCAAAAATTCCCCTAATGTTCAATCTTATATCAGTGGGTGTTTATATAACCTCTTAATAAATATTCATTCTTCTATATAATTGTCAGTAAATAATTCTTATATTAGTTTATTGGAAAACATTGGGTATTGAAATTATTTGGATTGATACTTAGTTATCAATAGTGATTCAGTGATATAGGCAATGATGTGAAATTTTCTCCCTTCACTGGCCCCCTGTCTGCTTCATTCACCCTTCCCTCCCTTTCTCTCATTAAACAGAATTTTCCTGGATTTCATCATAGCTTATTTTGATCTGTTGAAATTGCTGTGACCTAATATTTTTGCCCCTGGTGCTGCAAGCTGAGCATGTAACCTGTGGTCAGTCCCAGCCACCTGTGTCTCTTTGACCACTATGGTGGAGTTTGTTCAGTGAATGAGATAATGACATAGAGAAAGGGGAGAAAAGTTGTCACTCTTGTGCTTACAGCAAAAATTATGATTAAATTTCAAAAAAACAAGGAGAGTCCATGTTTTTTGTTACATTGGAGAACGGAGGCTGCTGAGCAAATTGCCAGAAATGTGTATAGACATACCTGTAAAGCCATTCAAGTTGAAGTGTGCTTTCCTGGAGAATTAAGTAGAGCTTTGAAATGGTAGAGATCTTTATCAATAAAATTTAAACAAATTGCTGAAGGTAAGCCTTAAATGGAAATGTTAATAGTAGTTCTATTAGAAATCACACTGAACTGGAGCCAACCAAAATACCTGTCAGTTGGTGAGTGGTTATACAAATTGTGCTTAGTTTCTCTAAAGGACATTACTAAATAATAATTATAAAAAAATGGTATAGAGAAAAGACCCATGAATCTTAACCATGTATTGTTACGATGAAGGAGCTGCCCAGTGTACAGTCATGTGGGGTTGTGCTAGTTCAGTACAGTAGTGGTGTGGATTCACTTCCAAGAGCTATGACTTCTCTTGGAACTAAGATGTCAACTAGCTTTCCAGTGCCAGGCATGATTTCCCTCTTGTTGGTCATGTCTGAAGTCCAATTAGAGAGCTGCTGATGGATGATAAGGTATGCATGCCAGTACTATACCCTTAGGGTACATGCCATTATAGTCATGGATTGATTGGTGTCACAGCTGGGTAGAGCTGTTGGTTGCCTCTCTTTTTAAGAAGCTGTCATGATACTTTCTGTTACCACTGAAAACTAGTCATTAGTAGGGAAACAAACATTCAGGTACATTGTTTCTTCAGCAAGAGGGTTTTATATTCAACCTCTGAGGGGAAACCAAGGCTAACAGTGATCAACGATATGTTCTGGAAGTGTCTTGCATGTCTTTGACAAGCAATTAAAAAGAAAGCTTCTTATGGTTTTAATTTGATGACTTTCATTCATTTTTTAAACTATATATTTTGAATTTTTATTCATAAAACGGATCGATGCTTGTTTTATACCAATTAAAAAAAATTTGAACTCTTAATAACCGAAATAATTCCTCACATTCTTGGGATCAACTTTAAAGCAAACAAGGGAATTAGAACTTGGTGTTTTTCTTCTTCATTAGTGGTGGTCATTCACACCTGTCATGACTGTGGCTTCTGTAGTCACAGAGCTAAGCTTTGTCAGCCCGAACGTCTATCAGGTCAAGGTCACAGGAGCAAGATCTCATAAATGCAGAAGTGATGCAGTACCACCATCAGGTTGTCCCCACAGCTGGAGGCCTGGTGCTCCATGGCCTTGAGGAAGTCCTCCTTCATTCCTTTAGTGAAGGATGGCTTGCATTCTTAAAGGATATTTCACTTGAGATCCATATCAATGAATCTATCAAACTTGAAATGACTTTTCAAAATTTAAAACAATTAAATGATGATTTGCTTCTGAAAGAAAAGCTTTTGTTGTTGTATAAATCATATTTCCTGAAGTTTTAAGTGATGCTTCCTGGGCTAAATTCTAAGTGGTTAAATATTATCCCGAATTTTATTTTGTTGTATAATCCTGAATTTTTCATGGCAAGTTAAACAACTGATTTCATAAAAGTTAGATAGCTAATTTCAGTTCTTGCCTTTACCTGTGCACAGTTAAGGAAGGTTAAGTCATCAACTACTGACTTTGAGCTCTCATTTTGACATCATCGCATCCTACTTTGGCCATAAATCTCAATCTTACACAGCTCCACCTGTAACTTACAAGGCGTCTGCATTCATTAGCATGAGGTAATTTTTGGATTAAAATATAATTGGTTTTCATCAAGAGTAAACATACACTTTCATCTTTCTGAGAGTGGTTTGATTTTCTGACTTCTTGGAGCTGGAACATGTAAGGTTGTTAGTTGTTCTAGTACCCTGTTTACTTCCAGGAGAGATCTGAGGTGGCAGCAGAGCAAGAGACAGGAAAGACGCATCAGGGTTACCACATGAAAGAAACCACTTGGCAGAAGGACTGGAAGCCTTTCCACTTGGCCTATATGAGAGGTAAGGGAGGGGGGCGACCCTTGTGAGTTTTGAATGCAGGAGAAGGCAAATGCCAGTATAAATAAGCCATAATGGTTGTGACGTTGGGGGTTAGGGGTTATTGAGTCTAGGACCTATCCCAGTTCTCCATGATATGCTTGAGAATATCATTGTCTTCCCTAATAAATGGTCTTCGTTGCTTTTAGTGTCCACATGTCCCTGGTACATTATCTGTTCTGTGATACAAAACAAAACCATCTAGAAATCTCAGTGGGCATGTCCTTGAACTCTCATCCACACTAGTAGACCTCAATCTAGATTTATTCTAAGTAGGAACAGAAATGGGGACAATTTATTCCAAGAGAAGAAATATTACAAAGCTTCCCTTCCTCAGATTCTATGAGGCCTCATCAATTAGCTCAGCATAGAATCATCCCCAGAACCTGACAAAAATCTGTTCTGAGATGGGGCTTCAAATAGAGACTTGTGTGATGGTGTCCTGACCTGTTTCCATTACTTATCATGTTTTACTAGTTAATAATTACTGTTTGGGTAAACAGAGCTACCACTTAATCTGTAGATCTTTTGTGACATGGAACATTGTATTCCAAATCAGAGGTGACATCTAGGGAGGGGATTGGCAAGTTGACTGGGCCTTAAGTTCCTTGTGTTAAAAGAGCACAAACCATAAACTCATCAGTACGTAATTTAGTAGTCTGTGATTTGAATCACTGTGTTGGATCTAATTCTCTTGTCTGGTCCCATTTACAGTCTGGTAAAACTAGACCTTACCCTCTCAGTGTTAGTTGGAGGGTACTACTTAACTTAGGATAGCAATTCCCCTTCCCAAGCTTCAGTAGTTACTTGAGCTGCGAGGTCATTTTTTTCTAAGCAATGCTCTTCCCTTCATCTGCTTCTCAATGCACTTTCAGGGAAGAGATTTTTCCTTTAAAAGCACGTCATCATTTAAGCATTTCTTTTCTCATTTACTACTTAAGTGTCTTAGCAAAACAAGGTAACAACAGGAGCTTAATCCATAGAACACTAACTATGTGTATTTATAAACTCCTTTTGCATTTTTTCTGATGAGTAATAAAAAGCATTGCAATATGATCATGTGGCAGAGGGGACTTGAGGTAGTGCAGTGATGTCACGTGGTGCAGACTAGGTAAACTGAAACGTCACATATAGAATAGGCAGCTAAGGGACCACGGGAAATAACTACAATGTCATTTTTATTGAGACAAAGAATGTTGAAAGGATTCATTTCTTGAAAAATATCTTCACTTTGTGTGTGTGTGTGTATTTTTGTGAGTTTTGAATGTTGATGTGTACCTACATGTGTGTGAGTGTAAGCATGTAGTAGTACGTGGAGGTCGGAGGACAACTTTGGGGAGTTGGCTCTTGCCATCCACCTTGTTTCTGATGTGGCATCTCTTTGTGTTTCTGAGACTCTGAGTACACAAGACCAGCTGGCCCATGAGCTTCTGGGCTATTATTCTGTCCTTGTAGCCATGTTGTTCTAGGAGAGCTGGGATTACAGATATACATGTGGCATTTTACTTCAATTCTGGGATCAGACTGCTTTAGGTCTTTAGACTCACATTTTCCCCCACATAACCATGCCTCTTGACTGAGGACAGAGACAATTCACGTTATCTCACTGAATTCACTACATTTAAGATCTCTTTCTTGTAGGCCTCAGCTTCCAGCTGTTTCAGTTGTACTGTGTGTGTGTGTGTGTGTGTGTGTGTGTGTGTGTGTGTGTGTGTTACAATGAGGTTTCTTGGCCCCGGCCAGCCAGAGGTCAAGACCCACAGACCTGCTGCCCAAGACCCCTTAGCTGCCCGCCAGCCACTGCTCAGGTCCCCAGAAATGACTCAGATGCTTATATTAAGTTTATGCTGTTTGGCCTATGGCTCAGGCACATTGCTATCTTGTTCTTACATCTTAACTCAACTCATTTCTATTAATCTGTCCGCCATGTGGTCCATGGCTCACCTGTGTTCCTTACATGTTGCTCCTTTGGGCAGCTGGGTCAGTCTGTCTGACTCCACCGTGCTTCTCCTACCTATGCTGTGATTTCCCCTTCTACTTTTTCTATGGTGCCTGTTGTGGGCCAAAACAACTCCTTGATTTAAAGATTGATATTCACAGCATACAGAAAGACATTCCTACATCATGTGTGTGTATCTTTGTTTCTCTCTCTCTGTCTCTGTGTCTCTCCAGTGTTCTCTCTTTCTCTCTGTGTGTGTGTGTGTGCACGCGCGCGTGCACATGCATGTGTATGTGTGTGTGCATGTATGTGTGTATGCATGTATATATGTGTGTGCATGTTTATGTGTGTGTATGTGTGTATGTATGTGTGTTTGTATATGTGTTCTGCTATTTTCTTCCACAAACATTCTTAAAATATTTTGGTTCATCAGACAATTTGATTTGAGTATTTTCCTCTTTTTCTCGTGCCTTGTAAAATTCCATGTATTTATTTACCCTGTAAGCACAATAGCACAGTAGAAATTTATTTAATATTTAAATCTCAAGCCCTCCCTACCTGTCCTTTTGTAACTGTTTCTGAATATTGTTCAGTATTTGCACACTATTGGAGTTCTGTACATGGTCACACAAATTCCCACATGAGCCATTTTTCTCTCTGTCTCTCTTTCCACCCCCTTCCTGACAATCACTATTTTTTCCCCTACTAAGCTTATTGTTTTCTGAAAATGCTTCTCTTATCTCTTTCTTTGATGTCTTCTGCTTGCTTGACCTGAGAACACAGACCTTGCTGTATTGTGCTGAGTGAACTTATCCATTACCAGGACTGCAGCTCTCAATAATGTGCTCATGAGCCTAGAATCTAAATGGGTGAAAAAAAAGGAAAGTTGTACTGCTTTAAGATAAGAAAGTGGACACTTTGGGCTAATAAATGTGAAAAGATAACTTCAGGTAGATTATGAATGAACTCTCAATATATTTGATTACAACATAGATTTATAGGCTCTACCCATTAAAGAAGAAAATTAACCTAAGGCATTAAATTTACAGGATGAAGAAGATAATGGAATTACTAAAATTAAGATCAAGAAGTCAATGTGCCAGAGCTCAGAAATGGTCCCTTTCCCAAAGAAGGAGCAGAGGCCTATTGCCCTACAGCATCCGGGGAACCCATACTAAAGGCATGATGGAGAGCCCTGGACAGGATATCAAACCTACCAAAAGAGAATAGTGAGAATACAACAAGAAACACCAGCAATTCTGCATCACTTATAAGTTACATTGCTGCTCTCTTTCAAAGTATCAAGATGAAAGACGTAGGAAGACAAGAAATGTAGTAGGATGTTCTAGTGGGCTGTTTGAGCTGAAATGCTGGAAGCATACACTGAAAATCCTAAGCAGGCGGTACCGATGCCTCTAGCACATGGCAAAGTAGTGTTCCACCAGGGCTGCAGGAGTGGGTTATATATAGTACTGGATTAGCTTTCACACTGTAAACACAAAGGAAAAGGAGCCTCTTTAGCCTGAAGCCAAAGCGGTGGTTTACCTACAGACCTGGTATTAGAATTCAAATTACTGTCTTGTGGACCATCATAGCTGACAGCCTCTAAAAATGTGAAGGGATTAGAAAAATTTAAGAAAGTTTTGTGTTTGAAAATGACTTTAATAACACTTTGCCCTAACTAAGTAAACATCATTTATTAAACAAAATACCAAAATTCCCAGGAAATGTTGTAAGTTTTCAATAGTGGTTGACAAATGTTTCATTTCCCCTTTACTGCTTTACTCCCTGGAGCACACTCAGTCTTGCTGGCTGCAGGGACAATTCACTCTTTACAAAATTCTCTGAATTTAAGGTGGAACTGCACAAAAAATCATTCATCACACATAAGTAAACAGCCCAATTATTGTTTTGAAAACATTCAAAGTTTTGGAAAAAATAACTGGAATGCATTCTCTCTTTAAAGACTGCAATTTCCTTGCAGAGTAGGCCCCAGCAGCTGGGAAGGCTCTTTTGCCTCTGTTCTAGATAATCATTAGCTTGTCCTGAGAAACGAAATAATCTGGGAGGGGGCAGGAGCAGAGGTTAGTCTTCTCAGAATTTTCTTTCTCACTTAGCTTTCTTATTAACTTAGAAATATTTAAAAATATTATAAGAAAACTGAATAAAATTTCATTACAGATGCAAGATTTATTTTCAATGAGATTTTGTGATGAAGTCAATCTGTGAGTTACAAAGGCTCCATCAGAAATTCTCCATGCATATGCTGGACACTAAATTTTTGTTGCTTTTTTCTGTCTCATTTTATGATGCTACTTGAAATTTGAGGCTTAGAATATTTGATCCCCTCAATGAATACCCAATAAACATAAACACACATAGGAATGTTGGGTCCCATCTAAACATTTATGTACCACTATGAATTTAATCAGATTACTTCCCTTCTGGACCCAGCAAGTCCCTGAAATAAGAATGTCTGGAGAAAAGAAACCAAAGAACTTATCTACATGTGACATTTGCACTGTTGAGGACAGGCCTAAATGTGTTAGTTGGTAGGATGTAGAAACGTCAAAGAGAGATGTACTAAACTTTGAAAAAACATAGTTTCTGGTTTGATAGTGTGTGGGTAGTTGTATGTCAACTTGACACAAGTAACTTTTATCTAAGAAGAGGGAACTTAAATTGATAAAATGTCTCCTGTAAGACTGGGCAGTAGGTAGCCTGTAAAGCATTTTCTTAATTGGTGATTGATTTGTGAAGGCTCAGTCCACTGCGGGTGGTGCCAGTCCTGAGCGGGTAGTTCTGGGTGCTATCAGAAAGTAGTCTAAGCAAGTCATGAGGAATAAGCCAGTAAACTGCAATCATTCATGGCTTCTGCATCAGCTCTTAGCTCCATATTCCTTTCCAGAATAATTTTGGTAATGAACAGTGATGCAAAGTAAAAGAAAAACAAACCTCTCTCACTCAAATTGCTCTTGTTCATTATGTTTCATCACAGCAAGTATATTTCTTACTGAGTTATGTTTAGTTACAACCACAATCCAGCTTCCTAGTACAAAGTTCTGAGGTTGACTATTATTTTATTGCTATGACCAGATAACTGACATAAATAACCTTAGATAAGAATGAGTTCTTCCTATTGCTGTGATAAAATGCCCATGAAGAGGTGCTGTAAAACATGGGAAAGTATATATGGCAGCAGGAGTTGAGACACAGTTACTCATACTGCATCTGCTGTAACGAAGCAGAGGAAGAAGCCTTGAGCTCAGCAAGCTTTCCCCCTATCTGTTCCGGAACCATGGAAAGGTTCAACTATGGTTAAGACTACTGAAAGAGAAGAAGCTATCAGTAGAACTGCTTGCAAATTGTACAGCAAGCTTCAGGAATGCAGTTTTCCAGGCATCAGCATGGTCAGCTTTTCAGGGATGCCGTTGTGTATAGCCCATACCATTGTAAGTAACTCTAATCAACTCATTGACTGGACTTGACTGGAATGTTCCTTGGTGTTCTATATGAGTAAGTAGTCATCTATCAATGTCTTCCAGAAAATGTCACACAGCATATTGCAAACCCAGTACATAAAAAAGAAACAGTTTTTATTAGTGATAGACATAGAAGGTTGGTGAGTCTTTGTGATAGCCTTGTGATGTAAGACTTATCCCATTGTGGTCAAAAGTGCACCTGAGCTCACACCTTCCAGAAGGAACTTCCTTTTATTTACTTATTATTATTTAATCGCCTGTTAAAGAATAATGTTCTGATAGGTTACTGTAATGTACAGAAGTAACTTCATTTTATTTGAGATTTGCATTGGAAATGATCCTAGGGATTTTCTTAAAGTTTTAGAAGGCTGGATGCATTTGTGTTATATTTAAATTAAGGACACTTTGCATTTGCAAGTATAACTAAATTCTTCCCCAGGTAGCTTTTTCAATAACCTTGTTTTGTTCTGTTTTGAGATAATATCATGTTCAGCCATTCTATTTACTATATGGCCAGTATGCAGAAAGAAAGGAGACTGAATGAGGTAGGCATAGGAGTGAAAGATGATATCTTTCTTAAACTGAGCAATCCATCTGACATAGGCTTTAATGACAAGCTTCCAAATTCTGGCTGATACATGAGCATCAATTTCTGGCCTACTTCTTAAAATTTCACCTCTTCTACTATGAGGCACATATCCAGAATCTTCCTGTGTCCTTTTGGTTGAAGTCCCTTCGTACCTTCTGAGTGGTCCATTTGGCATGAAGAACATCAGATATATCTTCTTTGTCAAACAAGAATACATTTAACATAAATCTAAGCCATGGGGTATTCTGCCTTCTTACCTTCTTAGTCAGTTTATATGTTCTCAGTTTACATTTTCTAGATAAGAAAAGTATCACTCTCCAGATTTGTATTTTCTCTAGAAACGCAGGCAAGGTTCTACCAAGTAGCTACCTGGGTAGTAAAACACCAGTGTCCCTTTATTGATATTGTAGTTTTTATGTTAATACTTGATAATCTTCTATCTTTTCTTAAAGTAGAATATCATGCTTCAACAATAATGATGATTTTACCTTAATAAACCTTATGAAATATACCTTTATATGCTTAGGTTTTGGGGTTAGTTATTAGATTACTTTTGTTTCCTTATGGTAATACCACAGGCTGTTACATAACATCCTTTGTTCAAATTCAGGGAGTACCTATCATCTTGTCAGTGTGTGAGCAGGTACAAGTCTGTGCATGTGCACAGCATGTGAATACTAGAAAACAATCTCAGTTAGCATTCTTCAGATGTCATCAACCATACTTTTTGACATAGTTCTCAAACTGTCCTGGTAGTTTTATCAGGTGTAGGCTGTCTGGCTTGTGAACCCCAGAATTTCCTGGTCTCCATTTCCCAACACTGTACATACAGTACTATTAAATGGGGATTTTGAAGAATCAAACTCTGGTCTCATGTTTAAAATGCAAAGATTTTACCAAACATCTATCACCTAAGCTTGTGTATTAACCAGCATTCTCCAGAGTAACAACTTATTCCATATATATATATATATATATATATATATATATATATATATGATTTATTAGAATGACTCCCAGTCAATAATGAATGGCTAGCTATAAATGGAAAGTTAATGAATCCAAAACTTGCTCAATCTTTGAGGTTGGAAGTCTACTTCAGTAGATTCTGGAATCAGGAAGAAGTAGCTCTAATGCCAGTAAAGGAATGGATTTAATCGCAAGTTGAGAACAAGCAAGGAAAAGCAAAAGCTTCCTTGTTCATGTCCTTATATAGGCTTCTAAAAGAAGTTCTGGGCCAGATTAGATCTGGATTAAAGGTGTGATGTGGGGTGCCTTGTGTATATTGTGAATTCTATTGGATAATAAAGGAATTGTTTTGGCCTATGGCAGAGAAGCTTATAAGCAGGTAGGAAATCCAAGCATAGATAGAAGAGAAGGAGGATGGAGTCAAAAATGATGCTACCCAGTAGCCCAAGAAGCAATATGTAATGGAGCAGATGAAGCCATGAACAATGTGGCTAGTAAGATTAATAGAAATGGATTAAGATGCGAAAGCTAGCTAGTAATAAGCCTGAGCCATAGGCTTATCAGAATGTAATTAATATATGAATTTGTGTGATTATTTGGGACTAAGCAGCTCTTGGTGGTCTATTTGGAAGTGCTGGTCTAGATTTGGAGGCTAGTCCAGGCCAGAAACTTGTACTACAAATGGTATTCCAGGGTTGGACCCTGATCCAGATAGACCTGAGAAAGCTTTAAAAAGATTCTAAATGCATAGAAACAAAGTCATACTGGGCTTCCTAGTCTCAGTTACAAAGACTCTTCTCCTGACAGCTGCATGCAAGATGTTGCCACCACCAGCTACCATGAGCTGAGCTGAGCTGAGCTGAGCTGAGCTGAGCTGAGAAGCATAGCTGATTTTCCCAGCTTCTCTCACTGGCTATGGTACAAAGAGGTTTCTCCCAACTGCTGATTTCAAGTTTGGGAACACAACAGTGGTCTCAAAATCATAGCTCCATGATATTTAATAATGACTCCCAGAATTGAGAAAATAAGTGTGACTCTGATACCTCCACCATGTTAGAAAAACAAAGCAGGGTAGAGCCAGCAGTTAGAGCAGCACTTTACAGTTTTAAAAACAATCCTGGTTAGAAAATTATTAAGGATACACAATAAAACAGATTTAAATGGGGAAAAATAAATCTCTACATGGGTTATAATGTGTATGAAAAAGAATACATAGACTAGGAGAGAAAAAGTGTAGAGGAAAATGCTTTAAAAAGAGAAATAAAGTAATAAAAATATAATAAGACACATAAAGGGAAAATGGACACATAAAGAGTATGGAATATGTTTATTATTGTGTATTCTTTTAATTTTTTAACTGTTAATGTGCTAATTGTAGAAAGACATTTGATTGTAAAGGTGGTAAAATTAAACTAACATCTATATTTTAAAAGTATTTTGATTTTGAAATTTGGGTCTAAGGATATGTTGCTTTGGAAATGAGGCTATGCTTTTGTTTCAACAGAAGATGAGAATCTGTGGATCGCTTCCAGACTAATACGCTTTGATCAAGGAAGACCTCCTGAAAAAAAAGTCTCTGATGGGAAAAGATGGGCACGTCAGCTTCAAGGCTGCCAACTAAGATGATCCAGCCTCAGGAGACCCATAAGATTTCCAGTTTCCCTAAAAATCAAGAAGTAGTAAAGAAAAGCTATACCCAAATTTCCCAAATATTGTTTACAAATGTTTGTTTTCATTATAAATAGTTAAATGGTTATAGTGAATTTCTTTCTAGGGAAGAGGGGGGATATGATATAGAAATGATTTAAAAAAATAGATTATTGAATCTATTTTAATCCTCCCAAAAGCTGTTAATCTCAAAATATTTTACATTGGTATGGAAATATCAAATAACCAGAAATATTTATATTTGGATTATACAGTTTTAAAGTTAATTTTGTCACATTGTATGTGCATTTCTTCTCATGTTTAAGGTATTATGTTCATGTAACCAATTTAAAATTATAATGTATAATTAAGAAATACAGATTAATAGTCATCTTCGATATCCAAACTTATAGTTGTGTTAGTTAGGATTTTTTAGGTATACAAAGATGTATTTCAGTTACATAGGTAAACTTCAAACACTTCAAAGACATACAGAAGATGAAATTTAAAATATTTTAAGAACTTAATCTTTTCTTGATAGACAGGTCAGCTCCTGGCAATAGTAATCTACTTCAAGAAGATGATGTGCATCAAAGAAACTCCATGTGGAATTTACTTTCTTGGTGGCAATGATTAACCACTGGACAAGAAACTGTTCTTGCCTCAACTGCCTGACAATATGCTGTATAAACTGGACATGCAGGACCCATAGGAATACGACCTCTGAATTTTAGCAAAACAAGCCAAGGTGGTTTTTCAGGTTTCTGCTTTGCAGAGAAAACTGCCAGACATTCTTCAGTACACAAGAAGAAGTGACTGATGAACTATACCAAAATGGATGGAGTAGTCCTTCAAATTTCCTGCTTCAAAAAAAAAAAAAAAAGTTTTTCTAGGCCTGTAGGCTTAAGATGGATGCCACAACGTTACAGAGGAACTTTGACTGACTGTCCAGGAAACCATCCAGGAAACCAGATGTTATCTCTGTCAGTTTTAGATTTTGGAAGTTGATGCTTGCACTTCCTGTTTATTCTGGTAATATTATATCCTTCTGTAGTCTGGTCTTTGATGTAGTTGAAGATTATATAGTTATAATAATTATAGTTTTCTTTAGTTATAATAAAAGGAAAATAGATGTGTAAATTTGGATTTACAAGGATAAGATAGATGATAGATACTTTCTTTAATTTTGCTATATACAAATAGACTATATTTTGTAACTGTAATTCTTGCTTGATAGCTGTTTTATTATATGTAATTTTGCTAAGTTGAAATTTAAACCTTACTTTTTGATTAGACAGAAAAAGGGAACTGATATGGGATTCTTTCTGTAAATATACTTTATTATTGGTTAATAAAGGAACTGTTTTGGCTCATGGCAAGGCATCTTAGAAACAGGTGGGAAATCCAAGCATAGATAAAGGGGAAGGAGGGTGAAGTTAGATTGAGACAAAATCCAGCTGCCCAAGAAGTAAGATGTAAAGAAACAGGTAAACCACAAGCCATGTGGCAATCCATAGACAAATAGAAATGGATTAAATTGTAAGAGCTAGCAAACAATATTCTTGAGCCATAGGTCAAACAGCATGTAATTAACATACGTGACTTAGTCATTTAGGGCTAAGCCATACAAGGCTGCTGATGGGTTTGAACCTCAGGCTAAGCCAGGCTGCAAGCAAAAGAGACTAATTTGGACTTCAGGGCTAGGCTGGGCCAGAAATTTTATACAACAAAGGTGTGTCTTCTTACCTCACTCAAAGATAAGGATTAGTAGATCTTTATACTTCAAGTTAAGCATAAACAACTCACAAGTATGCCCTCTAGTTGGGGACTTTACTTAATTCTAGATGTAGTGAAGTTCACAACCAAAAAAACCATCCTAGAGTTGAGGGGGCAGTGAGGGGCTATCAAATATTACAAGCTATTGCCAATGTTCCTGAGTCACCTCTAGAACTAGATGGTAGTACATTCACTAAGGACACCACATACGAGTCATAGAATAGGAAGTTTGTGATGTTTTCACTAAAATTCTGCTTTACAGAATTCACCTCATGAAGTCTGGCCTGATTGACATTCCTCTTATTATCTGTATTAATTTAGATGTTCAGTGTGGTGGTAAGAGTATATGAATATATAAATCAGGTGAATTTTATACAATTAACTGTTTTTTCTTCTGTTGTTCTTTCCAAATATGAGATGTCTTCTTCTACAAGTGTAACATTACATCATATACAGACTACCAGAATATCACTATTTTCAAAACCCAATGCTAACTCAAGGCACTGATGAAAGCAAGTATAGTCATATCATTCTGTTTTTGTTGTTGTTGTTGTTGTTATTTTTTTGGGGGGGGGGTTTGCCCCAATAGGTCCACTAGTTGGCCAACCAGAAACATTCTCTAAAGAACTACTAGTTGAGAAAAGATATGGGTTTTATTTCTATTGTTTTACTTCATGGCTGTCTGAACTTGGTAAATATTTAACTTCATTTCAACTGAGGTTTACTAATATTAAAAGCTCTTAGTAAGTAATCTGTGTAGCAATCAAAGGTTAATCATGCAAAGAGTGCTTGGATGAACAATTTCAATGATGTACTGAGATCCTTCTAAATAACCATTAAAGCTACTCACTAGAAAATAACCCCTGATAGATAATATGTCTAGACAGGTCATTGTCTGGATGGGTTGCTTTGATTTCACTAAAGTGAAATACCCATCTAAGCAGTTAGTTCTTTGGAGTTTTCAGAGACCAAAGTATGTGTATACAAAATAATAAAATTAACAAACAAAAATAACCTCATATAAAACAAACATTTACTGAGTATTTTAATTCTTAAACTGATAGCATCAGCCGTAAAACCCCACCCATCTTCCAACCCACTCAATCACCAGGCAACTTCATTGGCAAATGAGAACCCACATATTCTCTGTACTCATCAGAGAAGAATAAGAGAGTTACTCATTTCCAATTGGATCAAGAGCAGCTACCTGAGACCCTCAGTTCCTCAGTACCTAGTGTATCAAAAGAAGCCACCTGAGATCCACAGTGTGACAGACCTACTAGATTAAAAGGGATCACTATGACACAGAATACACTTTCTCCAAGTGAACCAAAGACCCAGACTGGACCAAGAGAAGCTTTCTGAGACACAGACACAGCCAGAACATATTGCACAAAAATAAGCTCCCTGAGATACAGAAAAATCTTTCCATGACCCGAGGAAGCAATGGGCAGATGACAGTGCAAGTATACATATTACAACATAAAGAATAGCATGGCACCATCAGAATCTGGTGGTTCTACAACAAGACATGATTTTGGCAATGCAGAAGAAGCAGAAGGAAAGGACTATAAAAACAACTTTATTAAGATAATGGAAGTCTTAAAAGAGGTTATAAAGAATTCCATTATAGTAATAGTAGAAAAGACAAACAAAAATTGGAAGACATCAACACATCTCTGAAAGAAAATAAAGAAAACCAAGGAAAAATCAATCAAACAGGTGAGTGAAACATTTCAATATTTAAAAATTGAAATAGAAGCAACAAATAATAAACAAACCGAGGCAATGCTGGAAATAGAAAATCTAAAGAAACAAAATGGAACTGCAGATGCAAACAACCAACAGAATGCGAGAGATGGAAGAGAGAATCTTTGGTGTGGAAGACTCAATAGTGGAAATAGACAGGTCAAAGAAAACACTAAAACCAAAAATGTCATAACAAAACACATCTAGGAAATATGGAACACCATGAAAAGACCAAGTCTAAGAATAATTGGAATTGAAGGAGAGGAATATCAGCTCAAAGGCACATATAGTATTTTCAACAAAATCATAGAAGAAAACTTTCCCAACCTAAAGAAGAAGGAAATGCTTAAAAAGAAATAATATGATTATAGAACAACAATAGACTAGATCCCACTCCCCAAAAAAGTCTGCTCACCACATAATAATAAAGCTAAGAAACCTACAGAATAAAGAAAGAATGCTAAAAAGCTGCAAAGAACAAAGGCAAGGTTACCTATAATGGCAGACACAACAGAAAACACTACATTACTCACTGGAAACAATGAAAACCAGAAGGACATGGTCAGATGTTATACAGACACTAAAAAACCATGGTTGCCAACCCAGACTACTATACTTAGCAAAACAATCAATTACCATAGATGGAGTAAACAGGATATTTCATAGCAAAACCAGATTTAAACAATACCTATCCACAAATCCAGCCCTACAGAAAACACTAGAAGGAAAAACTCAGCCTAAGGAAGCTAGATGCACCCATGAAACCACAAGCAATAGATAATCCCACATAAGAAAAACCCAAAAAAGGGAAGCATTCACACACAACCACTAAAAATAACAGGAAATAGCAATCATTGGTCATTAATATTCCTTAATATAAATGGGATCAATTCACCCATAAAAAGATACACCCTAACACAATGGACACAAAAGCAGAGTTCATCCTTCTGCTACATACAAGAGACACACCTCCACTTCAAAGACAGACACAGGCTCAGAATAAAGGGTTGGGAAAAGACTTTCCAATCAAATGGTCCTAAGAAACCAGCTGATATAGCAGTCCTAATATCTAACAATATAGAATTCAAACAAAAATTAAGAGACCAGGAAGGACATTACTTATACATCTCAGGAAAAATTTACCAAGATGAAGTCTCAGTCCTGAACATTTATGACCCTAGAACTAGGGCACCTACATAAGTAAAAGAAATACTACTAAAGCTTAAAATTCACATCAAAACCCCACATTAATAGTAGAAGACTTCAGTGCCCCATTTTCAACCTTAGATAGGTCAACCAGACAAACTCAACAGAGAAATAAGAGATCTAACCCAAATTGACTTAATATA
Source organism: Phyllotis vaccarum (assembly GCA_033318265.1). NCBI lineage: Eukaryota > Metazoa > Chordata > Mammalia > Rodentia > Cricetidae > Phyllotis > Phyllotis vaccarum. The sequence goes on along the minus strand of JARWLC010000010.1, from coordinate 33,208,929 downwards.
TATATATATATAGATATAGATATAGATATATATAGATATAGATATAGATATATAGAACTTTCCACCCAAACACAAAATAATATACCTTTTTCTTGGCACTCCATGAAACTCTCTGAAATGACCACATACTTGATTATAAAGCAAATATCAAGAGATACAAAAAATGAAAATAAACCTTTGTATCCTATCAGACCACCATGGACTAAAGTCGGAGTTGACATCAACAAAAACCACAGAAAGCCTACAAGTTCAGGGAAACTGAACATTTCTCAATTGAACCACCTCTGGGTCAAAGAATAAGTAAATAAATACATCAAAGACCTTCCAGAATTCAATGAAAATGAATCTACAACATACACAAACTTATGAGACACAATGAAAACAGTGCTAAGAGGAAACTTCATAGCACTAGATGCCTATATGAAAAACCTGGAGAAGTCTCACATAAGAGACTTAACAAAACAGCTGAAAGCGCTAGACCAATTAGAAGCAAACTCACCTAGAAGGAGTAGATGGCAAGAAATAATCTAATTTATTTTGAAAAAATAAAGTTAAAACAAAAAAACAATAAAATTAATATGAAGAGTTTATAAATCAAAGAATTGATTCTTTGAGAAAGTTAACAAGACAGACATATTCTTATCAGGGGACATAATAAAGATACTGAGGAAATCCAGAGAATCATTAAGTAATACTTCATAAACCTGTATTATACTAAATCAGAAAGCCTAAGAAAAATAGACAGCTTTCTAGACAGGAACCACTTACCAAAATTAAGTCAAGATCAGATAAATGATCGAAATAAACTCTAACCTCCACGGAAACTGAAGCTGTTATTAAGTCTCACAAGTAAAAAAAGACCAGGGCCAAATGGTTTCAGTGTAGAATTCTACTACACATTCAAAGAAGAAATAATACCAATACTCTTCAAACTGTTCCATACAATAGAAATCAAAGGAACACTGGCAATTTTTTTATGGGGCTATAGTTACCCTGATACCTGAGCCACTCAAGGATGTAACAAAGAAAGAAAATTACAGTCCAATCTCCCTCATGAACATTGATGCAAAAGTACTCAATAAAATACTGGCAAACTGAATTCAACAACATACCTCATAAAATCATCCACCGTAATCTACCAGGCTTCATCACAGAGATGCAGGGATAGTTCAATATAAGAAAAACTTTCAATGTCATCCATCATATAAACAAACTAAAAGAAAAAAAATCAAGATCACCTCATTAGATGCTGAAAAAGCCTTTGACAATATCCAACACTCCTTCATTATAAAATTCCTGGAAAGATCACGGATACAGGGAAAATACCTAAGCATAATAAGAGCAATATACAGCAAGCCAACAGCCAACATCAAACTCAAGTGGAGAGGAATTCAAAGCAATCCAACTAAAACCAGAAACAATACAAGGCCATATTCTCTCCCCTTATCTATTGAATATATTTCCCAAAGTTTTAGCTAAAGCAGTAAGAGAACATAATGAGATCAAAGGGATACAAATTGGAATGGAAGAAGTCAAAGTATATCAATTTGTAGATGATATGATTCAATATGATATGATATAATATGATATAATTAATATAATATAATTATATATAATTATAAATATAATAGTATAGTATAGTATAGTATAGTATAGTATAGAATAGTATAGTATAGTATAGTATAGTATAGTATAGTATAGTATAGTATAGTATAGAATAGTATAGTATAGTATAGTATAGTATAGTATAGTATAGTATAGTATAGTATAGAATAGTATAGTATAGTATAGTATAGTATAGTATAGTATAGTATAGTATAGTATAGTATAGTATAGTATAGTATAGTATACATAAGTTGTAGTAAAAGGTTTCTGGCCCTGACTTTGGGGCCTAGTTTCAAGGTTTAGACATGCAGACCTGCAGACCCGCAGAGAGACACAGATGCTTACTATACTTTTAGGCTGATTGACCTAAAGCCCAGGCACATAACTTACTCTTTACCCTTAAATTAACCCATGACTCTTATCCTGTTCAGCCATGCCGCTTGGTACCTTTTCTCACAGCAGCATGGTTGTCCTCTGCTTCTTCTGGCTTCCCTCTGGCCTTCTGCTCTGTGTTTCCTCTTCTCAAGAGTTTTCTTAGTCTGGTAGCCCCACCCACACTTCCTGCCTGCCTTTGGCCAGTCAGTGCTTTTTATTAAACTAGTGGGTGGGATAATTATTTACAATGAAACAGCATAATCTCCCACATATCCCCTTTTCTCTTTTTAAAACAAAAAGAACTCCAAATTTAATATTCTTCCCCCTCCATTATCTATAACAATTTATAAACAACACTATAAATAAACACAAATATCCATAATTCATATTTTGGGAATGTGGGCATCATTCTCTAGGCTACTTCCTGCTGAATGGGGGTGCTGGTAATCTCATGGGAATCCAAAGAAAAATGTAGGATTATGCACAAGTCTTTAGTGGAGTAATCTGAAAGGCTGGGTCACCTCAGCCAGTCTCCTTGAAAGTTTTCTGAATACAGAACTCGGGAGACTTCAACAGAGGTGCTCTGAAATGCTGAATCATCTGGTCCATCCATTTCCATTGGAGATTTTTCAGGGGGTCTTTCTTTACCAAACTTTATGCTCTTTATCCAGGAATAAATCTGCAGCATCTCATTTTCTATGGAAATAAAAAGAAAACCTCTTCTTTAAAATAGCATATCTTTGCATTTCAATTTTAAAGTCAACTCATTTACAAAATATATAGGTTGAATTAAAGCAACAGCATTTATAATCAACTGTCTTTTATCAGCTTTTACTAAGTCATTTTCAGTCAAGAAGCTTAAAGATAAGACAATAACATACAGTATCCAGACATTCTTTGTTTTTTCCATCTTTATGTGGCTTATTTATTATTTATTTATTTTACTTTATTTCTTTTTTAAAGGCTTTCTTTACCTTTTCTTTTCTTTCTCTAAGCCTATGTATCTATATTTTCAACATACTGTAAACCACTTCGACTTTTCTTTTTTAAAAAAAAAAAAAAAAAACTGTCTTTACTGTATATTTATTTCTTAACTTTTTCTGTCTCTGACCACACCTTTGATTGCCTAGGGCGATTGACTCCACCCAGATTCTTCTATTTCTTTCTGCTTCTGACCACACCTTTAATCTGCCAGGATTCCAGGTTGGTAGGATGGATGGGTGGATGGCTCCACCCAGCTCCTAGTCTAATTTCATAGAATTTATCTTTTTAGCCTAGGTACTCTGGGAAGTTTAGGGTCCATGTAATTATCAAGTAAAGCTTTGCCATCTGCTGTTCATTAACTCCATTTAAGTATTAGGCAGCATCTTTAAAAAACTCACAAGTGTTTTGCCTCTAAGGCTGAATCAGGAAGCTTCTCTTAAAGCTGATCCAAGAAAACATCAACACTAAGAAGCCATCTTTGATTCTGTTCCCTTTTTGTCCTTATGAACAAAAACCTTAAATACATCATTTATAACTTTTCTTATATCTAGGCTCCTGTGAGACTTCAGGAATAAGCCATTTTACACATAAAGCTGCACTCCAAAAGCCCACCATTGTAGCTCAAGCCCATGTGCCTCACCAGGGTATCTCTGTACCATGGCTCACATGGGAGACACAATTCAGAGGCTGCTTTGGGCTCTAGACCATTTTTTAAGCTTTGTATGGCTTTATGAGTATATATTGTATATATGCCCCACATTGGGCTGCCATTTGTAGTAGGAGGTTTCTAGCCCTGACTTTTGGGCCTAGCCTCAAGGTACAGACCCACAGAGACACACAGATGCTTACTATACTTTTAGGCTGATCGACCTAAGGCCCAGGTACATAACTTGCTAACTCTTTACCTTTAAATTAACCCATGACTCTTATCCTGCTCAGCCATGCCGCTTGGTACCTTTCCTTAGAGCAGCATGGTTGTCCTCTGCATCTTTTGGCTTCTCTCTGGCCTTCTGCTTTGTGCTTCCTCTTCTCAAGAGTTTTCTTAGTCTGGTAGCCCCACCCACACTTCCTGCCTGCCTTTGGCCAATCAGCACTTTTTATTAAACTAGTGGGTGGGATAATTATTTACATTGAAACAACATAATCTCCCACAACAAGTGACTCTCAAAAATTTACCAGGAAATTCCTACAGCTGATAATCACCTTCAGCAATATAGCATGGAACAAGAGTATTTCAAAATAGTCAATATCCCTCCTACACACAAATGATAAAAGAGCTGAAAAATTTCTAGGAAACAGTACCCCTTATAATTGCTGCAGATAGCATTAAATATCTTTGGTTAACATTAACCAAAGAAGTGACAGACATGTATAGAAGGACTTTAAGTCATTAAAGAAAGAAATTGAAGAATATATCAGAAAATGGAAAGATCTCCCATGCTCCTGGATAGGTAGGATAAACATTAAAAACGGCAATCTTACAAAAAGCAATCTACAGATTCAAAGCAGTGCTCATCAAAATTCCAACACAAATTTTTACAATCCTTGAAAGAACAATACTCAACTTCATATTGAATAACAAGAGATGCAGGATTGTGAAACAATCCCATTCAATATTAGAACTTCAGGAGGTATCACCATCCCTGACTTTAAGCTATATTATATAGCTACAGTAAAACAAAACAAAACAAAATAAAACAAAAACAAAAAACAGCTTGCTACGGGCATAAAAACAGACTTGTGGATCAATGGAATGAAATTCAAGATCCTGACCTTAATTCACACACCTATGAACACCTGATTTTTGACAAAGAGTTCAAAAATATACAATGGAAAAAGTTATTATTTTTAACAGGTGTTTCTGGCATAACTATATGGTAGTAAGAATGCAAAAAGACCTATATCTATCACCCTGAACAATACTCAAGTTCAAGTGGATAAAAGCTCTCAACATAAACCATGTTGCACTGAACTTAATAGAAAATAAAGTGAGAAATACCTTTGAATACATTGGCACAGGAGACTATTTTTAAATTAAACTGGTGTTTTAAATATAACACCAGTAGCACAGACATTAAGAACAACAATTAAAAGACTGGAGCTTAGATGCTTCTGTAAGTCTATAGACATAGTCAATAAAATATAACTAGAGCCTACAGGATGGGGAAAACTTCACCAACTCTATATCTGACAGAAGACTGATTTCTAAAATATAGAGAAAGCTCAAGAAATTAGAGGCCAAACTTCCAAATAGTCCAGTTTACAAATGGGGTTTGGTGCTAAATAAGAAATTCTCAACAGAAGAATTTTAAATAGCAGAAAGTCACTTAAAGATTTGTTCAACATCCTTAGCCATCAGAAAAATGCAAATTAAAACAACTCTGAAATACCATCTTACACCTGTCAGGACAGCTAAGAGCAAAAACACAGGTGACAGCCTATGCTGGAAGAGATGTGGAGCAAAGGAACATTGCTTCATTGCTAATGGGAGTGTAAACTTGTTCAGCCACTTCAGAAATCAGTATGGAATTTCCTCAGAAAACTGGGAATCAGTCTACTCAACAACCTAGCAATACCATTGTTGTAAATATACTCCAAGGTTATCAGCTCAACTATATCCATAGCAGCGTTATTCATAATAGCCGGAACCTATATTCAACATAGATGCCCCTCAAATGAAGAATGGATTAAACATTTGTGATACATTCACAAAATGGTGTGCTACTCAGCAGGAAAAAGACATTCTAAAATTTGCAGGCAAATGGATGGATTTGGAGAGTATCATTCGGAGTTAGGTAACACAGTCCAAGAAAGATAGATATTACCAGATTTTAGACACAAAGCAAAAAATATTTAGGTTGCAAACCACAACCCCCAAACAGCTAGCTAACAGGAGGAGCTTAAGAGAGGGTGCCCCCTTTAATCAAATGAATGTCCACCCTAATTGTCATTATAGAACCTCATCCAGAAATGGATAGAAGCAGATGCAGAAATCCATAGCTAAGCATCAGGTAGAGCTCCAGGTCCACCTGGGGAGGGGGGGAGGAGGGAGGGAGGGAGAGAGAGAATATGAGCAAGGAAATCTGGATTATGAGGAGGAGTCCCACATAGATAACTAGCTGGAGCTTTTGGGAGCTTGCTGAACTGAAAAAAATGAGACATCTTCAGGAAAAGAAGCTGACCCTCTGAATGTAGACGACTATCAAATGATATGGGCAGTATATGAGACCTCATGGAGTAGAATCAGACTATATTTCTGTGCATGAACTAGTATCTTGGAGCCCATTCCCTACAGATGAACCCCTAACCCAGCCTTAATATTGAGATGAGACAATCAGGCCTATCTCAAATGGATACACCAGACTGAACTGACCCACCTTGGGACCCCTTGCCTTCCTTGGGGAGGGGATGAAGTGATGTGGTTGGGGAAGGCTGAGGGAGGACTGGGAAGGATTGGGAGGGGAGAAGGGAGGGTGAGCAGGGGTATAATAGGGAAAAAACATTTCTAAATAAATATATATATAATAATAAAATGTTCTAAAGCTTTATATAAGTTTATGAGTTGAGTTGGATTTCACTTATACCTGAGTGTATCACAGGCTTCAGACTGGATTCTTCTTGTACATAAAGAGTTCAAAGCACTGAAAAAATTTATACTATAATTCCTCTTTTATCAGAACTCTAGTCCACTTTAATCACATAGCTTCTCCAGATCTAATGATATATTATTATTCTATAAAAGCCAAGTACAATAATGGAAGAAGGAACTTTTCCAAAAAAAAATTTAAGAAGTAATGGACTTTCAAGAAAGAACAGTTAACTTCCTGTAAGCTGTGTAATGGATGATAAGCAAAATTAAGCAATATACTTCTATTTGCTTGAGATTTATATGTTTGCCTTTTGGAACTTACTAGCCACTGAAGTGGACAGCATTAATCTCTGGCATTTTCATTTTATCTTCAATGCAGAAGCTACTTTCTAAGGGTGCTATAACTCTCAGCCAAGCTATTGGAAGAGGTTATTTATATTTAATTTTTCCAAGTGTCAGATTCTCAGTTTCCATTTATTTATGTATCAATATTAGCACTTTAGATGTTGAGAAATTTCCAGAGCAATAGAGTTTACTGGCATATTTTGGGAACTCAAGATCTCTGCCACCAAGAATTAAAATTACACAGGAATGGATAATTATTCTTTAAATGTAGAATAGTAGGGGTCACATTGGCTCAGAAACATAAGTAGCTTGTTTATGAAATATCATACTGTGGCCATTACTTCCTGCTCACGTTAGAAAGACAGAGAATGAAGACAACTGAACCCGGGAATTGTCTTCAGCATGCAGAGCAAAGTTTGAGTATCACTCAGCTCCACTGATACCTGGAGACGTTTCATATCATATCATACCCCCTACAACCAGAGAGTGTAGAAGAAGAAAAAATGTTGTTTAGGGAAAATGTCTGGTTGTCTGCTGGTACATGCTTGAAGCTTTGTTGAGATACAATTTAAGGTATTACATGTTTGCCTTATGCTTTGCGAACTAAAAATTATGAATATTAAAATTGTTCAGTATTTTATTAGGGACTACAAGTGACAATAGCCTTCAGGCAAGTCCAATGACAGGAAAGTGCTCCCTCATTGTACATAAAGCTACACTGGTATTTTTTTAAACCAAGTGTTTTGTTTCTTTAAGTGCTTCATGAGGAAATCTTCTATACTTATCTATCATTATTTTATTTTATTTTCCTATCTGACAATGAGTGATAGCTCATATATGTCTGCTTCTGAGAGATGATTCCATCAAAGAGCTGGATTCCAAACTCTTTTTAAAAGTTTTTTTAAGACTTAATTAATTAACTAGTTAATTAATTAACATAGTTTTGCTTGTGTGTGTGTGTGTGTGTGTGTGTGTGTGTAAAAAAGAGAGGGAGAAAAGGAAAGAGAGAGAGAGAGAGAGAGAGAGAGAGAGAGAGAGAGAGAGAGAGAGAGTCAGTACTGGTATACTTAATTATTGTACATGTAGAAATGTCAGAATTAGGGGTCAGATCCCATGGCACAGAAGTCACAGACTTTTTTAGGACACTGTGTTCATTACATTCATTTGAGGAACCAAATACCTCTGTTGCTCATGATTATGCGGCCAGATCTCAGCAATAGCTCTTAATTGTTGAGTACACTGTATAATACCTCACTTAATTTTTTTTTAATGTAGAAAAATTTCAGTTGCCAGTGGTTGGGTTGATTTAATTGAAATTCCTATTTCTGTAAAGTTCTGTCTAGAGATGAGTGATTGATTGAATCATCCATGATATGCAAGGCTCTGGGGGTTTGCCTGTTGTATGCAAGGTTCTGAGTATTAAGGCTCTGCAAATAAATTATGAGAATATTATTTATATGTAATAACAATACTTATTTAAGTAATCTAAGACAAATTTATAAACTTTTTTGAGAAGGAAATGTTCTCTTTTACATTGTTTATATTGATTTTCTGCCTAAGTGTTGAGGGTAATATATTTCTAAACTATTCTAGATACTGATTCATTTTACTTATTAAAAGGAAAAAAATATAAAACCTAGTTATGGCCACAGTGAGTTAAAATGTTTGCTTTCAAGCCTTCAACCTTGAGTTCAAGCCCTGGAGCCTACATTGTGGAAGGAGAGAACTGACTCCAGCTCATTGTCTCTGGACCTCCTCGGGCACATTCTAGATGCACATGTGCACAGTCCTTTACAAACATATAATAAATGTCCATTTTGTCAATAACAACAACAAGGAAAATTATTACAAAATCAAGGGGAAAAATGGACATTCTACTAGGATCCTAGACTAGCCCCTGAAGCCACAGCTGACCAACAGCAACCAGCCTGGCTCTGCCCTTAGTTCATGGATTCCCACCTTCGACCCCATCTCTTTTTGTCATTCCTTTCTCCTGACCCTGCTAGAGGGTGTGATCCTCAACATTCTTCCCCTCTTCTTTCTCTTTTTCTTCCTCTCTCTCTCTCTCTCTCTTTCTCACTATCCATCTATCTCATTTTTATCTTTCTCCATAATATTAAAGTCTACGCAGTCTAAGTGTCTTTTGCTGTGCCACTTGCCACCTTCCCTCATGGGGCATGGGGTTTCCATCAATTGCCATCCATCATCCACATGGGTATCTGAGTTAACAGAACATAACCCATTGTAAGTAATAAGATCTTCACTTATGAACTTTTACTTATTTAAGGTTTTTTTTTGGTTCCCCTCCCCCAAAATTATAGTCTTTGAGTATGTGGAGCTTGTGTATTATTCTTAGATGTTTTACTGACAATTATATTTAATTTTATTTTAAAAAGGAATTATCTTGGAACTTTATCTTGGGTTGCAACATTCAGCTTCTCTCCTTCCTACAGTTTTGCTTCTTTTTATTTGGATATCTGTCTTTCATTTTAATGGCCTTTCCTTTTTAGAAAACAAAATACTAGGAGATAATATTGTGTTTAGTTAGGAAATGTTGGGAAGAATCCAAACCTGCCATTTAAGTTTAGTCCTGAATTACACATACAATTCAGGAAATAGAACTAACGATGTTTAGAAGACAAATTCCGAGTATAAGAAGAAAACTGATGTTGGCAATTTAGTTTGTTGGGAAAAAGACAAAGCTATATCATGCTTTCTTTAGGGCCACCAACCAGCTTCCAAATAAACACATGGAGACTTAGTATTAATTTTGAATGCTCTGGTCGTTCCACTAGCTCTTATAACTTACTTTAACCTGTTTCTCTTCATCTGCATTTGCCTCAAATCTTCTTACCTTTCTTTCCTATTGTATGTCCTACTTCATGTCTATCTGGCACTGCCTTGCTGGCTGGCCCCAGGCATCTCCCTCTTTTTCTCCATTGTTCTCTCTCTCCTAGATCCCTTCTCCTATTTGTTCTCTCTGTGTGACAGTCCTGCATGTTCCTCTACTGCCTAGACATTTGCTGTTCAGCTTTTTATTAGACCAACCAGGGGCCTTGGCAGGCAAAGCAACACAAATTTACATCATTAAACAAGTGGAATATAAACAAATGTGACACTCCTTCACATAGTTAAAATAATATTCTGCAACACAAACAAATGTAATACATCTTTTCCTAGTTAAACAAATATTCCACAACACAAAGATGTCTTCATGGTTGCCAATTGAATCTGTCTGGGATAGGTCTCTTGGAGACATGCTTGCACTAAGAAATGATAAGAAGCTGCAGACACTTGAAAAATTTAGAAATTACAAATGGTACTCTGTGATGTGGGGAAGAGAAAATCCTCAGTACTTTAACCTCTGTCTATTGTTCCTGCTTTGTATTTTGAGAGGGGCAAGTCTGGATGTGGAGTAACTAACAGATCTAGAAAGACTGCTTGGAGTATATTAAGAAACATGGAAACTGTACAAATTTAAGGAATCATAAAGGATAATAACTTTTAAGTTCTGGTGATTAATTGGATGTGTAGGAGTATTGGGTATAGAGTCAAATGAGGTTTAGTGGAAGTAATTCTGTTGATAATGATTTGTAAGAAAAAAAAAATAGTACTATCTCTCCATGCATGAAATTGGATATATTTGAAGTTTTGATTGGTTTTAATATGTCTCTTTTCCCAGGTTTAAAAGTTAAAAAGAGGGCAGACAACACAGGGTTGAAGAATACGAAGCAGAGAGTAACTGAGATTTGAGACCTTAGTAAGAACTCAAGACTGTCCCAGTAAGTAGGTTGTTCATCTTGTACACATTCTTCAGTTTGTATCTATTACAAATTTACAATATTCAAAAGTTATCAAATCAATTTTATGTGATAATGTTTGGACCTCGTTGTAGTTTGTTGATTTTATTCTTTTGGCTCTTTGATCTTCTGGGTCCCCACCCAGCTCCCAATAAATCACACTGAGGCTTATTCTTTCCTATGAATGTCAGGCATTAGCTGGGCTTGTTTCTTGCTGGATTTCATTAACTTAAATTATTCTGTCTCTCTTTTGCCCCTGGGCTTTTCCCTTTCCCTATTAATGCATAATTTTCTTTACTTCCTACTCCCTGTCTCATTGTGTGGCTGAGGGGATGGTCCCTAGATTACCTCTCCTTCTCTTGCTCCCAGATCTTGTCTTCCTAGATTTCTCTTTGTCTTTTATTCTTTCTGCCTGCCAGCCCTGCCTATCCTTTCTTCTATCTTGCTATTGCCATTCAGCTTTTAATTATACCAATCTGGTGTTTTAGACAGGCAAAGTAACACAGCTTCACAGAGTTAAACAAATGCAACCTAAAAGAACGCAAACACATCTTCATAATTAAATAAATATTCAGAGCATAAACAAATGTAACACATCTTAGAATAATATTCTACACCACATCATATATCATATTTTGGTGGGGCTTTTGACATAATTATTTAGTCAGAAGTCATGCAGGTGTGTAGATTGTGCTAGTGTGTGATGAAATGTCGAGGACATTGGAGAAACAGGGATATTATGGAACAAATCTCAAGGAACCTGATGCAAGTTATACAAGCAGCCTCAGTGATGCTTAGACGTGTAAAGAAGAGGCACCCCACTGGTCAAGGGTCCATAAGGCAGGGACATATATAAATGTATAGATAGGAAACCAGGAGTGATGGTGACTTTGGCTTATGGTTTCTATTCTTACAGGATGGGAAGATATGCAGATTCTCAGATACATACCTGGAACAAAGAGCCCAAGACTGATTGAGGTCTGTTAGTAAAGCCACTGAAATAAACCACGTGCTTCACATTCTCTTAAACACTGTAATAAAAACCAAATAAACAAACTTGGTTGTCTTGGTTACTATAAAAGTAATAAGACAAGCCTTATTTAGAAAACAGTGAGCAGTAGAGCAAGAGTGTGGAGAGCTGATGTCTGTATACAGTTGTACCGAATGTCCAACAAACATGCTTACTAAGCCATTTTAACAGGCTTTACCTCACAGAAATGAATAATTGAATCAAATGACTTTCCTAAACCTCTTCCAATGTAAATATATTAGACATGTCCCAGGATGAGCTTGAACTTGTTGTGCAGCTAATGATGACTTAGAAACACTGAGCCTTCAAACTCCATGTCCTGAGACCTAGGATTGGCAATATTTACTATCATATCTGGATCCTGATTTAGTTTTGATAAAAGGCAAATACAAACATAGTCTTCAGGACATATATCTTATTTACACACCTGCACCTTGCTTTGGCAATCTGGGAATAAGAGCCTTAAAGGAAAACTTCAGATTTTGGATGTATTTTTTATTTGTGATTTTGGATCAAACAATGTGCTAGATGTTGTATGAGAAAAAGATGCACTGAATGCGTTTGGATCCTTGAGGGGATGCACAAACTACTGCAAGAGTGGAAGATCCATCTTGGAAATGTTGAAAACTATAAAACCAAAGCTAGAAAAAGACAATGAACATTCCAGGATGGAGCAGAGCAGCATAGATAATCTGTGTTCCCAGGCTGTTTGTTAATTGCCTGAGACATTTGCTGTTAATTGGCCAGGACATTTTCCAGTTCAGTTCCTGCGATATGCTGCTAGTTCCCTCTTGTCTACTAAATTGTTGCCACCATATCCTGGAGAGATTCTAAAAGTAGTCTAGAAGACTGCAGAAATGTTACCTCCCTGCAGTGGAAATTGGTCTGGGTATGAACCCACGAGCTGTTTGATGCCATTTAGCTTATGGTGCATGTGATCCTTGAGCTAACGAAACTCTTGCCATAAGAGCTGACAATGGTGGGTCTGGGAACTGGGGAGTAAGAGGAAGGTATTCTGTTAGAATAGACATTAACTCATTCTCAGCATCTCTTTAAATCTAATGGACTTCAAATATCCTTCCTCCCATCTCTCCACTTTTACTATTATCCTGTTTGTCTCCCTTTATTCCTTCACTTGCTAATATAGTCTATTACAGTTTCATTGGGTCCTGTAATGGATCATATTGGTGCAAAGATAAGACTATATGCTCTTTTCTTACAGAATTTGTATTCATTAGGAGAATATATAAAATGAGAAGTAATAGATTTCAGTAACTCTTTAGTTTTTGTTCAACAAAGAGGCAGAGAAGTGATCTATATTGAAGGCATGAATTATATATCAGGTCCTTGAAATAGAGTTTATTATTTCATATTCTCTCTCTTTCTCTCTATCCACATGAGCATATATTTTACTCTAAGGAGAAGTTTCTACATGTGTAGAGTTCTTAGACAATAACAGGCTACACATGGGAAGATTTAGATGAAGGTCTTAGCATATCACCTTTGCTCTACACAGTAGGAAGTACTGAGCCTCTGACCTCCTGTTTCTATTTATCTGCTGAACTTGAACTTGAATTCTCCTTCTTGCTTATGTTGTCCATCTCTTTTCTTCAAATAACACTTTTGCCAACTTTCAAATAACACTTTTCTATAAGGGATAATACTTGTAGAAACACAACAACAGTCCCAAGTCTTTGTCTTAATCTAAATTTAAAAAAAAATCCAAAGAACTGAAACTATTTGGAGAAAGGTGAGTGTGTGCCACCATTCACTTTACTAGTCAGGCTACTGTGCATGGTAGGAAGATGTCATTAGGGGAAGCGACAGTGGCTTTAACATGCTAGAGAATACAAAGAAGAGTGATAGCTACTTTTTTGGCAGTGCAGATAGGGAAGACTTGAGGTGCTAATATGCTATTCTAAAAATATGAGAGCCAATAACAACATTTAAGGAAGAGTGCCACATTGACGTCTATGAGGTCTAATGGGCATGATTTATTGTATTTCATAGTTTTCAATAAGGAATTTGGGTTTGTGCAAAACAGATGATATTCTTGACTGGATGATAATCTATGTCATATCTGATAGGGATGGGTTTTTATTGTTGTTCTTTATTTGTTTTGGGGTGTGTGTGTGTGTGTGTGTGTGTGTGTGTGTGTGTGTGTGTGTGTGTGTGCGCGCGCGCTCATGTATGCGAAGGTTGGCCCACCATACTCTAGGGTGGTAGTAGCCTTGCTGGATAGGTTCTGAGTGTGGGTGGGCTTTTTTAGAAAACACTCTCCTCCTGTGATATCAATTTCCCTGCATTTTGAGATCAACCAAATGGAATTTAAAAAGTAAATGCTTGCTCCATGGTTCAACATTTAAAAAATCTGGATGCTGAGCCTGCATGAATTCTTGTGGGGGGGATACTTCATGCGTACCCCATCATCCACTGACACCAACAAAGTCATGTATGCTGATTACAGGAAGAAACAATTTGAACTCATGCTTGAAATTCTCCCATACTCTTACATATGCACATGCATGCCTCTCTGTCTGATTTTCCTTGTATTCTTTCCCTTTCTAAGCATGACTTTTATATGTGTGTGTGTGTGTGTGTGTGTGTGTGTGTGTGTGTGTGTGTGTGAATGGGTTTAAGAAGTAAACGAAGTAGGTTTTTGAACAAACAGTGAAATGATATTTGGAACCAGAAATGTGTACAGCACTCACACTCATACCTACATACCACCACGTGAGCACACATACAATAGTAAGTCTTTAAAAACTCTACAATGAAAGCCCTAAATTTCTAATATGAATCTTTCTCAGCACCTCTGCAGATGCTGTCTTTTTTCTTGTTCTTTGCTAATATCAACCTTGTGTAACTACACAACTAACACATTATTTTATATTAAAATTATAAAATAATATTTTATAATACCTTTATATTACCTGTGTTTTATGTTACTAATTCTGAATGTCTCTTGCAATTACCTCTTCTCAATTTATAGTTTGTGTTGAAGGTGAGTGGAATTTGGGGACCTATGTCTTCTGACTCTGTGGTTGGCAGAAACTTACTGTGTCTGTTTGAAAGCTAGCCTTTAGAATCAGGCAGACATGACTACCAGTCTTGGTGTAGTTCTTCTGCAATCTGTTTTACCTAGTAAATCTAACTCTCTTTATCAGTAGGAAATACTTCTGATGACCAACCTCATCTCTTTTGGCTTATTGAGCATTCAGTTGCAGAATGGTTCATGGACCTCAGAATCCCCATGCCCTGACATGCTCTTACTTGAGCATTGGATGTGTGTCTTTTTTCCTTTCCCTGGGCTGTGTAAAAGGCTCTTAGAAAATTCTGGAATGACCCAGGGCATGTTCTTTAATGAGAAAGGCTTTCTTATATTTTACATTACTACTTCTTAGAGGCAGTGTTGATTTTGTAGATGTTGTGACCCCTGTTGCCTTTGGCAGAATACACGAAGTGGATGTTCACCTTTCTCCACACTGATTTATATATACCTCCTACTTGAGAGCTTTCTCACTCTCTATTTTAGAACACGTACTAAGACACTATCAGACTGCTGTGAGGATTTAGTAAAATATTGTGTTAGTTGACTAGTTATACAAGGTTGATATTAGCAAAGAACAAGAAAAAAAGACAGCATCTGCAGAGGTGCTGAGAAAGATTCACATTAGAAATTAGGGCTTCACTGTAGAGTTTTTAAAGACTTACTATAAATATATTTTTTAATTTATGTATATATGTGTGCTTATGTGGTTATATAGGTATAAGTGTGAATGTTGTACACATTTCTGGTATGTTAAAATAATATTGTCTGGTATTGGTGATTTAGTTCAGTGGTGACCACTTCCTTAGCAACAGCAGTCTTAGGTGTGCTCCACAACATCAAAACAAACAATATAAAGTAATTTGACATTGTGGGGTTATGAGGTGGAATGGTACTTTTAGAACAATATAAGTCTTTCCGTATACAAAGAACCATATTATCTCTATATAGTCCTGTCCTGGAACTATCAATTGTCATCCAGGAACTCATTGTTACTTTTCTTTGTAATAGTTACTTCATACATGTTTGTTATATATTTAGCTCCTTGTAGGGTTTTTTTTTTTTTTTGTGATTGAAATCTGTGTAAATTGGGAACTGAATCAAATCTTGACTCAACAATTTATATTGAGGACAGAGTTTTGAAAAAAACAGTTAGTCATTACCTATGGCTGGGTGTAATGCCAAAGGTCACACACATATGTTAATGAACACGTGCTAAGCACAGAGACCTAAGACATGTGCAGAAGACCCTTCCCTGTTGACAAAGCAATTCTAACCTAAAAAAGATGCTCTAAGGCCAGCAATAACTGAGGAGTCTTCTGAACCAATCTGGAAGGGCCAACACAGCAGAATGAAGTGTGCTACCAATCTTAAACTTCCTGCTCAAGTCCTCACCCCATATAAGCTAGTCCCTTCCCTAAAATAAATAAGCTTGCTTGCTTGCATACTACTAGAGTCTGCATCGTTGCCTCCATGTCTCCTCAGGACCTCTTGAAGGCCAACTAAATCTTTTCCCAGGGCTACTCTCCAGGATTGGCTGAGGAGCTCTCTGTCCTCTAGGATGGGTTGGGATGGGGTATCTCTCGGGGTACAGCCTCAGTCCTTTTGTCCTCCTTGACCTTTCTTTCAATCTAACCTGTTATGTGACTACCAGTTAAATGCCTCTATTATGGTGGCCGGTTCTCTGAAATTCACACTTCTGGTTCCTTGCTCAGTGGAATCCCCTGTTTTCCTGTCCCAGGACACAGAAACTTTCTTTTTTTAGTTGTCTCCTTGGTCCCTCTAGTTTAGTTGAAATTCCATCATGGGCAATATCCTCTCTTCCGTTAAGGAGCCTCAAATCTTGGCCCTTCCCTAAGTCACCTCCAGCGGGAGAATCCCTGTATTCTTGGAATGACTTCTCCCTGGAGGCAGAGACTGAAAATGTTGGTCAGAAGTTGTCCCCTTCCCTCATAGAGGTAGGACCCAGGGCTAGGTACCCTACCATCAATCTCTTTGCTTTTCCTGTTAATGTTGATACTGAAACCACTAATTGGCCCTGGATACCCACTCCCTTGGTGGTTTTGGCACAAATTAAAAGGCTGTTGATGAATTAAATCCTAGCTTGCTTTACTTTTAACAGGTTTTGAGGCAATTCTATGTAATACCAGACCCACTATGACTGGCATTACTTGCTTAAAGCAGTGTTAGAAACCTTCTGCCTTTCAATAGTTGCACTCAACTTACAATGATCAGAACAAGGCACAAGCTTACCTTAATTCATATTATGGTCGTCCTGTTACTCTTGACATTCTGACCAGCCACAAGGAATACATCTACATCGACTGTATTTTTCAATCTACTGTTGGCTTGCTTGCTTATTTCCAACAAGTGTCAGATTTTCTCTTTAAGGCTCTGAAGACCTGTACCCCACAGTGAGAGTTCTGGCTACATTCATAATCTTATCCAGCAAGCTGAGGAGTCCTTTGCAGAATTTCTAGCCTTTGACACTCAAGTAGTTTGAGGACCCAAGCCCTTGGGCCCCATCAAGGAGCTTCTTATTAGACAACTGACCTAGAAATGACTCAAGAGCCCACCCTAAAAGCCATTGTTCCTATTTATAATGAAGATATTCATAAGTGAGTCAGGGAGCCAATAGCCCAGACCACTCTTTCTGGGGCTGTGGACAACAGGGGCACCTTAGGTGAGACTACCTCAGAGAAGGCCAAAGACAAAGTGCCTAAAGTGTCACATGGGTTACCACTGGGCGTGTGAATATAAAAGTGCCTTTAAACTCAACAAGAGGTTCCCCTCAGCCCAGCAAGTAAGGTATTTGGCACCCTTCCCATTCTTTGTCACTCACTTTTGATGACCATATTTCTTGATGCTATACTCATTAAGGGCCTAGTAGACATGGGAATATATGTGACTATAATGTCTATTGATGACATGAAAGCCTTCCTACATTGAAAATTGAGGGAAAGCCCTGTCATTACAAGAGTTGGTGGAGATCAAACCTCTAAAATTACTTAGTACACTGAAAGAACTTAGATGGGAATACACCTCTTTAGGCGAGTTGTGGCTGATGCACCCTGTAAACTTCGGGGCCAAGACCTATTGGAGGACATGGGGGCCATAGTGACCACTGATGATAAAGCATTTTATGAGGAAGTAGTGACTCATATTATATGCTAAAACTTTGAGGACATGGCAACTTCCTTCACCCCCAATTCTTACAGTCACTTTCTATCAAACAATTCCTACCCCAGAGCCCATAAATTTAAAATGGCTATCAGATAAGTCCATTTGGATGGACCAGTGGCCCATAATAGAATGAAAATTGTCAGCTATGAAAGATTTAATTAAAGAATAACTACAGTTGGGCCATATTTAACCATCCAATTGTAGATTTAATATCCCTCTTTTTGTGATAAAGTAAAAAATCAGGGAATTTTTGCCTTTTACATGATTTAAGACAAATTAATGAACAAATGGAAAACATTGGCTCCCTGAAGGTAGGACTACCACATACAGGCACCATACTGCCTGGATGGTATATTACGGTGGTAGATATTAAAGACCGATTTTTTCTATACCTTTGGCACCACAAGATAGAGAATGGTTTGCATTTACCAAATGGGAACTCAATGTACAAAAGCTTGCTCCCCAAAATCAGTGTAAGTTGTTTCCACAAGACATGAAAACATAGCCCAAGTAAAAAATATGTCTAACAAGTCTAAAATAGATTCCCAATGATATATTGCTGGTTCATTGTATGGATAATATTCCTTTCACATATCCAGAGAGAAAAATTCTTTTGGTCCATCTGGAGAGAAAAAATTCTTAAGGCATTGTTGCCACAACTCATTAAAGAGCTAGGAACTCTTAATCTTGAGATTGCCCAGAAAAAATACAATTGTTGCTACTCTTTGCCTTCTTGGGTTATCAAATAACCCAATGTATAAAATCCCTTAATGTCTCCTTAGAAATAAGAGACCCTTATATTCTAGTGAGTTTTCAAGAACACTGCAGCACTGTTAATTGGATCAAACAATTTCTCCCTATTCCTGATGAGGAGATGAGAAATTTATATTCCCTTCTTCAAGAGCACTCCTCTTCATCAGACAATGTAAGGCTGA
Organism: Phyllotis vaccarum; assembly: GCA_033318265.1. Classification (NCBI taxonomy): domain Eukaryota; kingdom Metazoa; phylum Chordata; class Mammalia; order Rodentia; family Cricetidae; genus Phyllotis; species Phyllotis vaccarum. The sequence continues at coordinate 33,190,034 of JARWLC010000010.1, read as the reverse complement.
TGGAAGGAGCAAAGATCCTCCTGAAAAAGATAGAGAAATTAATTTTTTACTACTTCCTTAATGTAGTATGATTCAGGCACATACCCCCCCCCCCCCCCGCATGTACTGGTCCGCTGGACCAAAGATATTATACTGGAGCCTTGTGGCAGCCAGGTCCTTTGATATGGATACATCTTTCATTATCTGATGTATACCATGTTACATCAAAGTTTGGTATTTTCTTTGAAATGAGCATTAAATCTAGGTCCTTTGCTAAGAGGATTATGAGAAGGGAAACTGACAAGATTATACTTCCCTTTTTCTTCCAAAATACACAGCCCTTATGAGCAGACTCACTTCCTTTTCAATGGACAATGACAGGTTTTGCAGGCATGGTAGAAAACTGTTTGCCACAAGACAGGTGTTTGTCTGGCAGCCATTCTGACTATTGAATTGGTGTTAAGCCTATTTGCCAATCCTTCAAATTCTCCTATTTCTCATGTTTCTATTGCCATTAAAGATGCTAAGAAAAGAAATTTTGGCTTAAGAATGATATTTCCCAATAAAAAGAAAATTCCATATGTGCAAACCAATCCTGGCTCTGTGCAATTGAGAGAATATTTTGGCGGTGCTGAAGGCACAGGAATTGAGTCAATTCTATCCCTTTAACTTTTTTCTGATAGTTGCTATGCTACTCAAGAATGCAAATTGGAAACTTCACTCAGCCCAGGCAGAGAGCCCTGTCTTCAGAACCTAGGCCTTGGGATATGGCCCTTGGAAACCCATCCCCCCTAATCTCTCCCCTAAACCTTGGCCAGAAGGGAAAACTCCTACAAGCCAGAACTCCTCATTATAATTTAGTTTTATGGACACTCCAACCTATAAATCCCAACCAAAACCTACCCCACCTCATCACCCTGTAGTTCTAATAGTCTCTCTCTGACTCTGCTATTTTCCCATTTTATATATGCTTAGATTTTCAGCCTGCTTCTAAAATGCCTTGGCATAGGCCAAAACAGTTCCTTTCTTATCCAGTGATAATTCACAGTTCACAGAAAGACATCCCATATCATACCAATACTCCTCAAATTTTTTCATACAATAGAAACTGAAGGAGTGTTGCCAAGCTCTTTTTGTCAGGCTACAGCCACCTTGATACCCAAGCCACACAAAGATGCAACAAAGAAAGAGAATTACAGACCAATCTCCCTCATGAATATGCAAAATACTCAAAAAAATTCTAGCAAACCAAAGTAAGAACATATCAAAGAAAATCATCCACCATGATTAAGTAGGTTTCATCCTAAGAAAGCAGGAACAGTTCTACATATGAAAAACTATCAATGTCATCCATCATATAAACAACCTAAAAGAAAAAAGCCAGTCATCTGATTAGATGTTGAAAAGCCTTTGACTAAGTCCATCACTTCTTTATAATAAAAATCCTGGGAAAATAAAGAAATACTAGGAAAATACCTAATTATAATAAAGGCACTATATAGCAAGCCAACATCAAAATAAATGGAGAGAAACTTAGAGCAATCCCACTAAAATCAGGAACAAAACAAGGCTGTCCTCTCCCCCCTTACATATTCAATATAGTTCTCAAAGTTTTAGCTAAAGCAATAAGAACAAAAGAAGAATAATGTGATACAAACTGGAAAGAAAGAAGTCAAACACTATTTGAAGATGATATGATAGTATTTATAAGTGACCTCCAAAATTCTACCAGGGAACTTCTACAGGTGATAAACACATTCAGCAATGTGACAGGGTACAAAATTAACTAAAAATAAAGATGAACAGCTCTCCTATATACAATGATTGAGAAAGAAATCAGGGAAACATCAGTGTTGCATGAATTCTGGTTGCAATAAAGGAAACACAAAGACAGATGTCAGAGAAAGGTTGAAATATCAAAGAGAAGAAACACCACAGTCAAATCTTACCTGGCTATCTTCCAGCTTCCTCAGTTCTGCTCCTCATAGCTTCTACTGCCCCATATGTCATCCTAAGCCTGCCTTAAATACCTTCTTCACCCAGTTGTTTCACATCCAAGTTAAGTTTAAAGGTGTGGGTTATTACTATTTGATAGTTAGCCTTGAACTTACAGAAACACAGAAAGATCTCTGTTGGTAAAGTTATGAGATTAAAGGCTTGACAACAACACTGCCTGCCCAGGAGCCTGGAGCTCCCTTTGTTAACCAAGCTGGCACCAAACTCAGATTTCTTGAAATCAAAGACATCGTCACCATTCCACTGTCAGGCATAGGTCATCACTCCTGGTCTTTCCTGGGATTAAAGGTGAAAGCTACCACTCTCTGATCCTCCTGGACTGACTGTGGGTGGATCTCTTCTCTAACATTCCAGACTGGTTTTATGAAATATATAACATATCACCACATATCACCCTTTACAATAGCTGCAAATAGCATTAAATATCTTGGTATGACTCCAACTTGAAAGTGACAGACCTGTATGACAAGAACTTAAAGTAACTGAAAAAAAGACTTTTAAGAAGATATCAGAAAATAGAAAGATCTCCTATGATCCTGGATAAGTAGGATCAACATAGTAAAAATGACAATCTTAAGAAAAGCAATCTACAGTTTCAATGCAATTCCCATCAAAATATCAACTCAATTTTTCACAGACCTTTAAAAATCAATACTCAACTGCATATGGAACAACAAGAACTCAAGACTGCAAAAACAATTCTGTTCAATAATAGAATTTGAGGAGGCATCACCATCCCTGACTTCAACCTATACTACTGAGCAACAGTAATAAAAATAGCTTGTTCTTGGCATAAAAATGGACTTGTGAATCAATGGAATTGAATTGAAGACACCAACCTTAACACATACACCTATGAACACCTGATTTTTTACAAAGTGGCCAAAAATACTTCGAATATTCAATATAAAAAAAACAGTATCTTCAACAAATGGTGTTGGCATCACTGGATGGTAGTATGTAGAAGAATGTAAATAGATTCAAACCTATCACACTGTACAAAATTCAAATCCAAGGTAGACCAAAGACCTTAACATAAATATAGCTACCTTGAACTTGATAGAAAAAAAAGTGGGAAATACCCTCCAACACATTGGCACAAGTGACCACTTCCTAAATATAACACCAGTAGCACAGACACTAAGAACAACAATCAATACTGGGACCTCCTGAAAGTGAGAAGCTTCTGTAAGGCAAAGGACCCAGTCAATAAGACAAAATGACAGCCTACAGAGTGGGAAAAGACCTGCACCAACCCTACATCTTACAAAAGTCTGTTCTCTAAAATGTATAGAGAACTCAAGAAATAGAGCCCCCAAACCTAAATAACCCAATTAAAAATGGGGTCCAGAGCTAAAAGGGGAATTTTCAACAGAATTACAAATGGCTGAAATGTACTTTAAAAAATTACTCAACATCTTTAACCATCAGAGAAAGATCTTTTCTTATTCTGTAGGCTGTCATTTTGTTTTAATGACTTTGTCCTTTGCCTTACAGAAGCTTCTCAGTTTCAGTCAAGAAACTAGAACCTAAAAACCTAAATAACCCAATTAAAAATGGGGTTCAGAGCTAAAAAGGGAATTCTCAACAGAAAAATTACAAATGGCTGAAAAGCACTTAATAAATTGCTCAATATCTTTAGCCATCAGAGAAATGCAAATAAAAACAACTTTAGATACTACCTCACACCTGTCAGAATGGCTAAAATCAAAAACACAGATGACAGCCTATGCTGGAGAGGATGTGGAACAAGGGGAACACTCCTCCATTGTTGGTGGGAGTGTAAACTTGTATAGCCACTCTGGAATACAGTATGGTGTTTCCTCAGAGAACTGGGAATCAATCTCCCCCAAAATCCAGGAATACCACTATTGGGCATTATACCCAAAGGATGCACATTCATACCCCAAAGACATTAGCTCAACTATGTTCATAGCAGTATTATTCTTAATAGCCAGAACCTAGAAACAATCTAAATGTCCCTCAGCTGAAGAATGGATCAACAAACTGTGGTTCATGTACACAATGGAGCACTACTCAGCAGAAAAAAAAATATCTTAAAATTTACAAGCAAATATATGGATTTAGAGAATATCCTCCTGAGTGAAGTATCACAAGTCCAGAAAGATAGGCATGGGATGTACTCATTCATAAGTGGATTTTAGGCAGAAAGCAATGAATACCCAAGCTGTAAACCACAACCCTTGTACATCTTGGGATTAGAATAAACTTAAGAGAGACATCCAGATTCCCCTAAGAAGAGAAAATAAAGACCATCTTAGCAAATTAGGATCATCGTAACAGGTCACAATCAAGAAGAGATGGGAACAAATTATGCCAGAAGGAGATGGTTGAGTGAGAGGAGCAACAAGGAATGAGGGGAAAGATTGATATCTTGATAGAGGAAGCCAATGTGGGGTGTTGGAAAGAGATCAGGCACTAGGGAAACCTCCAAGAACTCACAGAATGTCCTTGGCTAGGTCTATAACCAAGAGTAGAGGGGGAGACTAAATAGAATTTCCCCTATAATCAAATGAATAACCACCCTAAGCGACATCACAGAACCTACATACTACAATGAAAAGAGGTGGAGAAAGAGATCCATGGCTGAGCTCTGGGAAGAACTCCCTGCTGAGAGCAAGGGAGGAGAGTCTGTATAACCAAAGGGATATGGATTATGAGGAAAATTCCTGCAGTGATGGCTGGCTAGAGGTCTGGGGAGTTCACTGAATCAAGAACAGCCACTGGGAACCATCTGGAAAAGGAGCTAGGCCCTCCAAGTTTAGACAACTATAGATTGGCACGGGCAGTATGTGGAGCCTCGAGGGGTGGGATCAGACTGTGTTCCTGTGCCCTGTGCATGGGCTGGCATCTTGTAGCCCATTTTCTTCAGAGGAACACCTACCTAATGCTGTCTTGATTTGGGGGCGAGGAAATTGGAGTTGCCTGGAGTAGGTGTGCCACTCCAGTAGGAGCTGACCCACCTTGGTACTTCTTGCCCTTTTGTGGAATTAGATGGTGGGATGGGGAGGAGGGAAGCTAAAGGCTAATGGGTTCCTCGGAGAATGGAATATAGATGATACCATGGGTATTCCATACAGCCCTCAAGTAACAGTGGAAAGAATAAATTGCTCATTAAAATAAAATTATTAAGAAAAAAAATCAATAGTAGCAAAAAGTGATCCTCATTTGACAGAGGTCCCCTTTAAGAAAATTTCCTGTCATTTGATGATAAAGGACTCAGCCTTGGTCATCTCTCCCCAGGGAGACTCTGTTCCCATTAGTAAGATAGAAGGATCCAATATCCAAATTTTGGCAACATGGGTGAGAATATACTTGTGTGTCTCTGTAAGGACAGAATAAGCCAATATGGGTACCTGCCAGGGACATAAGATCTGCTTCAGACCAAGTAAACTTCAAGAAAGACACATCCCCTCCAACACACTGCTGACATTCCTTGCAGTGAGTCAGGCCCAAGATCTCTGGGCCCTAGATCTGGCCCCTTCAATTCCACTCCTGGTCTAGATAACTGCCCCTTCCCTTTGGAGTGTTTTTGACTTCCAATAGGACCCTGCTTAGCTCCCCTCATGGAGCAGTGAATTATATAGTGGGTACCATAAATTTGATTGAGGCTGTATGCTTTGATTGCACCCTCATAATTCTATAAGCTCTATACCCCTATATCAATGCTCAACAGGAGATTTTAAAGGCAGTACAACACAGGGATCGATGTGAAACTTTAAAATAATGGGGCTTGCAATTAATAGCTTGATCCTTATTACCAAAAAAGTGCAAGAATATTCCATAGACATTGACTTGCCCTTAAGTTGGGATTTTTGCCTTTCTGCCCTTTTGCCATTATAAAGTACAAGGACAATTAAATTCCACTTGAAATAACCTATAAAAATCACAACCACCCTTTTTACAAAATCTTTGGGACCATATACTTTCCCTTTTTGATTCTTGTAGGCTGGTAACTTGAGGGTTGTTGGGAAGGTTAGTACTTCTAATACTCTTGTTGTTTATAAATGTTTCCTATAGCACTTAACCAGACAATGGAGAATTAATAAGACAATTCAGCAGGTGTTGGCAACTCTAGATTGTCCTTAGTAATGGACCTCCTAAGGAGGTGATTAGAGCACGGGCTCACTGAGGCCTCAGCCAGAGGCCTTCACCCTGGGTGCTCTCCAGGGATGTCACCTTTCTCCCAGGCCCTCAGGCCTGGTAGCAAAAGACTATAAGAGCCTTTCAGGTAGGCCAACCTAAGAAAGGCACAGTCCATAAGCTGGGGGTTGGGGAGAAGGTCCCTGAGGTGGGGTCAACAAAATTATTGCCTTGCACTCTCTTTTCCACTGGGCCACATAAAAGAAATGAAGGGGTGAGATGTGGCTGAGTGTATTGCCAAAGGCCACACATACATGCTAATGAACATGAGCTAAGCACAGAGGCCTAAGCCATGTGCAAAAGGGGATTCCCTGATGACAAAGCCATTCTAACCTAAAAAAGATGCTCTAAGGCAAGCAACAACTGAAGAGACTAATGAGCCAATCAGAAAGGGCCAGCATAGCAGGAAGAAGAGTGCTACCAATCTTCAATTTCCAGCTCAAGCCCTCACCCTCTATAAACTAGTCTCTTCCCAAAAATTACTCCTGGAGTCTGTCTGCATCACTGTCTCCGTTCTCCTCTCCCCTACCCGCCAAGGAGATAAGGGGAGTAATGGGTGGTGAGTAACAACCACTGGTTCTCTGCTTGCTTTTCTATCCATGCTCTTGAAACCAGCATCCTCTCTCTGTACTCTCTTAGGTCTCTCCTCACTTCATGGAATGGTACTTCCTCTGTATAGGGTGGGTTTTCTCACCTTAATCTATTCTAGATATCCTGATATCCTGAGACATGCTCCAAGGTTTATTTGTTTGCAGAATGATTTAAGAAGTTGTTTGGATGAATCAATGCCCCATTCCAACTCATGGTCACTTAGAACCTATAAGTATGACATCATTTGAATACAGAACGTCTGTAAATATGATCAAGTTACCAGGAGGTCATAGTAGATTGTTAGACTCTTATCTTATTTTGTTTACTGTTGTTTCCTGAGAAAACATACTGACAAAAAGAGAGAAATGCTTTCTCTAGGCTCATGTTTCCATACTGCTAGCTTTACGTAGCTAGTGATATTTGTCCTCAATCAGGAGACATAGAACGATGAATGTTTGTGATCAGCCTGGAATGTTGCCACACTTAATGAACAGGCTTTCTCATCTGAGTTATTGTAATCAAGAGAATGCCTCCCCATTCCCAAGATAGTTTAGACCCTATCAAATAAATAATAGAGATGAACAGTTATAGACCTACAATATATTATTACTCTTATTGTATTTAAAAAAGGGAAATGTGAACATATACACAATCAGATGACTGCCTTGGTAGGGGACCGAGGAATTCTGACCACTATCAGAGGTTAGGAACTGGAAAGGAATACTATTTACCTCAAGTTTTCATAGGTACCATGACTTTGCTGACATAGGCCTCGAGTGTTTGCTGTAAGCTGCCCTCTTCTTAGTACAAACTCAAGAAACAAATCAAGTATGCTCAAAAACAGGAAAAGAGCTCAGGGAAGCTAATTGTCTGGTGAAAATAAGAGGAGAGTGTGTGAAGCAAAGAAGCCTATGATAAAATACTTAAAGGTGGTCAATAAAATAAGGATGGATACTTCTGTAAGGGACAAGATGGGTTTCAGAGATGACCCCAGACCCAGGAGCTATATTAGGCTGTACTATTTACTTGTTTAGTTGCCATAGTGACAAAAATAGCTTAAGGAGAGAAGGTTTGGTTTGGCATGCAGTTCAAGGAAAACAATTCAGCCATGGTGGTAAAGTTACATAGACAGGTTCAGGAGGCTTCTCAGATTGCACCCACAGCTAGACAGAAGAATGGTAATAAATACTGGCTCTCAGCTTCTTGTCCCAATTTCATTAAGTCCTCCATTCCTCCTCTAGCTCACAAATGCCTCCACCTCTGCTCAGGAAACAGCACTATCCACAACAATTAGGGCAGGTAATCTCACATTCAGCTAGGCCAGATACTCCCTCACACACAGACCCACAGATTGTTTTCCAGTGTGATTCTAAATTCCATCAAGTTGACAATACCGATTAACTATCACAGGAACAAATATCACTTTCTAGAAATTGAGGAGAATGAAATAAGGAGAAAAGAATGTGAAATCTAGAAGTTGTAACAATAATTCATGAATCTCTTGTTTAAGAGTTTTATGGAACTAACTAGCATAATACTTCAAATGAGTGACTACTTAGGCATATCTAAATTAATTGTTGAGCAGAGCTATTAATTCACTTGGCCATCTTCTCTAGCATACACACACACACACACACACACACACACACACACACACACACACACACACACACACACACACACACACATGCTGTATTGATTTGTATTCTGTATTGACAGATTTTCTTTACTCCCAACTTTTGGTTAGGTTCAGTCAGTGGTGAGGATCAGAACATGAAGTATCATTGACAACTTAGTTAGGGTTAGTTACTTTAGAATAGTGAACCATCTGCAGTTATATTTTAGCATGGACTAATTTCTTATCCATAGAGTTTTCCTGGTCCACTCTCTCAAAGCAGTGACTATCGTTCTGAATTTTATATTTACTCTTCAAAATTTCTATTTCAAGCTTAAGGGTGGATAACAGAAAGCACAATTTACTTTCATTGGTTTCTCTTTGGTTTGTTCATAATCCTATTTGTAATCTTTTCATTAGCTATTCTTGAGTTACTCCATTTAAATGTGTCATTTATTGTAAAGACATCAATTAAAGAGTCAACTTCTATAGTCATAATAGAATAATTGATATAGCTATATAGAATATGAGTTGTTGATAGAACATTATTTCAAATAATTTTCTACTTACTGGTAGTCCTTCACAAAATTACAACAGCAATTTATTTAATAGCATCCAGTTCTTCTTCCCCAGGCTCTCCCAGAACTTCTGTGTTATAGAAATTAGTCTAGCTTCTCTCACAGCAGCTCCGGATTTTGTAGTCCTGAGATCTATCTTTGGTTCCTATATTTTCCATGGTCACTGTTCTCTTGTTCTTCACCTTGGCCCTTAACTATTGACATTATTTCTTCTATGTTGTGTGTTTACTCTTCTTTCCTAGAAAGCTCTTCCACAGATAGCATAGTGGCACTTCTCTCTTCATTATAGTCACTGATCATTGACCATAGATCATTGAGACGACTAATCTCTTTAATATATATTTGCCCCACAATTATTCCTTTTTATATCAGCTTTATCTTCATCCATAGTCTATTGCTATAAAAATCTTACACAAATGTACTCTGTGCTGGATACTCTTGATCTGCTTTATTTTATGTCTCATGTCTATGGTAAAAAAAAAGTACATGCTGTTTTTAGTCAGGTATACTTCTGAATGAATAAACCAGGGATTTGTTTTGAACAAATTTTCTGTTAAGATAAATTCTAACACTTTGATAAAATTTAGTTACATATCAATCCATCTATCTATCAGTTTTCAATCTAACATTTATCATATATATGAATACATACACAGACAGACACACACACATACACGCACAATCTATTTATTCAGCCTGTGTCATGTTGACAGTTTTTTTAAAAAAATTCTCAACATCTTTTATTATTAAGACAAGTGTTGCCCCATTTTACTTTAAAATGCCAATTTGGAATACACACACTGAAGTCTCCAAGGCAATGCTTTCATCAGTAGTTCAGTTTGACTCACATACAGTCTAACTTTGTCATGCTGATGCCTCCAGCAGGGTCCCAGCTGATAACAGAGAAGAGCAGAAATATTATGACAACACCATTTCTGAGAAATGTAAGCATTGTCTGATTGGAAATTTAATTTAGGATTGAACTTTTCAGAGTGCACCCTTGTCTGTGGTGTTCCCAGTCTCTCTTTACTAACATCGTATCTCGTTCATTACTCAGACTTGCCTTGAAGTTCCTTGGCTTTTGCAACATCCCAAAGGAATACTACCCACATGGGGCCAAAGAATGTACTGTCTTCATCTAGAATTATGCTTCCTTAGGAAGGTTTTTCCTAAGAAATTCCACTAGATTCAAAAATTCAATTTCTAAATCAGTGCAGATTCCAGAAAGAACTATTGTCTTCATTTTCAATCCAAATGTATTCTAATTTGAATTGTTCATGGTGTTTATGATTATTCTTCTCTCATCCAGCCTAGTTATTCCTCCTACTGAAAAAAGTGGTGTCATCCACCATAATATGAACATATGAAATTTTGCCCAGTCATCTTCTCATTTGGGTATCATACATCAAACAGCCACCACACCATAGTAAAGTATCTATGTAAGACTTACATCCAAACTTATTATTCAGTGTATGTATGTATGTGATGTATGTATGTTCTAGAGGTAGAGAATACAGAGATGTGCTCATATTCTACATATGGTATCAGGGCACAGGTCTTTCATTTTATATGTATGGGGTATCAAGATTTTGGTTTCTAGTCTTTAAATTGCTGATGAGCAGCGTATGGTAGTTGATCATTTTCAGTTTGAAATTGCTTGTTTTTTCCTTCTGCTCTTTGAGTTGTTTTTTCCTATCTTTCTCAGAGGTCTCACTTACAAAACAGCCCCACTATTTCATAAACTGCATTTGCCTCCTTTATTATGGGTTTGATCATGAAGCTTAATTCCTGATTAACTCTATTAAGTGCAGGTCTTGTTCCCTGGCTCCTATAGCCTTTTCTCTTCCTTTTACCTAACTTTTGATTCCTCTCTTGTTGCAGCTCTAATTTGCTCTCTTTTTTCCCACTCTCTAAAATAATTTGCCCCCTGCTGTTACTTTGACTGTCAAGCAGATGACTGCCTTGCATTTTTCACATCCTATCCTGCCAACTGCTCTGATGCCCCTGCCACTGTCATTCCACTGCCTCTTCCTTAGACACTACTTTGTCGTTGCTCCTCTTTCTTTCTGTTTCCAGCATAGCCTGTATTTCTGACAAGAGACAGACAAGCAGAGAAGAAACATAAAATTGAGAGATACCATTTAGTGGGTGTAATATTTCAGTGTCATAATATGCAGCACAGTACAGGGATTGCCAGGTTCCTGCGTTGTTCTTTTCATGGAGTCTGGGATGGAAGCTCATGTGATAATGTTACACACACACAGGGCAAGTCTTTCCCTTCAGTTAACCTAACCTAGAAAACCCCTCACAGATATATCAAAGACTTGTCTTGAAGATGACTCTGGATCCTATTAACTGTACAGTCAATATAGCCATCACTCTATATGCTTATGTTTCTACTATTAAACATGTAAAAAATGTTTAAATATACACAAGTCAAGGTATCAAAAAAGTAAAGCAAACACCAGTGTCTACCAGCAGTAGATCTGATAATTAGTCATGATCTATTGCTAGAATAGACAGAATATGGCTGTGATTATGAATGGGTGGCACAGAATGACCTGAGTAAAACTTTCAAACACAAAATGAAGAAATAAATTTGATAAAATGAAATTATATGCATTTAAGATTATGGCAATTAAAATAAGATATGAGGGAATCTTGAGGTATATAACATTAGGTCAGTAATATTTTTCCTGCTATTTTGTTTTCAGAATGTAGACATGTCATGGGAAGCTCTCAAAGTAATGTTCAAGGGAGTTTAATTTACATTTCACTAAGTTTTCTCAAAAGTCATTTGTTATATTATACACCTGTAATTCCAGAAATAGTTGGAAGGCAGAGTCACAATAATCATGGACTCAACTATAGCCTTGGGTGTGTATATTGAGACTTTACTTTTAGTGGTACCCATACCTTGGTGGTAACCACCAGTTCTTAAATTTGACTTCCAACTCTCTAACCAAGATTTTTTAAAAAAAATGCCTGGTTTGAAAATATAGCCAACTCTCCAGGACTATAAAATTATAGACTTGGAGAAGACCAGTTGTGCAATATTAGTTGAGAATGTATTACATCTTCTTATGCTGTAGAATATGTGTTTAATGATTCAAAGACATGTTGCATTTATTTAACTATGTAAAGCTGTGTTACTCTGCCTGTACAAAACATCTGATTGACCTAAAAAAGTTCTGAATGGCCAATAGCTAGGCAGAAGAAAGGATAGGTGGGGTCTGACTGGCAGAGAGAATAAATATGAGTATAAATCTGGGAAGAAACATGGGGGAGTAATGAGAAGAAGAGGAAGGCTCCAGGGGCAAGCCACCCAACTACACAACAATCCACAGAGTGAGAAATAAAGAAAGGTATATAGTAACATAAAAGCACAGAGGCCAAAAAATAGGGTAATTTAAGTTAAGGAATATCAGGAGCTATTTTAGGCGATGATGTAGTTGCACCTGGTGGCAATTGTTAATTCAGATGTCAATGTAACTGATAAAGCTTTTCTAAGGGAGAAACCCCGTCATGCAGGGCCACAGACTATGAGAAATGGTTGTACCTGTCTGTAATTTCATATGTGCAAAACAGCTATGGTACCTCCCCATTACTGTGCATTTTCATGTAATATGTACATGTAATTCTGTGATTGCATCTCAATATTATGGGCACATATATTTGTGGATGGTCAGGACGATAACTTCTCATTAAGCTGTTTAATTTTGATAAATAGGAATACACTAAAATATGCTTTATAACTAGATCTGTTGTTCCCCGTGGAAAGAAGCCTGTTTTGGTTCTTTACTCAGACTACCATTAGAAAATAAGAATTTTTCCCCAGTCTAAGGTTTGCTAAAAAACAATTGGGTTGTTTCTAACTTTAAAAGAACTTCAAACTAAACTAAGCACTTCTGCAAAGGCATCATAAGGTTAACTTCCACATAAATACACAAGGACATTTTATCTGAAATCTATTGTAGAACTGAGGTTATTTAGTACAGAGAAACCTGAGATTCTATGCCAATTCTCCATTTGCTAAGAGTAATGAGGCTGATAACTCAGACCATCGGCCACTGCCCAAAAAAGTGCCAAGCACTGTGTCCCCACATAAATGTTTGCATGGAAATGGCTCTACCCCTTATAGTCTATTTAAAGAATGTGCTGTGACATTGAAAGAGCTTTGAAACTTTTCTGAGTATTGCAAAGGGTCTCCTGAAAGAAATATATATACATCCATTCAGAGAGAGGAGCTAAGGATTAGGGCTTAGAAGTTAGAACTCAGGTAAAATTAAAGCTGAAAAGGAGCTGTAGAATGAGAGCAAAAAGAAAAATTTTTAAAATGACCCTGAGAACATGGATGAGTCTTTTTCCAACAGATAGAAACCTATTTGTAGAGATTCTTAGATTAAAAAAAAAAAGTCTGATGCTCTAGATCCTCAGATTAAAAAAAAAAAAGTCATAGATTTCACTATACTGTGGTTTATTCTTTGAACCCTATTGTATCCATGGAATTTAATTCTATAATATATTTTAAAGTAAATCTGATAAGAAGCAGGGGGGTGGGTGTTGGGTTCCCAAAAAGCCATAAGAATAAAGAGCAGACAAACAAACAAATAAAATTACCTCCTTCCTAAACCAGTAGAATTCCTAACTACATTCCAAACATTTGTCCTTCTACCCTCAGATAAGTATCTTTCCTGTCATCAGTAAAATATGTCTCTTTGTAACAGACAGAGACCATTACAGAAAACTTCAAACAAACAACATGCACAATTATAGAGTCCATTCCTAATGGATATATCTACGAAACACCCCTGCACCTAAGGCATGGGTAATGTTAAAGAAGAGGAGCAAAAAGATTGTAAGAGCCAGAAAATCAGGAGTAATGTCAGAAGCCATATGATCAAAATCCTACCAACATGACTCTCCAATCATGAGCTGAACAAAGATGACACCAAAAGATATTTCAAGTTGAGGGGAAAGTCCATGGTGTTTAATCCTGAACAAAGAACTATAGGCATCCAAGGAAAGCTGAGATAGGAGAGATGGTTTTCACCAGGAAAGGGAAGATCAACTAGTTGATAAGTGCCATATTGTCAACTCTGATAGCATATATACAAGTAACATTATACAGATGGAGAAGGCTATATTTCAGGAAATATATGTGTACTACTTCATGTATTTATATATTATGAGATGCATATATACATTTATAAGTATCATATATATATATATATATATATATGCATCTAATAGCAATTAGTGAAAAAAGAGGTCATGAATTTGAAATTGAGCAAAGATGACCAGATGGAAGACTTTGAGAGAGGAAACGAAAGGGAGAAATGATGTCCATATATTAAAAAAATAAAACAATGTTCAAAAGTATAACTTTATGACATATTCCTTATTATGCATTATTTTTAAGACACATATTGTATTTCAAAAGGCATGAGATAGCTCCTTTTATTTATCTAAGAATCAACTTACTTACTCTATATTTTTACTTTCTTTCACAACCCAATTCTAAGTAGGGTTCTAGGATATTATACATTTTAAATCAGACAGTCAAAATCTCCAAATGTGTGAAATTTGTTTTCTTAATTCCTGCACATTGATATGGATGTCCTTATCTTATTGTTAAACTGTATATACTACAGATAACCACACATCACAAGATGCAAATAGAACTTCCATTAAAATATGTCTGTCATGGGCTAGAGGGCTATCTCAGTAGTTAAAAACACTGACTTCTCCTCCTGAGGACCCAGGTTTGATTCCTGGCACCCACAAGGTAGCTCACAATTATCTATAGGTCCAGTTTCAGGGATCCACTATCCTCTTCTGGTCATATTGGGCACTGTATGCATGTGGTATAGATATATATCCAGACCAAACACAAAAAAATAAAATAAATAAAATAAAAATAATCAGACTGTGTTGCCTATGTATCTATTTAGTTCATCAGGTAGTATTTATGTTTAGTGCATATCATATACTATATTCATTTTATATTCATACATGCGCATCATCACAGATTTTTAAATTTTATTTTTGAGATTATAATTTGATAACAATAGTTCTTCCTTCTATTTCCTCTCTCCAAGCCTCCCATATACCCCTTATTACTCTCCTTCAAATTTATGGCCTCTCTTTGTAAACTATTTTTTATTGCATGCATATGAGAGTATACCTATTTATAACTTGTTCAGTCCATATAATACTTCCTGTATCTTTTCAAGGCTGACTGTTAGATACTGGACAACTAGCCAGCTCTCTCATTGCCTGCTTT
Source organism: Phyllotis vaccarum (assembly GCA_033318265.1). NCBI lineage: Eukaryota > Metazoa > Chordata > Mammalia > Rodentia > Cricetidae > Phyllotis > Phyllotis vaccarum. Next base: position 33,174,805 of record JARWLC010000010.1, on the reverse strand, counting down.
CCTCAGTTGCCTGTAGTTCTTCATCATCACAAGTTTCTATTGGACATTTGATTCTTGATGAATACTGATGAATTATGCTGTCATCCTTAGTCAGATGTTTGTAGTGCTAGTCTTACCTACATGGTTAGGGACGCAATTACCTCTTTTGATGGGTACTTACATAGATGACCTGCTGCTTTGTTATTCAGCCTCCACTGAAATGTGCCATGAAGTGCAAGAGATTGCAGGACTATATATAATGTTATTAGATAAGCATTCTTGTCCCTTGGGTAGTTCACAAGGACATTGTAATAGTTAATGAGAATATATTACTGAAATACTTTTAGAAACTAAAAAAGAAAAAAAAACCAAACTATGTACATGGTTGTAGCAATAAAATGGCCACCAAAGGTATACTTTGGGAATTTGAATGTATCCTGCTGAAAAACTATTAAGTCAGTAAATTAACTTTATAATGTCATTTTTACTCAATTCAAAAACCAGAGTCTCTAATTAATTTAAATTTGTGAGTAAGACCTTTTTTAAGAGGCAGAATTCTCTCAGCTGCAAATTTGAAAATCTAGCCCAAAGGAGCTATACTATAGAAGGAAATCAATTGGTTCAAGGAGTTGACGGGGTTAGAATAGTGTACCTTCAGTATACTCATCCTGTTCATGCCTGGGAAATGCTTCATCCCTGATCCCCATACTCATTATAAATGTCATGTAAGTTTCTTCATGTAAAGGCAAGTTTCATAAATATCACTCTCAGAAATATTTCAGCCCATGGGGATGACTAGAAGCAAAGCAGAATTATGGAAGCCCTAGGCTAAGATCTCTCTCCCAAGGACAGCACACGCCACATTATAAAATAATACTTGGTCTCTGTGAACTGGAAGTGATATACTGAGAAACAAAAAATTTTATTTTTTTCTCTAAAGTGTAGAGTGAATTCTTTCATACACCAAAAAAAAAAAAAAATATGGGGGGGGGGAATTCCCAAAGTAAAAGTGACTAAATATAACAGCAAAGCCTCACAGGAGCCTGTTGAAGCTATTTTCACTGTTGACTTCAGTGGATAAATAACCTATAATGGGATTAAATCACACTTCTTGTTATATCCTTGATTAAAACCAAATGTCTCTGTTCTATCAACTAGTTAATTAATCTTTGATAGATTATTAATACAATGGTATTAATGGGAGGTGATAAAATTTAGGAGGTGAGGCCTTGCTGGAGAACACAGGTCATTCAGTATATACATTGGTGCTGTATTTTCCCTGACCTTTCCACCACATTTCTATGCTTCCCTCTGCGTCCTACCTGGAAAGAAGAAAATAACATCCTCTACCACATTCTTGAACTGTCAAGTGTGAGAAGGAAAGCACCCAAGAACTGAACACCCTGAAATTGTAAGACAAGAATATCCTTTATTCATTAAACTATTTCTACAAAGAATTTTGTTCACAGCAATGAGTAACTAATACAGAGCCCCAGCCCCACCCTCGTCCCTTTGCAGTTTGGAATTCACAAGTCACAGAGTAAAGAAATAAGATGTATACCCAACCCAATTTTGTTTTTAAGATTTGTGAATGATTTGTGAACCAGTTCAGCAGGTTAGGTGCTTTGTACTGTAAATTCCTTCCCAGACTTAACATAATTATTTTTCATGATTCTGCTGCCTACATTTTTAGGCTTACTACCTCATTTTTTAAAGGGAGAGTATTATTATACCTTTGTTCATTGGACATTTAGGCCCCATAACTGATCACTTAATGAATATTCAAGTTAAGTTCATGCGACCTGTCATGTGTCAACATATTAATTAAGAAGGTGTGAGATTTCAGAGTGACAACCAATCAACCCGAATTTATCTGTAGAAGAGATATTCTACAAATACATATTCATGAAGGAATTTAGAGAGTTGAAGATCTTACCGATGGTCAGAAAAAGTAGCAAGAGCAAGGAAAGCCAGACTAGCACAGAAGTAGTTTTTGGAGGATCATTTGGATTCTGCTGAAGGGTTAACTCCAGCAGGGGTATTTTCACATCGTTTAGCAGAAGCAACCACAAGGAATGAGAACTTCTAATCACTTTATTATAATTCTAAAGTTATTAAGGGAGGCAGGGGCATGTAGAGCTATTACTAGAAATATCCAAGGAAATCTTCATGTGGCCACAAGGAATAATGGAAAGTAAATGTTACTTATGAACACATTAAAGAAAAAAGGGAAGACTTGTCATTGAATAAATGGAGTCATGAAATTCTCTTTGGTGAGAATTAATTATTCTGAGAATATGTCCTTAGGCTGTGAGATTTAGGCCACAATCTAGATGCACCAACTCCAATTACGTACGTATGCAACAGGGATGAAGACATTAATCTACTTTATGCATGTAGCTTCTCACATTGCTAGGAGACATGATGTTGCAGAAAACGCCTCCATCTTTGGGATCTTACAACCGCTCTTCCACAATGTCCCCTGAGCCTTAGGTGAAGAAGTGCTTAGTAGACACACTCACTGGGACTGAGCCCCACAACTCCATATTTTGTTTGGTTGTAGTTTTCTGTATTGGTCACCATTTGTTGCAAAGTAAAACTTCCTCGATGAGAGATACAGATTACCCAAAACATAACAGCAACATTGTCTGTTCTCCTTTCTTTTCTTCCATCACTTCTCATGCCCTACCACCTGCTACTTGTTCCCTTTCATATATATATATGAAACTTCATATATATATTATATATACATATATATATAAACATATTACATATGTATATGTACGCAACCAGTGAGTTGAGTTAGTGTTGCAGTTTTAGTATTTTATAGAGCTGACAACCTGGATAACTCATTAGGATGTTTATTTCCAGAAAAGTCTAATTTTCTCTCTCAACAGTTTTTAAATGCTTGCAATTCTTCGTGTAGGGATGGAGACCCATACATTTTCCACATTCATATTGTCATGTCAAATGGTATTATAAATACCCAGGACTTGTATAAGCATTTATATTTGATATTTTATGTATGCAACAGCTTCCTTGACATATCTAGAGGCTGTTTATTCAGTGAACTTCCCAATCCTCTTTCTATTACAGTCTTTCTGCTTGTTCTTCCAAGCTACTTCGTGAGCCTTAGGGGTAAAGGTCATGCTGTAGACATATCAGTTGCATATCAGTTGCAGTCAGTTTTTCTGTGCAGTTTGACTTTTTTGCACTTTGTATATTTGTTTGTATGTTCTCCAGTCTGTGTTGAAAAGGCTTCTTTGATCAGAGGATGACAACTGTTTCTATGGGTTTAAGAACTATAACAGGAGTAGGTTT